>VYZX01003148.1:4399-45681 GCA_013401335.1 Brachypteracias leptosomus
TTGTCCTACAGGCATAATCTTATTTCTAATTGAAATATATGCAACTGTTAGAGTGCGCTGCATTATTAAATGTAACTCAGTAATACAATTTGCCTTAATGAGAACTGTATAATAACCACAATGAAATATCACATATGATGTTTTAATGAAGATTATGGCATGTTAATTTTAAACTGAACAATAGGGCATGTAATGTAATCTATGCCCTGCGTACAGTTCAACAGCTGCTAACGTGTTGGACTGGTTCATACTTGTGCCTGACATAGCTAAATAATGAGCCAATTACAGAGCTCCTTGGTACACCTATTTATGGTGTCAACTACTTTTTTTGAACACTGAAATGAAGTCATGAGGGCCCCATTCAAGTCTTTTCTTGATCTCTTGTGGTTCTACAATGAGGACAACATCTACAGCCCTGGTGTTGTCTCCTACATCTATTTTAACTTGGGAGCACATAAATCAACTGCCCAATATGGACTACATTGACTGGTCTTTGTCTTCACACTTCTAACTAAAAATGTCTATTTCTAAATTTCTAAATAAAAGTTTATTTTTCATCTAACTTGTGAAGTTGCAGGAAAGCTGCTATTCTTCTACGCTATTGCACAAGTGTGAAACCAGTTCATCACAGTCATTTAATAGTTGATGGTTCAAAATGATAAAGACCATCATTTCACATGGTCCAGGCACAGTTTTTGTTCCCATTGCTAATATTATCCCTCAGCAAAAAGTTCCCACGAAGTATAGTGCTCTACAATGTGAAGTCTAAGCATGAAACACAACGAAATGCTACTGCTAAGGAAGCAGCTGTTAAAGGTGGTGTTCTCACCAAAACATGGTTATCACTGAACAGACCAAGTTGGTACAATCAGTTCAGTGCTTCCTATAGATTCATGGGACTTCACATGAGTAAAAACCAAGACAGGCTCTCCTGAGCTGCAGGCCAAAGCTGCCATGCTTTCTAGAAAAACCTGGATGCTGAAGGCACAGGTAAAGTAGGAGTTGTATTCAAAGATGACCTTTGATTTCAGAAACCAAACCAAAACAACCACCAACAAAAAAATCTAACCCAAAACAACCCCCAAAAAACCAACCTTGCCAAGAGCTCCCAGAAGAGCCATGTAGAACAGAGTCCTTCCCTCAGGTCACACCAAAGTGGCTTCAGCTAGAGGTGAACATTGCTCTACAAGACCCCAGCCATAGTGAAAAGACAAATGGGGCTGCAAACCTTGACAATGTTGATTCTTCCCTTCTCCAAAACCCATATATTTAAGTTAGAACCTGATGTCCCCTTGAGCAAGCCCTTCACTTGAATGGCATCAACAGGACGTACTGTTTTAGTAAAAAAAAAACTCCACATACCCCTCACTGGCATTTAGAAAAAAAAATTAAGGTCTGCTTCATCAAAGGAAGGCTAAATAGCTGAGTTCTCAAAATCCTTCCCACCCCTCTGCATTTTCAGAGGTCTAGATGACAAGCACCAGGCTAATGTAAAACAAAACCTCTTCTCATGCTAGGAGCTTATTTTAATTGGGCTTATGATATATTCTGTTTCATCTGAAAAAAACCTAAAAACCCCAACAAAATTATTGCTAAGAAGGACAAAAAAAAAAGCTTATCCCTAACAAATACATTGGAGGAATGACTGATATTTCCCTCCCAGCTTAACTATCAGATGAAATAAGGAAATTTTAGAGTTTGTTGTTAGTTGGTTTTGTTGATTTTTAAATATTTGGATTTTTTTTTTTTAAAGATGAAACTTTTTTTACGTGGATAAATACTTCCTTACACCCTTTTAATTCTAGAGCTCTAATATGTCTAAAACTAGACGTAGTAAAAAAAACCCTGATGAAATTCAAGAGTGGTTTTTCAATGTTTCTATCCTTCCTTCCCAGGAATATAGAAGCTTTCCAAGGTGGTACCCACAGATATGCACCCAAATCCAGTAGGTTCATTATGTTTTTTTCCCATGCCATTCTACAGGGTTTGTTTTTTGGGGGTTTTGTTTTGTTTTCCTAAAGGAAACCTAAAGCTGTAGAGGACTTTTCTTCAGCCTAAAGTTTCAGGCAGAGAAAGTTGAACTTGCAAGAGAGAATTTAAGATGAGAAATTCATTTACATGAGGAGTTTTGAAAAAGCAATAATGAGGCTGGAGAAAAAAATACACCATTATACATGAAAATCAAGTCTCTGAAACAAGTTTTTGGTGGGTTTTGCTTTTTTTTAATTAATAGAAGTTTTCTATTGAAAGTTCCAACTCAGAAAGAGAAGAAACCTTGACTGATAGTTTCCATATCCAAGCAGCAGCTTCCAAACTGTTTCCAGTAAAACACATGCTACCTGCCCTCCTTCTTTCACCTCCCTCTCCAAAATTGCTTCCCTGCTCTGTTATTGTAAGAGGTCATAAACTGACACAGGATGTCCAACTTCTAGCTCCTTTTTTCTTCCATACTGCAGGCTGAAAACAATAAGGCAGACTGAAGAGAGGTTTCTATAGAAAACTGCACTGGAGATATAAAGCCACAAGCCTACCCAACTTGGAGCCACAAAGCTGCTGAGCTAATAGCCTCAACCCAGCTAGGCAACCTCCCACTAAAAATATCTAAAACCCCCCCAAATGCATCAGAGTTGTGGGTGGTGGACATGGTGCAAGATGGCTTTCTTCCATTCATGGAGTCCTACTTCCATGCAAGGTTCTTCCTGGTATTGAGGCATCAGGAGAGATGTTCTTGAGGTGACTTACCCTGTAGCCTCTCCTCAGCTTCCCCAGGCAGGCTGCATTGCACCCAAGCACAACTCTGAATGAACTTCATGGCTGTTCTGAGTGATTTAGGGTTAAATGAACAACGCCAGGAATGAACAATGCAGAATGTGGGTGCCCACAGCTGTCAGGAATTAAAACAGGAGGCTGCATGAATGTTTATTATTTCTATCAGCAGCCAGTTACTATGGAAGGGAAAAAGTAAGCTCCTTGGAAACATACTTGACTTCTTGTGCAAATATTGAGTAACTGTATTACAGAAGCACAACCACTACTGATACAGTCAATGTAAGAATACGAGTGCTTAACACAGCAGATTTTCTACTGCATAATTCAGAAAGCATGTGTTTTCTGTTAAAAATATATGAACAGAAAATAGAATTCAAGGGAACAAGTCCTCATGGTTTTCCCTCAAACACACTTTTCACTCAATACTTCCATGCACTGAACTCTATCAACAAGTAACTGGCAACACCAATAATCTAAGCTTTCCTTCATCACTTTCAGCTTCTGGAGCACCTGAATCTCCTTTCACAAGGGAGCAAATTGACAATTTGGCAATAGGGAGCAAGCAAAACAGGAACCATCTTAGCTTTATTCTTCCAGACCTAAAGCTCTAGACTGACTGAACATCACATCATCTCCACAAGCACATGGTCTTTGGGAAAGAAACTGCAAAGAGACATCATCCAGGGCTGGAAGGTGGAGAAGATGCACAGGCAGTTGCCCAATAAAAACACCTTGTTTAAGAGAATCTTAGTTCTAGTTGAAGTGCCTGCACAACAACATACAAAACCTAATCACAAACAGAATACTGAATTTTTTTCAGCTTGGCAGAAGTTTTCTCAATGCTGCTATAGGACTAAGAAAGAAGTGTTTTCAAAAAGGTCTCACTTCATTAAGATATGCAACCCACTATGCAATACTGGCAGAAGCTGATATATTGGGAAAGCAAGCTTCTTCCCCTCATTGACAATTCATTAATAATTATAACACAGTTCAATTATAAAAATAAACAGAAGAACCACATCTCCTTTCTTTAGACTTTGGGGAAAAAAAAACAACTAAACAAAAACAAACCAAAACAAAACCAAACCACAACCCCAAACCTTGACTGTGGAGACTGTCACCAATTCAACCAAAACTTCAAACTGGTTCAAAAAACCACTTTAAAAATAACAAGTTTTAAACACACACAATAAGGTAACACTTGTAACAGCTTCCGAGACAGCCCAGAGCTAGTTCAAAACACTAAGGAGTCATTTCTCCTCAATAGTAGAGGAAGATTGTAGCTATTTTTTAAGTACATTAAAATTCTGCATTTGCTCTTGAGGCATTGTCCTGCTAAAATACAACAGCATAACACAAAGGTACAGTGATGACACAAGCACACTTCATCAAGGAACAAGAGTAGTACAGAAGTGATGCGTGTTCAAATGCCTTGGAATAAAGACCCACTAAATATAATTTAAGGAACATACAAATCTATTGAAAGTCAGGTATTAGGGTTTAAAATGATTAAAAATTAGCAACAAATTAACTTATTTTGCAAGTCCTGTGCTGCACCCTCAGTATTTCCAAAGTGTCTTCCAATACAGCATCAAGGCACTACCTGCAAGAGTTTAGAATTATAGACTATTGTGCTTTGAGTATTTCACAAGTGATTTTCCTCTTTGCATCTCCTTTCATTTTGCAGGTTGATAATTCTCTATCAGGAAGACAGGTTTTGATCCTATCTTACCCTTTCTCAGACAAAGTGCCTGATTATATTCTCTGTAGATCTTTTGATGATCACCCTTAAGCATCCTTGGAATAGGATATTCTCAGTAAGTCACAAATGGAACAAGACTTTACTGTAGTACATCTTGTCCCATCAACAGGCTTTGAGATGAAGGAAATTAAATATGTGAAACATCAATAGGACCTACTCAACAATTCGCTGTGCTAAGGACCTGCCTTGCTGTAATAACCCAACCTGGAAATAAAAAATGCAATTTATACTGCAACCAGTTCTATAGAAAAAAAAAAGCACACACCCTCCAGTGTAGCACAAAGAAGGTGCTGCACCACATGCTAAGTATCTTTCACTTTAGAAGATTAAGCTGCTGATTTTCTCGCCCCATGTAGCCTGGATGAGTTTGGGCAAAGAGACAGACACTTAAACTAGAACAAGCACCTCTGCTCTGTCAAGGAACAAGAGATGAACTCAAAAACCAGTGGTCTCTCCCAACAAGCAAGCATTAAGAGGGCTACAAATTGTTCAAAGGAAGAAGTTCAAGAAGCAAGAAATTCTTAAGTGAGCAGCTGGGATGGAAACAGGAACCACCACAGATCTACCCCTTCCATAACATTTCTTAATATTTCTCTGACCACCATCTACATAGGAGTAAAAGGAGCTCTTTAAACTTCCCCACTACAGGTGGAAGTTCTTGTTCTGACTTTACAGCCTGGATTTCTTTGATGCACTGCTTTAATAATCCATGGTTCAATGCCATCACATACAACTTCCCATCAGTTAGCTTCTCTTCATGCTTTAGGATCAAAGTGCATCCGCAAGAGGTCAAAGACACACATAAAACTCTAAGAGATGTGGTGATGGCATAGCTACAAGCCTGTGCTGCCAGCTCTCTCCTTCCTCAAGCCAACACCAAACTCAGCAACATCCCCTCAGCATACCTTCAATCTTTTATTCTTCATCTGTTTGCTCTTCTCCATCTCAAATCAGCCAAAGGGGAAACACATCACTGAGAGAGAGCTCAGCAAACTGTCCCCAACAGGAACTCCTCCAACTGGCCCCAACAGGAACTCTCTTCTGCACAAACTCTTTTCAAACTGATCAGCTCCTTGTTGCTTCATTTCTCTTCTGCTGCTTCTCTCAAATTGATTCAGTTCCTGGTTAATCTATCTCTAGCCTTGTCCACCATCCCAACGACAATCACCTGAGGGAAGGTGGGGCCTCACACAGGTGGGCCAGATTCTGCCTCTGGGGCCTGAAACCACTTGGGGAACAAAACATTCTGCTGGGTTGTGATTCATCCATAGGTCAACTCCAACTCGGGGCCCACAGCCCAGGCCATGATCTCTGGCATAGATCTGTATTACTGGGGGCTCTACAGATGCCTCCTCCTCCAAACAGCACCCATCTGTCCTTCAGAAACATCTTTCTGTGGGGCACCAATAAAAAAACATTACACAATGAGCAACCTACTGAAGCTAAAGGAGTTGCAGCTAACATAAGAATGATTTAGGGGAAAAATAAAGAAAGATTATTAGTAACTACCTGATTTTCTATTTACCTCAACAGCTTTAGAAGCCAGGGAAGTATCTTCTACATTTCTGCCACAATGTGACTATCTTTAACTGGAAAATTAGCTAGCAAGAATCGTTCCACAACCGCTCAGTTTAGGTTGCAAGTACAACAACAACTACATAGATCAGTCATTACGCTGACTTCTCAGCAGAAAACCAACCTAATTACACTCTGACATTTCAGCTGAAAGAATAAGAGGAAAGAGAAAAAAAAAGAAAAGATACAAACATCCAAATACGGACATCACTGCTTTTTTCTATTGTACAATGAGTTTCTACTGCACAAAACAAATTCAGATGCTCCTTCCTCCCCTTTATCTTTTAATCTTTGTGATTTCCCTTTTACTAATAAATATTGCAAAAACTCTGTGCTACTTCTCTCTCTACTGATGCAGCTCACTTATTGCCTTACTAACTTTTATTACAGCTGAGGCTTCATAATTCACTTCATTTCCACTCCCAGATCCTTTTGCTAATAATGGGCATAATACCCCCTTTTTCTTGGGGCAGCATACAGAATATTTTCTTAGTTTGCCTCATTATTTTTGACACTCATCTTATTCAGTCGCATAAACTCTGCCAGTCCATGCTCCTGCTGCTTTTGTTTGCAGTACCATATACTTGAAGCCTCACTGGGCTGTGGTACTTGCTCTGCAATTGCTGAAAAATTCATTAAAACAAATAAAAAAAAAAAATCAAAAGAAGAAATAGACATGTGGGCAAAGAAATACCTGCTGTTTGTCCAACTTGTTACAAACATTCAAAAAGCCTGGAGCCCCCAAGTAATTAAGGAAGGCAGCTTGAACAATTTAAATATTAAAAATGCATTTTATTATTTAAACACTTCATGAAAGGAACACAGCTTCTCTGCGGCAGACAAAATCGAGGCATAGTCAGAATGCCAAGTGCATGGTATGTTGTCAAGAAGAAATAGGATTTTCCTGTGTTGGGTACAATTTAAATTTACAAACCCTGCAGCACAAAGAGGGCAATTGCCTCCCGTTAACCTTAAGCACAGGGTTCTGGAACAAAGCTTTGGTCACAGCTTGTGAACTCCCTGCTTTGTGGCCATCACAAATTCACCGCCAGTGTCTACAGAGGTACCATTCTGTCCAAACTCAGAGATCAGCCAGTAACTTTCTTAATATATATTATTTACATAATGTATATTATTATTTTTATTTTTCTTAGAATATTATTCTACAAAATACACAAATGTCTCCTCCCCACCATCATCTTCAGCCAAGCACTGGTATGCATTGAGTGACCATGTTACTGATGTAGTAGCTCTGGAGGAAGGGTAGGGAGTTTGTTTTGAGTTTTTGTTTGGTTTTGGGTTGGGTTGCTTTTTTTAAGATAAGAGATGAGAAGAAAACAAATGGAGGGTAGAACAGGTGGGCACCCAGCCTCCTTGATTGCCCCAGAGATGCATTTCTACATGAACTCCAACTGCCAATTTCTGATTAAAGAAAAGCATTTTTCAGGAGAGGTTCATGTTGTACGTTACTAAGGTTGTGCCTTACTTCTTAAAAGCAAATATGATGGCACTGTTCTCAAAATGTTCTTGCCTTTATCCACAGTAGCAAGGACAAAAAGTCAGCAGAGACAAAGATGATTCACTCGTGCTTTGTTTGACTTACATTTTCAGCGATAAAAGAGCAAATGCAGAACACTAACACATCTTGGTTTTCTCAAGTCCCCCATATGCTGTGTTCAGCCTCCCTCCTACAGCTGTCAGCTGTGCCTGCAGAACATGTTCTGGTCGGTCCCCATACTGACTTGAGCCCTGCTTTGGCTTCCCACACCTCAGTGGAACCATGTCTGCTAGCAGGTGTCTTCACAAATTCAGCTCAATCTCATACCTTTCCTATCATTTAATAAGGGCCACAGTTAGCAAATTATTTAATTTCAAATAGACTTTCCCTTACACTCCATAGAAAAAGTGTCAGCTTTCCTTTCCTTCTCCTGAAAAAGGCTTTTAAGGCTTGAAAGTTCTTTTGACCTTTTATACTTTTGCAAATTAAGGCTGGTAAGCTATTTGAGGCTGAAGACAAGAACATGGAAGTTAACAGCTTTCCCCATTGCTTTCTGAGTGCCAGAATGTCTTTATCTCTAGCTATTATATGCCCATCTTGATTGGTTTTCACACAGATCCCATTAAAAGTTACAGTACTAAGCATTCAAGCAAGATGTGCTTAATAAGATATCCATAGTTAGATGAGCTTTAATTCCATGACAAATCACTTCCAGACCCACACTGTTACTGTGTGTTATTATTCAGAGACCAACACATCACAGCAGCTGCCCAAGCTCCACACGTTTAATAAAGTGCCTCCACACTCAAGCCAGATTTAAGCAATCTGAAGATAATTTTCCAGGAACATCAGAAAGTTTGACTAAGTAAGTTTGACCAGCTACTGAAGGACGCTTCAAACACCACCTCACAATAGTTTTTGACCAAAATGCCTGTCACTTGTGTCATCTTAGAGCTATCAGGTCTCAATTATCCTAGGATAATAAATAGGGCATCTCCAAGATGCCACAGGGTATCACAGAACTGCACTAAGAGACACAAAACACTTCCCAGACAGCAGCTGCTGTCACCTGAAGCTTTCAATTCTAAAAACCACCACCCTTCCCACCAGGCAGCCCCACTCAGAGGGAAAGAAGCACAATACTGACCTTGTACAGATTCAAGCCTCCTCCTGAACTTCTACACTGGCCGTTTATTCCACTTTCTCACTAGTTTCTCAGCCTATACCTCACTGCTGCATTTCAACAGCTTTCTCTGAGGCTGCTCTCTCCAAAACTCCCCCTGAAACCTATCTCACTCCAGCAGGTGAAGCCCCTTTGTAGGCCTGAGTCTCTGCTGGCCATGCCCAGGTGGAAATGGCCACCTGGTCACAGCTGAGCAGGGGGAACTGCGTCACTCTTGCAATCCTCTCAGTATGGGCCAGACCACAAAGGCCTAAGAGCATTTCCAGTGTCTGAAGGGGGCCTATGTAAAAGCGGGGGAAGGACTATTCAAAAGGGGTTTTAACAATAGGACCAGGAGTAATGGTTTTAAAGCTAGGAAAGGATAGATTTAGACTGGATATTAGAAAAAAGTTCTTTAACATGAGGGTGATAGACCAGTGGAATGGGCTGCCCAGAGAGGTGGTGGAGGCCCCATCCCTGGAGTCATTCAAGGTCAGGCTTGATGGGGCTCTGAGCAGCCTGCCCTAGGTAGAGATGTCCCTACTTGTGTAGGGAGGTTGGATGAGATGACCTCTAGAGGTCCCTTCCAGCCTGAAACATTCCATGATTCTATGATTTCCATTATTACAAAGACTTCTAAGTTGTGCCCCAGTGTTTTTCAAGCACTTCCATTTCTCTCTTCCTTTAAAAAACCGCTACAGGCTTTCTGAGCAGTATGGGGCAGCAACAAATAACTCCACTCCAATATATTTTTTAGGGCATACTTGGATGTGTTTACCAAGCCTGCAAGTTGTGAGCCACATTACAAACTACATTATCACAGGAATGGATGTAATGGAAATAGGACCTCTTGGCCACAGCCTGAGGAGGTTGAGCTACTGATTCTTGTCATTCCATAACCTGTCCTAACAGAGTAATGCCCCTAAAACACATGTGCATTAATATATATGGAGGGGGAAAGAGAAATTTTCACACTCCTACAGTGATCTGTACTGGCTGCAAAACATGGTATTTCATTATTTATGGAGCAAAATGATCATATTCCAAACAAGAGTCTGTTCCTTCAGCTCCACTAAAGTCAGTGTATGACTATTTCACTGCAAGAATATGTTATGTTCTTCTTGGTGACACTGACAGATGCTTTCATAACATGTTAGAATGTTTACCTAATCATCTAGAGATAACAGAAATTATCGTATGGCCTTTAACTCTCATAAATTACTTTCTGGATAGCACAGGAAATAATCTTCCTGGTCATTGTCCTTCAGTATGTAATTTTGAATTTTGTAGATCTCCTTATTCCAGACCTGTTTCCTTTCTTCTGTACTTACTACAGTGCCTCAAACTGATTTTATGTATGATAGCAAGTTAGGTCAAAGATAGCCCTATTCATAGATTCAAGCAGCTATAGAGTTGTGTCTATTTTCTGGTGATCAACCTCTTTGGAAGATCCATCTTTGAGCTGCCATAATATTCTAAGATTCATATCTAATAAGACTAGAAGTAGAATACAAATATCACTGAAATTTATAAATGACCATGTCTTTCTGTATCTTAACTGACAAGTCTGATTGCAAGCAGAATTAAACTATTTCACACTCACTTCAGTAATCACTGTAAAGAAATTTAACACAGCATAAGGAAGAAAACTCAGTTATTTTTTTAAAAGTTAGTCACTTGACTCAAAAAGATACTTTTTCTTAATGCACTGAGGGCCTTTTCCATCAAAAATATGGAATAAACATAGCCACACTGGATTAATTCTGTTGTGATATCCACTAAGAGAAAAACAAATAACTGTGGGGAAAAAAAAGTGAATACTCTATCTATACACTGTGAGAGCACAGCTGAAAGCACAAACATGGGTCTGCTGGATCATCTGTGGTTCTGTTTGTTCCATAGATCGTTGCAATTTTAAAAGGGAATTTCTGGATTTATAACCTGGGAAGTTCACAAGTAGTTAGGAAGTGGAAAAACATCTATAAAAAGAAGATGTGGCAATTTCAGGTGGTTGTGCTTGGTTCAGAAACTGCCCCTTCTTTTTAATTTCTGGCACTATTTCTTACTAATAAGCCCCAGATGACTGTTTCACACTAAGAATTTTTGTAATGTACAGGCATGTGCATGGACTCACTGCAATTATTTTCCTGGTGTGAATTTTGTACTTTTCCTCCCTCTGATGTTTTAAAGAAGGAACAATAGTGGTTAATAACTCCCTATTAAACTTCAAAACTTTCTAGTTTTTCAAATGAGCTCTACATATTGCTAATTAATCTGACTTTATTAATAACTCTGAGTTACAAAATGTATTTTCATTTGATTCCTAGTCCTATATAACTCTATAACATACAGAGACTCTTCCCTGCTAAAAGTGCAACGGAAATTAAAGCTAAGAAATACACCATTTTTTTTTTTCCAAGACAGCAGGAAATATATATACAACAACTTGACAGGCAGTAATTGCTCTAAAGAAACATGAAAATAAGAGTCAGTTGAAATGAGTGGTATTTACATGGACAAGATGTTTATTTTTACATTGAATTATTTGCCATATGCAGTTATGTGAAATGGATCCAATTTAAATTCCCTGAATGAAGTCAACCCACACATAACATACTGTTGGATAGTGGATTTTCCACTGAACAAACCATGAATACAGCAATACCATCTTAATTATGTTGCTGTAGGACATGAAAATATCAAAAGGATAAATTTAATCCTTACCATGCAGCTTGAATAATTGCCTTTAGGAAAGAGGCAATGAGATTAGGGAAGAAAGGAAACTCCCACACTAGAGGCACTTGTTGCCAGCCCTTTGTCTATCTCAAAGTTACACACAAAATTGCCTGAAACATGCGTGACCCCAAAAAACCTGAAATGATGCATAGAATGTATTAATCATGAGATTCTGGTACAGAAGGAAATATAGGCCAAAACTGAGAAGGACTCTTAAAGAATCTCCCCTGGATTGCTCAAGCCATCGGCATCTTTGGACATCCCGACAGCACAGCTCCTCTCATAATCTGAGCCAGGACTAAACTAGGCATCATTGTTCCTGTGCAACTTGGTTTAGGTGATCCTGCTCCAGTGGGGGGATTGGACTAGATGATCTTTTGAGGTCCCTTCCAATCCCTGACATTCTGTGAACCAGGAGTTTTGGGGTCTTACAAACATCTACTAGACACTTATCCAAGTAAGGAGACATGTATCTCTTAAGATACTTCCTCCCATTTTCTGACTGGTTTATTTTCTTATTGATAGTATTGGTAGGATCAGCTTGTTGCCTTTTTCTAGATTTAATCCAGAAAAATCATATGAGCTGCAGAGGAGTACCAAGAGGCAGCTAAGAAAATTAAAAGGGAAGAAAACCAGCAGAAAATCAACAGTTCTATGCTCTGTTGAAGAAGGTTTGCAGTTCCATGTCTACAGTTGAAATTCAAAAGCAAATACAGAAGTCCTAGAATGCACTTGTCTATTTACAGTTAGAGCAGTACAAGACAAGGGGTTTGGGACATCTTGCATGGATATTACTCAATGAACAATTTGTGGTCAATTCCAGACTGCTGCTGCTTCAGACACCTACTCCATAACAGCAAAATGAGTGAAGAGAGGTAATTACAGATATAAAAAGACCTGAATAACAGAGAAGAGATGTTTGGCATTGTTTGATCTCTCTCCTCGCCTTTGATGGTACTACAAAAGCAAACCCCAGGAGATTATTAATAACAGCTGTAAGACCCCCTCAAAGGCCCTTCATATCAATAAATACATAACCAACCTAAGGAGGGACTTTGCTAGCAGAATAGATCCTATCCCAATGTTTTCTGAGCATGTCATTTACATAGCGGTTTTCTCAATCTAATTGCTGTACAGATTCTATCCTGAAAGCGACTCAGAAGTCCAGTGATGACCTTCTACTATCTTCACACTAAATGTCTCATTTGCAAAATTTACAAACTAAACTTAGTAAATATCATCACGACTTTCCAACTACATGAGCTTGTCTGAACCTAAAGAAGGACGTAACTGGAGCAGAAGTTATTCTCCATATCTTCCCAAAACTCATCTCTACAGAACTGTCATAAACCTGTCTTAAAAATATACCATCTGTTCTGCCTGGGAACCATAACTCACATTAATAGAGCTAAAGCCAAACAGGCTCCTACTGAAGCAAATGGGGGAGGTTGTGTCACTACAAACCTAGGAAGCAAAATTAAAACAGATGCTCAGTGCATTGCTACTTTTCACACTTAATAGACTGAGTGTTGGAAAAACAGTATCTGTTAATAGGTTTATTAATTACAGGTGATGTGAAGTTTTTAAGAACTCATTAGAAAAGAATTACGCTTATCACCCAACACTCTGAATGTGCAGGTTCCTCAGAAATAAGCCAAACATCCAGTAAAGCAAGGTCATATTTAAACACATATAAAGAAGCTGTTCATTGGATGGGAACACCCTGTGCAGCGATACCAGGGCTGTGCTTCAGAGCAGGTTCCTCAGGATAACCCGAGAACAACCATTTTCTCAGAGATAAACAATCCTGTGACATTTGGCCAGTGTAGTTTATTATTGTTTTTTTTTTTTCTTGTATATGATCTTTATGTATTTTTAACACATATGACTAGGAGACACTCCTATATAAAAAAACTCTGCTAGTTTAATTGAAAAAAACAAGTTCTCCAGAATTATGTATTTTACTCCTTATGCTGCAGACAAATATCATCTAAGTGTCACAGGCTGAAGACATCATTTGTCCCCACAACCTGTCACCACTTGCCATCTGAATGTTACCTCTCCCATATTGGGCAAAAAGGATCTTGCACCTTCCCTGCTGTCTCCTCCAAACCAAGTAAACTTGCCCTGCTATGAGCAGCTCAGTGAGCCTTCTCCAGTGTGGAGAAGGAAAAGCTCTCACAAATTGCTCCAGCAGCACAATTGTGAGAGGCAGAGTCCAGCACAGGGAAAGGTGCTGATGTCTCCAGCTGGCACAGCTGTTTACTTTAGGAATGTCTGTTCAGTGCATTAGATGGCAGTGATGGGAAAGGATAGATTTAGATTGGATATTAGAAAAAAGTTCTTTAATATGAGGGTGATAGATCAGTGGAATGGGCTGCCCAGAGAGGTGGTGGAGGCCCCATCCGTGGAGGCATTCAAGGTCAGGCTTGATGGGGCTCTGAGCAGCCTGCCCTAGGTAGAGATGTCCCTACTTGTGTAGGGAGGTTGGACCAGATGACCTCTAGAGGTCCCTTCCAGCCTGAAACATTCTATGATTCTATGATGAACTGAAAAAACCTGATAGGAGGTTACGTGTGAGTCATAACCAAGATTCTGTGCCTGGCTCTGCCCCTTCTTCTTCATAAGGGTCAAGGCAATTCATCCGTTTCCTCCTGTACAAAAATGGGACTAACAACATTTATTAATTTACCTTAGAGTTACAGAAATTATTAGCTAATATCCGTGTGGTAATGTGAATATGTCAAATGGGCAATAAAGACTAAGTATGCTTCCCACCTTCATCAAGAGCCCGCTCACACCCACTTGTAATGTATGAAATGTGTATTTAACATTTTAAAACTTCCTTCATAAACCACTCCCATTTGTCCAGAGGAACCCAGATGGATTCCTGAAAAGCCCTTACTGACAGACATACAAAGCCCCCAAAACAGGCACTGGAGCAAAACCTGATACAGCCAAGCAGGAATTTTAGATTTTCATGAAATTTGCTGCTGTCATAATACAGTTTGAGAGGAAGGAAGAAAATATTCTATAATTTGGGGGGCTACAACCATGAACTATATCATACTGAAGATTTTTTTTCCTCCTGTATGTCTCTCTTACTTGGGAAAGGTTGTTCTTTTTTTTCCCCCACATACACAAAGAAAAGGGAGAAATTCAACTCAAATTCTGCATTGTGTAAAATATCGGTCAACTTTCCTAATTCAAACTTTGTCTATGTGCCACCATTATAGGATTTATTTTATGGTTACCCAGCTAATAAATAAATAGCATGCAGTAGCCTTCCATCTAATGTAAGCTTCCTATACATTGTTCCAAAACTACTTTTGTATTAATGAAACGATTATTACCAGCCACAGCCCAAGTGCAATTAATGTAAATACCATGAAGATTCTACTTATATTTTTTCCACAACTTTGTTAGGATGGTAAGAGTTTTAACAGCTCTGCATCTCTTTCCCCTAAATGAAGAAAATCTCATTGTCCTTGTAATTCTTACTTTCATTACAACAGCAGCATGAGAGATGGATTAGGTCCCTAATGAGCCTTTTGAATGAACAGCCCCGTGAACTTGCTGAAGCATTGTAGTGAGAAATGTACATTAGTTAGGCTTTGGCCTTTACAAATTAGCAAAAATTCAACAAGAAAATTCTCCTCCATTTTCCCATTACATTTTGAAATGGATGTTGAGAAAGCAGGAGGAAACAGTTCCAAGAGCAACTGCATCAAAGCATGGCATCCATTAGCATCGGTGTCTTCTAGTATCCTTTTTTCCCTTTGTGTTTTAAGACAACTGTATCAAAGATTTTACATCTCATTAAGCTAAAACTATGCATTAAGTGTCTTCTTGCCATTGCATTATTTATTTTTATCTATAAGATAAATTTCCTTATATAGCCACAAAAGCAAAGGCTGAGAGCAGGGCTAGGAACATGCTGGGTTTTAAATTAATGAGAACTTTCGCCCACGTTAGTGGTTCACATTGGGGCAGAATCCTTAATTCGTGTTGGAAATCTGTAGAATTGTGTGTGATTTAACGTCTATCAAACTAACTACAATGCAACAGGGAGCATCAGGTGTAGAATGAAGAGATTCTGCTTTCTTGACCTCAAAAGCAAGCTGTTTGAAAGATCAGCCATTGAAGTGACCTTGAAGTAAGAGTTTGTCTTACAGCGTGATCTGTGAAATCTTAACAATCCAGTGTTTTCCCTCACAGGTGAATTTCACTGAGTCACAACACATACAATGCCTCTAGCTCCTGCCTAAAGCCCAAACTCTGACCTAAAACTTCTTTTAAATTCTAATGCTGCTTCAACTTTTCTCTAATACTGAGGAAAACTACGTACAGTACCTTTGACTGCACCTGTTGACATTAATATGGACTTTCATACTAAAGAGATATGTGAAAGAAAAACAAGTATGAACAAAGTAAAGACATGGGGAATGTACCTGAAAATAAAAGCCAGTGACAGAAAAACTCCTTCGTGTACTTCTCCAACCAACCTTGGTATAGCATGTTCAATACCCATTAGCAGCAAAAGTGCTTGAAAGAAAGTTTTTTATCCTGAAATAATTTCTGCAGCCAGAAAGACCAAGCTTCACCCTGGCAGAGAAGATAAGCTGACAAGGGTTTCCCTGGGGCATGGCTGATGCTGATTTTCGTGAGGCACAAACTTTTCCACAAGGAAACTAACAGGGAGCTGTATGGCAGCCACCAGCTGGGCAAGACCCCCATGCCCCTGGTGCCTACAGACAAGGGCTGAACTTCAGCAATTCAATCCTGCCTACTGAAAAGATGTAGCAGCAGAATGAAACACAGGAATTCAAAGCAGGACCATGACAATTTCAAAGCAGTACCATGTAAAGGTGTAGGCCTTTAAATCCACACAAAGTCAAAGTCTCCATGCACAGCCTTGGTAAAGCTACTTCAACAGGATCTCACCATAGTGAGATCACCTGTACCTGGTGGCATGCCTGACTTCTCCCTGAAGTACCTTCACAATCCTAAATGGGCTTCCAACCAGAAAAACTTTTGTTTGCAGATAAATCAGAAATAAAAAGAACTTTTCAAAGTAAGGCTAACAACATATCCTTGTGTTTCCAGTGTCCTAAAAGGACAGGTTATTTGCCTCAGCCTGTTGTCAGTCCAGCACATCACTAAAACTTTAGCAACCTCTATTACAAATATTTTTTCACTGTCTTCTCTAGGTTCCTAGAAAAAGCCTGTATTCCCATCAGGGCATGGCTGTGTGTCAGATAACTGCCCTTCTAGTGGCCTAGAAGACCTGCAGATACATGACTGTGCTTCACCAGCAGGTTCTCCACCTACTCATCCCTCTCCTTCCATTTGCTCCGGCCAGCTCAACTGTGTCACAGGGAAGAGTCATCCCCTTTCTTTCCTCCTCTAAAGTGCAGAGTTAGGACAAGAAATAGTCTTCAACACTGCTGCCAAGCCACACTTAACAGATCATGAGAAAATCATCCATACTGCTCCTTCAAGATCTGGAAGTTCATTGTTCTTAGTCAACACAGTAGGATTTGAAAAAGTCCTATCAAAGAAAATGATTTAAAGTGGCCTGAGAATGAAATATTAAGTCATTAACTGCTGGCTGCCGTTTCAAAATTATTTCCAAGCAGCAAGCCTCTATCAGAAAAAGCAGGTTTTAATCATGGAAAAATAACTTTCCATTGGAGAAAGTTTTCAGAAATGCAATTACCACACTAACCATTTACCCTGGCAAGATCTCATTTTTTCCCTGATCTTGAGATTATGTCTTAATGTGAATCTGTTGGAGTGAGTCCAGAGGAGGGCTACAAAGATGATCAACGGGCTGGAACACCTCTCCTATGAAGACAGGCTGAGATAGTTGGGGATTGATGAGCCTGGAGAAGAGAATGCTCTGGGGAGACCCTATAGCAGCCTTCCAGTACCCAAAGGGGTCCTACAAGAACAACGGGAAGTGACTTTCTACAAGAGTTTGTAGTGATAGGACAAGGGGTAATGGCTTTAAACTGAAAGAGGGTAAACTTAGATTAGTTGTTAGAAATAAGTTCACTATGAGGGTGGTGAGATACTGGCACAGGTTGCCCAGGGAAGTTGTGGAAGTCCCATCCCTGGAAGTGTTCAAGGCCAGGCTGGATGGGGCTTTGAGCAATCTGGTCTAATGGAAGGTGTCCCTGCTCATTGCAGGAGAGCTGGAACTAGATGATCTTTAAAGTCTGTTCCAACCTAAATCATTCTATGATTCTATGTGAAATTTAATGTCTAAAGTAGGTGCTTTACTGAGCTTTCTGAATAGGAGGTTGCTGTCCTGTTGCCCTCTGAAAAGGTGAGGATGAATTTTAGAACAATGACACTCACCCTGTATAAAAGGATGAAGAATAATGTGAGGGGGAAAACACTGTGATGAAGGCAGGCAGCATCTAAAAAGCACTTATGTCAACAAAATCAAAGGTTTTATCTCACATACATTGTAATCAAGTCTGTGGGAACCTTGCCTATAATTTCAAATTAGTTACAATAATTAAAAGTTTAAAAAAAAGCTGCATGCATATGACCTTAGTCATCTAAAAAGGTTCCTTAAACAATGCAGCTTGTTATATTAGATAAATGCCAGTTCTCAACCACATTTCTTCAGTGTTACAACTTGTCAGAGTGAATACTGCCAGCCAGACAGCTAACAAGGCAAACACACACAGAGTCTTTTCTTGAAGACCCTCTTCAAACAAAGCAGAAAAGGAAGCAATTCATATTCTTCACATCTACTGGGGCACTGATTCTAACATTCAGACCTAAATATTTATTTACATAATAACATATATTTGTGTCTTCACACATAGAGCACCATGGGGTTGCTTTGTTCATATGTGCAGAGGGCTACACGAGGTTGAGAGAAGGGCAAGGCAAGGCTGGGTACCCAACACCAGCCACAGCAAACTGCTGGACCCCTCCTCAGTATTCCTGCTGCTCCCCAAACAAGTGCCAAATAACACAGCACAGGAAAAAACCAAGCACCAAATCCCTTTCAAGTCTTTCTTCCAGGCAAACACTCACAGCCAGACTCCATCCCTCCTCCACATAAAAGCAAAGACAACAGAGATCATCCAGGACTCTCAGCTCTCATCAGTCACTACTGGATGTTTTGACTGGGATACTTAATGATGTAAAATGAATCTGATTTGCAGCATTTCTAATTCATCACGGTTTAATTAGTAATATCATCTCTCTGGACAAGTTTTTATCAATCACGTTTCAATTAATTCAGTTTATAGCTGTCTAAATATGGGTGCTTCGTGAGTTCATGTATAAGTCATGAAGGAAGCATATGTTTGGAGGGAGAGGAAACATCACCAGGAAATATTAAACTGGTAGAAAGCTGGATCAGTATTTGAGATGCATTCAGAGGTGTTGTAAAGGCTGCTCCTTCTGCACTTATTTTTCCTCAGTGGACTGCATGGTAAATTGCAAGTTAAGATCAGATTTTTCTAACTGGCTGCTCACATACTGATTTTGATTCTGGAAAGGGCTAGACCTCTCTTGCTTCATATAGCTCATTGCCAATGATTTTCTTGTGTACGTATATTCTGAAATGCATGGAAGCTGAGGAAAATCCAGTGTGCCTTTCTGCATTCACAGTGTCTCCACAGTGCTGACAACAGAAAAACCAAGTAGCTTCCTTTGGCAGCAAACCTAAACAGAAATAACCTGGAAGATATCCAGGGAAGTGATATTAGTAGCACCAAAGTACAGCTCTGATGGAATCATTCTTCTGATCCTAGAAATGCTTTTGAACCTACTGTTCGTTGCATTTCTCATCTGCTCGGTCAACATGGGAGCAATTAAAAAAAAAAAATTAAAAAAATCTACTTGTTCTGTCAAAGGTGAGTACATCCCTTCTAGGTATCTAGGTAAATGAGAATTTGCTTTCTAAATCTTCTGCCAGGGTTTAAGGCTGGTTTAGGTCTGTTTGGGGGTTTTTTAAAGTAAAAGTTGAATACACAGAAAAAAATATCTGCTGCCTGAATGAAAAAATAATTCCCTCCACCTGAAATACTGCTGAGTGCTATTTATGGCCAGTTTCAGGAAGCAGTGGCCTGTAGACCAACTGTGGCCTTATACTCCAGCCATACAGTTCACAGTAATAGTATTTTCCTTCATATTATTACCAGTGAATGCTAACATCTCTCTTAATGCACTGTCCTGTGAATGGTGTCTGAGAAACCTTCAGAGGGGAATACATTTCTTTTGAGCCTGGATGGTGTGCAACACAGAACTCAATACACAACCAAAGCCAGACAGTGTCAGAAATGGTCTCTCCTTCCACCAATATCAGTTAAATGTCTACTCGGATACAAAAATCTGGAGAAGTGTAATGCAAAAATTCTTGCCATGTTTTGGAAGCAATGTTCAGTGTACATAAAAAACAAGTGTGAGGGGAAAAAAAAAAAATTAAAATAAAAATCAATCTTTTTGCAGCCATATAATAGAATTTTTGCTTAAAGTACCCTCAGTTTGGTGCTTTCCTTCTGCACTGTTCCAACCCTGTCCCTGCTGCACATCATATCATCATCTCTTCTGTATTTAATGTTCACTGCCTCTAAATGCATTTCCTAAAACTGCTCTTATTTTGGTTTTGTTTGTTCTAAGGGACCTTTCTGAGTCACAGGGAATATTTAACCAAACTCCTAAAGAATAATGTCATCTTTAGATCATGCTCATTATAATTCATAAGTACTTCTCCACTTGACAGCTCTTCAGTTGCAGTTTCAATCTCACGTTAGCTTTTTCTTGAGAGCCCTTTTCAATTTTCCACATTGCTAATAGAGCCTGAGGCGAAGCTAAAAATCATTTGGGCTTCTTGAAAGGATCAATAATTTTTGTGTGCCATGCATTTTAGTGTACCCAGCATCACTGACACAACCGCCGTCCCTGCACTGATAAATATACCACATCAAATAATGTCAGAAGTATTCACACATTAAAAAAAATAAATATTCAATAGCTACCTGCAATCCCGCATGCAGAGAGAAGCGTTAAGTATATTAGAGATAAAAAAATGCTGAAAATAAAGTTACTGGAAGATTGATTGAATAAATTCTTTGCCAAACGCTGTCATTTCATCTGCATCCCGCCTCACATGAGAGACTACACAGAGGTCTAGAAGGTCTAACAGCTTCACTACTTCTAGGTTTATACCACCACAAAAGCTGATGGAAAAAAGTATTCAGCTGTCCCTGTCACCCATCCAAGTAGTCAAGGATATCTGATCAAGTGCTTAAGACATGCTGTACTCAAACAGTCAGCTCAATAAATTATTCATTCAGCACCATGCAGAGCAAATTATATTTTAGGTGGACAGCATTTTTGCTCACAGTTCACTCACTCACAAGACAAGCAAGAGACTTCAGTGCAAGAAAGGGAAGGAAAGGCTCCCTAATGCAGAGCTGTGCTTTCCTCAATTTAAAGCTCCTAAAGAAATTGCTTACAGAGCATGTTGGGGCTGCCAAACTGAGTGCTGCTCTGCTGGGGGCTGGTTAACCCTTGCCAAGAGCACGTTGCTTCACTTAAGATATGTTGAAGTCTCTAAGAGACTGAAGATGCATGTGTTTCTCAGAGAAAGCAAGCGTTGAAATAGCATTAATCAGACTATAGAGCAAATACGTGTTTACATAAATAATCCTCTCATAGAGACATCACAGAATCAGAGTATAAGAAGGATAGACTAAGAGAGTTGGGGTTGTTCAGTCTGGAGAAGAGAAGGCTCCGAGGGGACCTTGTTGTGGCCTTCCAGTATCTGAAGGGGGCTACAAGAAAGCTGGGGAGGGACTTTTTAGGATGTCAGGTAGTGGTAGGACTAGGGGGAATGGGTCAAAACTAGAGGTGGGGAGATTCAGATTAGACGTCAGGAAGAAGTTCTTCCCCATGAGGGTGGTGAGACACTGGCACAGGTTGCCCAGAGAGGTGGTGGAAGCCCCATCCCAGGAAATTTTGAAGGCCAGGCTGGATGGGGCTCTGAGTGACCTGCTCTAGTGGGAGGTGTCCCTGCCCATGGCAGGGGGGTTGGGACTAGATGATCTTTAAGGTCCTTTCCAACCCTGACAATTCTATGATTCTATGAAACATAGCAAAGATTCTTACATTGGACTTTTTCCCCTACCTATGCTCCATTCTTTGCTCTGGCCTCTTTACTACCAATATAATTTTGTTTGCCTCATCAACTTGCACTGCCTGTGATATCCAACCTTTATTTTCTATTTCCATTGCTGCATTCTTGAGATTGAACAGGACACAGAATCAGCACTCAGTATGATTCTGGGAGCAGGGCCTCTGTGCAGGCACCAGAAAATAAATGTTTGTCAAATGCTGATGTGTTAGTGTTTTACATCCACTGGGTTATCTTGCCTATATAGCATTCAGCTGAGCAGAGTGCATTTGGTTATATTTGCATGTCTGACTTAACACAAATATACTTTCTCTAGCTGAAAATGCTTCACTGAAGAATGCTGTAATGAAAGTTTCTACAACTGGTCAAAATACTTTCACATAAATATTAATTTTGACCAAATATTGTTTAGAAAGTCCCCAAGAAAAAAAAACCTATCTTTTTAAAAAAATGTTTTTAAAGACTAGGTGCTACATCTCACCCTAAGTGGAAATATCAAAGCTTCCCAAATCATTTGGATGAGGCTGAACCAGATGCATAAATTAAGCCATCTTAATAGGACTATCTGCCCAAAATACATTTTGAACTTGTTACCAGGTGAGGAAGCTCACTACACTTTTCCCCCAGCTTTTCCAGCCTGCTGTATGACCAGTGAGAGACCAATCCCTGCCCCGTTGAAGGTTTTCTGCATGCTGGGAGAGATGTGCTCCAGCTTTTGAGTCCAGAAGCATTTCCCCAGCTGGATGCGCGCCTGTTTTCTGGTGTTGGGAGGACACACAGAAAAGGACAGCCCCCAGTGAGAGAGGGCAGGGCACCAAAGAGGTGCAGGTGCTGCCCCTACCACTTAGTTGGAATAAGGGCATAACTAGAGTTACACACAAATTGGTCTGGGAGCAAGTGTGGAAGGACTGAGCAGTGACCCGCTCTCTTCCACGCCAAATAGTGCACACAGGTAGTTCTAATTGGAGGGTTATGAGCTACCTGGAGACCCACTTAGCCCACAATTAATGATGATTCTACTCTCCCTCCCAAGGAAGGTGTTATAACTCTTCATTAATCTGACTGACAGCTCCCTATTGATTTAGATAAAATCTGCAAGCTAAAATATGAGATCAACCTGTGCCTCACACTTGAGGAATTTTTCCAATCTGTGAAGGGAAATTGTCTCAGTTCACCACCACAGAAGTCCAAGTAAACACAACATCTACCCCGTGGCTTGCTTTCCTCTGGCTACTTATTTCTTTGCCCAAGCTGTTTCTTTGCAGCAAGCCCCAAGTGTTGCTCCAAAGTTTTAGGAGACGTGCCTTTAATAACGCCCACATTTATTCCTCACTTACTGTGCTGCCACTCTTTCATCAGATCAGCTTTCTTTCATCATTGTTTCTGAGCTCATTATTCAACATTTAGCTGAACTGAACTGCACTTACCATTCATTAGGCATTTCTGAGCCAGAGGTGATCATATGAGTCAATACTCCTTGGATTTCATTGTAGCTTGTTATGTGCTATGTTCCCATGGTTTAGTGGCATGTTTAAATTTGGCTTTGAATACCATCATTGGGAGCAATTTGTATGAATAGCACAAATTGCAAGACATGAAAGATAATGTAGAGCAGCAACAGGAATCTCTATAGCATCACCTGACCAAGCCAGCATGCTAAAATGATGCTGACAAATCTCCAGTGACTTTGGTGATACAAGGCTGAATCCACTAGCTGATAAAAGGGGTTTGAGTCCACTGCTCTTAGCAGGCTAGATGGCAGAGTCTCCTAGCATGATGATATGCATTACAGGGACAGTAAAATAAATGTTAGAGAGGAGGGGAAAAAAAAAATCTGCTTATTTCCCCAAGTTTTTGAATGCTACATTTCCATTTGAATTGAAGTCTTCATTTTTATGTTAAAAAAATGGAAACGAGTTTTGAAGTGAAAAACAATGATCAAGTCTTTCCTTCCTGCTTCTCTATTTCTCTCTCTCCAAATGCAGAGATTCATTTTCTTTTTAAACTACTCCAGCTCTGAGAAAACTACACAGATAAGAAATGAAAAAGGGGAGAGAGGGAAAGCAAGGAAATAAAGGGGGTAGAAGTGGAAGCCTAACTGTTTCACTCTTTAATAATACAACAAAATGAGAAGCCTCCATTTTATTAACAAATCAAACTCATTTTTCAGTAACAAAACTTTTCATTCAAACTATCAAATCTTTGCCTACAAAAATACTTTGAGACATGCCTAGCCTATTTCTCCAGTGGGACTGTGCACTGCAGAAATAATTATTTCTCTGCAGATATATCCTCTTTTAATGGCTTTTGGAGTTCACGTCCCTATGGAAGGGTAAAAGGGGATTTAGAACTGTGTCCTTCATATCTCCAATTACCTCTGAGATAGTTCTCAGCAAGGAGTCACACAAATCCACGTCTGGTTTTCAAACAACATTTAACATTCATATGTAAACTTCATCCTTCTCCTCATTTTCCTACCAGGATAAATATTGCTCTGGGTATCTTCAGCTCCACTCACGACACAAACCAGGACCCACATCTAGAATAACATCTCCCAGATCTACAGCAGCACACATATACTAACATTAGTTAACCTCCACCCCTCAGTCTCCAAGAGATACAAAAATCTTAGTTTGAGTTTCATACTGAAACTGGATGTTAAATAGTATATAAGGAAAAAATATTCCAGGTTTCATATTGATCGCTTTCTTAGAATTCAGATGGCAAACAGCTGAGCTGCACGGTGATGTCTGTTTGGCCAGCTGACTTAGAGAAAAAGCTTTGGAAATCCTGTCACCATACTGATTTCTCCTTCCAGGAGCCATCACTGACCAAATACCCCATTCCTCTGTCACCCCTGGCATGGTCAATCTGCCAAGACACGTGATACAGGATTGGTGATGAGAAGAGGCGAATTTGTAACATATTAGAAATGTCACAAAAAGGGATATTTCAAAGAAGATTCTGAACAAGGAAAGACTTAGGGCACTAACTTCAGATACCCACTGAGAAGCATCTCATCATTCATCCCATGCCAGTATTTTTCCTGATGACACATATGCACAAAACCCACTGGAGGAGACACTACACTCAAAATAACACCAGTGATTTTGTCTTATTGGCAGACAGGAGTCTTGTGCAGCTCCCTGTAGAGAACACAAGGTAATGAGATTAGGGATGAAAAATAAGATACTGTATAACCCAGAAAAGCAACCATGAGAGACACCCAAGGGTAGCTGCGGATCGTTTCACTTAAGCCCTGTGTTTGCCAACAAGAATGAGCAAAGTAACCACGGGATATTTACAACCTATATATATGTGGATATAGCATAGGGAGGGCTCTGGCACAGAGCCTCCAAAGAGCTGTTTCAGGGCTTTTGCTTGTTCTCTGAGGTACAATGTGTCAATGTATTGGTGTAGGGATATGTGTGCTCATGAATATTCCCTGCCAATCTGCTCGTTTCATATTATACTTTCACTATTTTGCTGTAGTATCTACTTTCCTGTCATGAAAAGGGAAAATTATGTGCATTTTTGAACATTGCATTCAATGCTCAAACTATTCTTTTCTTTAATAGTTAACCTTGATTGTATTCTAGGCAATCACATATTTGTAACCATGCTTCATTATCAGAAATCTGATTTAGAGAATCATAGAATCATTTAGGTTGGAAAAGACCTCTAGGATCAGCAAGTCCAACCTTTGTCCAACATCTCCCTGACCCCTAGACCATGTCCCCAAGCACCACATCTACTGGTTTGTTGAACCCCTCCAGGGATGGTGACTCCACCACCTCCCTGGGCAGCCTGGTCCAGGGCCTGACCACTCTCTCAGTAAAGAACTTCTTCCTACTGTCCAATCTAAACCTCCCCTGGCACAACTTGAGGCCATCACCTCTTGTCCTGTCATTAGTTACTTGGGAGAAGAGCCCAACACCAGCCTCACCACAACCTCCTTTTATGTAGATGTAGAGAGCAATGAGGTCTCCTCTCAGCCTCCTCTTCTCCAAAAGAATATATTCATCTCTACCAGCATGATGCAACACACTAAACAATTTATCTTATAATAATTCCTCTTTAAAAACCTAGCAAATTTTATAGAAGTTAGTTACATCTAAGGAGGACAAAAAACCAATGTCCTCCTATCTTATGAAAATTTTGATCTGAAATGCTTGTTTGTTGTCATTCCACTCTCCTCCCCCTCCACTCTAAAACAGAACATAAATTGAAATAATAAAACCAGTTCACAAAATAAGATGGGCTTTGGCTCAGATCATTGAATGATAAAAGGAGCAATAAAAATACAAATTCAATAAACTGAATATCTTTAACATTATGTCAAGACCTCCCTTGACAAGTCCTCTGTGGCTTGACCGAGTCAGCATTTTTGAGGGGGAAAATGCAATTAAAGCACTACCAAGCCACTCTCTCTACTTCTGAAAGTGTGCAAGAAGATGCAGCAGAGGCTGGCTTACTAATCACAGTAATTTAAAATCCTTATTACCACATAACACAACCATATAGTTTTCACAGAGAGGGCAGGTCTGTAAACAGTATATTTATGCCTTAGATTTCACTGCAAAAATCTTTTAAAACATTCTAATCCCACAAATTCAAAATTCAATATCTGAATTTGTTGTCAGATGAGATGCTAAATGCAACAAGTCCCACAGAAGAGATGTGAGGAAACTCCAAACTCCAGAGAAGCACATTATATTCTACTAGCTCTGTACAGGTTTTTAGTATTTTTTTGAGCATGATTATCTGAAAACTACTACATAATCTATATACATATCTACATTTATTTGTAGGTACATATTTGTATATAAACATACACATACATAAAGATAACTTATGGGACATAATTACCTGTGTATGTTTATATACATATACACACTTATACTTGTGTGCAAGTATAAAAGCAGTCAAAGGAAATGGAATTACCTTTGAGGTAATTAGAGATTAGGGATCAAAAATAAGATACTGTATAAACCCAAAAAAGAATATTTTGCTTGCATGCCAGGTTCTACATGATTTTGAACTTCATGGCACAGAAGAAAGTACTTTCCAGAGCCAAATAAGCAATAGATGTAGAGAAGAGGTGCTAGATTGAAGCAGACAAAGCAGACTCTGCTTCTCTATGAGCTGCTCATTCAGCCTGAACATAAGCAAACCATCACCAGTTTAAAATAAAATCATATATATTTTTCTTCTAACGGGGGCTCTGTCTTGTTTGAAAGGTGATTTTCCTGAAATTAGGAGTACTACTAGTGTTTTTCATTATTGTTACTATATCAAAAGACCCTCAATTTCCCTTCTTTTCTGCTTTACGTAGATTTTCACCATAATCCACCAACACTTCCCATGTTATCACCACCTCTAATAGAAGAGAGGCAAGATTGTCTCTATCAGCATGACATGAAGTGGTTGAAAACTATTTAATCTTGAGGAAGAAGTAACAAGATCTGGACACAGGCTGAACTGTGGAAAGCCAGGGGAGTCTCCATTGGTAATCCTGAAGGACATAGAGGATAGTGATACTGCACTTAAAAGTGATGAGAATTAAATCATGGGAGGAAAAGCAGTTCACTGTTTGGTTTCTTTGAGATAGATTAGTCATTGAATCAGAGGGCTGAACAGAATAAGCAATAGGAAAAGAGGGGGGAAAAAAAAAAATAAAGGAGTCAGTACTTGCAGTGTGACAGAAGAGAAGCTGAAAGCTACTGACAGAATCAACTAAATGGCAGAGACAGAACTCAGAGCACATGGGCTGCATGAAGGTCCTTCTGGATGTCATCCTCCTTCTTACTAGCAACAGCAGCAAGCTCAAGTAGAGGGCTCAGAAGGTGTAAAGGTAACTACTGATGTCCCTTTCCAAGCAACCCTTAAAATGGGACAGAATCAGTACAAAGAGTTGAACTCTCACACCACATAAAAATTTATACGCATGAATTGTATAGTGAAACAGGGAGAGTTTAACCATAGCAGATTTCTTTAGCTCATTACTGTGGGTTTTTCTTCTTGGTATTGCAAGAGCATCAGGGGCACTTTATCCATCATTAAATGTGAGGAAGTCACAAATTAGAGAAATTCTTGGAAAGGATTCCATGCACAAGTCAAATTCCTAATTATTTTTCAAAAAAAAATAATTATAAATGTCTGATTAAACAGAATATTGAAGCTACATAATCTTAGAAAATTATTCCCTCCCAAAAAGAAAAAAAACCCTATTATGAAGACAATAATAAAATACAAAAGTGGAAGTGATTTCATTTCATCAGGGAACTATTTGACTCCACCACTTCATTTTTTGTTTTATTTTAGTAATTGCAAAGAATAGGTTTTTATAAAAGCAACAACATCTGAATTATTATCCTCCTCTGAATTGAAGGTATACACACATACAACCTTTCTGACAAAATGTCATTTACAGCTAAATGCACACACACAAGTCAGTAGAAAGATCTGGACTTGCCTATTCAAGATCAAATTTCAAGGAAATTATAAGATGCTCTTGAATTGTGGTGACTGTTCAGTTTATTTGGAGGATTTGATGTCTTATCACTCTTTGATGTCTGATCACTCTATTTGATTTCAAGGTGAGGAAGTCACATTTAGATAGGAGAATGAAAAAACAAAAGCCAAATCTCCCTAAAAAAAAGGGAAGAGGGGGTTTTCATCAGTTCTTTTCAATACTCAGAGACTATTAGGAAGTATAAACATTTTTCTTCCAGTTAAGCCATTCTGGCTTCTGATACTGTTTACTGGAGTGTTTGACTTAGTGAGCATATACAGCTCACTCATTTCAGTTTAGCATTGCTTAAGTGCACTATCACTTTTCTAAACAATATTTTAAAGGATTAATTCCTCAGGACTCCACTGAAATATGTTTATACTATAAAACTTAACCTCAATAGTCCTAATGAGATTCTGTAGCCATCTGCTTTTCAAACTACAAAAGCAGATATTTCAATGTTAAATAAACAGAGCATCAGGCACATTAAACAACGTGACCTGAAAAATGGAGATAATTACCCCCAAAAATTCTTAGAAATAGCACTAGAAGTGCTTTCTCTCTTGTTCTTTCATCAAAACTGACCCAGAACCTTAGAAAACTATTCAGCTTAAAAGACATCCATCTGAGACAGGTCCTTTACTGACCTGTAAAAACCCGGTGCTCTTCTGTATTCAGAAAAAAAATCTTCTCTAATATCTTTCTTATTTAACAGACACTCGATTTTACCAGCATCTCATTATTTAAGGGATTCAACTTTTAATCTAGCTGAAACAATACCACAACACCTAAGCAGCTCGATGTTGCAGCCTGCAAGATCTCAGGTCTTTCACGAATTGGTGTAATTGAAATTGCTCTACCTAGGAAAAAGAAATAAAGGACAAAGCTGGGGAGGAGCAGCAGGGAAGAGCAGCCATTGCTGACTCTTGCTAGCAGGAGAGGGAAGACTGAAAACACTGTGGATGGGAAGGTTCAAACTCATCAAGGAGACGAGCCTATTTCTTTCCTGTTTGCACCTCAACCTGTTTAATCAGCAGCCACCAATTTTCCAAGGCTCTGGCAGAGAGAAAATAGACATGCCTACTTATTCTGAATTCCCCTTGAATCTCATTTTAATTAAACCTTTCCTTCCCCCCAGGGAAGCTTAATCAAAAAAACAACCCATCAAATTACTGACTTAACATGGGCATATTCACTCTAAGCCTTGTTCATTTGCATAGCTGATGACTGTTTCACTTTGTTTTGATCTTCCTGGTCACTCCAGTGAATGAAGTGAGGCTATGTGTGATGTGCTGTTTACTCACAACACACTAAGTATAAACACAAGATTTGTTTGCTAGTACATGTAAGAATATTACAGGAAGCAGTTTTCAATCACTCTGACAAACCTACCATGGAGTGGGATGATCATATGGTTGCATTTTGCTTCAAACATACTAGTGCTGGACTCAGACTTTCTCTTTGGTACTCTGCTTTGTATGAGAATAGCCTCAAAAATATAAATGGACTTATTGATTAACACTATGCTTTGCAGTATCATGAATGACTCACATATTTCATATATTTATGCCCACAAGTTGGCTACAGACATGGGAAAGAGGAAGTTTTTGACATCACCATTATATCCTAGTTGAAGAAAATCTACAGGTATACAGAGACTGTGGATATTTAAGAACCAAACTTTGCTACTTTCAATATCAGCTAATGAGTTTCCCATTTCTTAGTTAAGAGCTACTCTTTTCATTCCTTGAAGGTTGAAGGATTGGTTTACTAGTCCCAGACTAGAACAGTCTGGCTGTTTGTTCTCATCAACCTATTTCCTCAAAGACTGACACCAGTCAGTGACGTACTTAGAAATATGCTGAAGAAGCAGAAGATGTATTTATATTTGTATGTAGTCTTCAGAGCAGAGACTTTGTTGTTATCCCTGGCATGAGGATATTCTCCTACCAGGATGAAGACCTGGTGCTTCACACACTAACACTCCTATCCTGAAGGAGTCTGAATCAATTATCCTTCTCTGTGCGTTTTGTGGAAGAGAACAGGGATTTCCAGCTGTGAACAGTTTTTCTTCCTGCCTGAACACTGAGTTACGTGCCTGTCTTGGAATTTACAAAGCTTAGCTTGAACATGACTTTATAGATTTGCCCTAAATTTCCTCTAAGCTAAGATTATAGCTTCCCTTAATGTAAGATATAAAAGGGAATAACCCTTATCTTGTGCAGTTCTTTCGGCTATCTCAGGACAGTACTTCACAGTCATATTTAAGTGGTTATTATTAATTTAACACGAATGCATCGTTTCCATCACAAAAATTTTAGTACAGCACCAGTTTGGGCAACTTGGTGCAAACTTACACACTCTTGTAAGGAAATACAAGTTAGCTCTATCCACATGCCATACAGAAATGACTGGAAGGGCACAGTGCTCAAAAAAAAATGTTGTTTTGCTGGCTCACAGCTCACCAGCCCATAGCTCTCACACTGAAGATTGGATCACTGCAGATTTACACAAAGATCCTAAAAGTTGCTGCATACAGATCATAGAATCATAGAATGTTTTAGGCTGGAAGGGACCTCTAGAGGTCATCTGGTCCAACCTACACAAGTAGGGACATCTCTACCTAGGTCAGGCTGCTCAGAGCTCCATCAAGCCTGACCTTGAATGAAGATCCCTATGGAAGTCACCAAGGAGAGCCAGCACAATCACAAAGCTTTAGAGACTCCATTATTCATTGATGCAATCAGTGCTTTTAAAAGAAGAGCTAAAAGCATTATTGCTTATATTAAGTTCTTGCCTAGCATAAGGGCCTCTTCATCTAACCTCTGTTGTTAGGTGTGAGTCTACATACACTAGAAAAGATGAACATTGAGCCCTAACGATATAAACCAGGTAAACTCAAGCTCAAAGCCATTAAACACATCACCTAATGGTGCCCAGGAAAACTTGCAAAAAGTCAAGCATCAAACCCAGGCCTTTCAAAGTGGAAGATGGTGCCTCTCCCCTAACACCCACACTTTCATCCCAACACTTAAGGGTTTTATGTCGATTTTCATATGCTACATTTTTCAGTGCAGCAAAAAAACAGATAATTGCACTTGTAATTGTGGTGTTCCCCTGTAACGTCTGTCAGGTGTTAGAATACTGACCCCAATGTCTGTGCTAATTAGATGAAATTGCAAAAAAAAAAAAAAAGACACACTAAATCAGCTGCTATGGAGGCTGGTGGTGGAGGTTGGAGAGGGTAGGAGAAAAATCTGTTCTGTTATAGCTCTGACTCACTGTCTGCTTGTAATCAGAGAAAGGCTGTCAAAGCAGGACTTCCTTATTTAATTCACACAAGTCAGTGATGTCCAGGCTCAGTGACAGAATTGGTGGGGTTTGGATCAAGCCTGTCAGAGCACGGGGAATAACACGTATTTGCTATGAAATGAGATGAGTCATGGCAGTCGATACCTCCTTCCATCACCTAAAGTGGAAAATAACTTGATTTAGTGGGCAGATGCTTTTTTTACCCATTTTGCTGAGGTCTCCAGAAAGTAGGACACTTCTTTCACATTGGTTGACCTTGCCCAAATCCAACCACAGCTCCTAAGCAAAAGTACAGATGAAAAGTTTGTCTGGAAAAGTTTGTGCTTTTGCAAACACTCACTGATGAATGTGAGTGTGTAAAGGAGTTTGTAATCCAAACTCATAATGATGCAGTAAATAGAATACTTCAACTCATGTGCAGCCTCTCTGAAGGAGGCCCCAGGGAACAGTACCAGCTACCAGATGTAGATTTCAAAAAGAGGAGTTAATATTTTTTCGCAGGGACTGTTTGTTTGGCCTATCAGCTTTTCAGAGCATTTTAATTCTTTACAAGCATTACAGAAAACATTTATTATCACAATGTAATCCTATGTGTTACAGTGGCTGGGATGCACCTCAACCCAACAGAAGAGGAGGACCCAGGAAACAGAACAACTGCTGGTAAAAAAAAACCAAACACACACAAATAAGAATGCAACTTTAACTTGGTATGTTGTCAATAAGCTGGATACAAGGTTGGCAAAGAATATGTACTCAAAAGGAGCAGCAACCATCAGGAAAATAAATAGTTGCTTGTACTGACAGGTACAAACACATCTTGTATTGCATACGTTGCCAGACAAGTTTTAAGGAAAATAAACTTCACAGGAGAACAATAACAAGGATTTACACACTGGGTGAACTGAGTTCTGAGGAAAAGATAATCTGAAATTCACCTACGAGCCATTCTCTTCATTTTCAGGAAGTTTAGACCAGGTCCTAGATGAACTGAGTCTGCACAAGAATTCGGTGAATAACTGTCCAAGAATAATGAGAATTAATATTACACATAAGATGAGCTCTGCACTTAAGAAGCAGAGCTGGGAAAAGGGAATTTGATAATCTATAAATATTTGAATGCTGCAAGCTACATCTGATTGAAATTCATCAAATTTTCATTTTCTTTTCCAAACAAACAGTCTCTCTGAAAAATTCCATAGCTGTTTCATCTTGCTTGGGGTTGCTGAAGGAGGTTCTTCCTCTAAAAATAAAATACAAACTATTTTGGTACAAGTTAAAAAGTAATAACAATAAAACATCCCGAACAAATCCCTCTGAATTTCTGGGGGGCAGACAGGAGGACATCCAACAGCACTTTTCTAAGGTTTCTCTTCTCCCTTTTCTCTGCTGTTCTGTGTCCACATAAGCAGCCACACCAAGGAGCAACCTATGGGTAACATGTCCACCTAGAATCCAACACATACAAGCTCATATTCTATTTTTTCAGAGACTTCCTAGATGGCTTCAGGCAAAACACTTGAGGTCCTTTGAAGCACCAGCCTCTGTAGAGGCACCAGTGCTCCCCCTCCTGCTGACATGACTGTCCAGGAGCAAATGCCCACCAGGATTACCTGAGTACACAGCACCTTGCATGTTCCAGAGCATCTGCTCTGGCCAGGAGAGGTTCACTGCAGACATGTAGAGACCATGGGAGGACCATGAACCCTTACAGCTATTAAAAGACCACTATCATTACCTATAGAGGCAGTTGCCCAAGGCTTATTTAGAATAGCATGTGCACTACAAGTGCTCCAAGTGGCAGCTTTAGAGGGCCATACCCTGTGAAGAGAAGCTCCCTCTCCATTTTGCTTGCTATTTCTGTTGGCTTTAGCTTACCCTCTGCACTCTGGAGAATGAGTGCTCCTTAGCTCATTATCCTGTGGGGCAGGCATTCCTCATAATCTATTAAATATTTAGACCTTCATATAGCAAGTAATGCTGCTAACTTGTTTGACTTAAATTATACCCCACTGGCAAATCAAATTAGAGGAGATTTGAGTAAATCTACCTTTTAAAACAAAAGCTGATTTTCTCCGTGTTCAGCCATTTGTGGGATTAACTTTTTTAATGGGTTCTTATGCGCACAGTGTTTTTGTTTTCATGGATACTAGAAGAGAATGAATTATTCATCGGGGAAGAAAAAAAAAATCTACAATATGCATTTTCATAGCATATTTAGTCCCTTTTGTCCTATTCATAAATCAATCCTGATTATTACAAATGAATGTGTTACTCCTAACAGTTCACTGATGACTCGCTTGGACCATTAATTCAGACCTCCTCATTGAGTGCATTAAGAAGCTGCCACTAGTAGTGGGAAATCGGTAGAAGATCCTTTGTGACCTCTCCTCTTTCCCTACAAAGAGCAGACTCCAGATCCTTCTCCTTTCCTTATGTATAATTTTCTAAACACACCAGATATTCTTCAGTAAAAAAAAAAAATTAAATTAAAATAAATATGCCATTTCCCCCCCTGCTCCAGTGATAAATTTGCATTGAGGGAAAGAAGAAGATGGCCTCATTAATGCTCAATAGGTTGTTTTTATTGCCTAGAAGGAGGACAGAGAGCAATGGCTCACAGTATCTACCTCAGAAGTGGAGGCAATTTAAGCCCTAACATATAAAGGCATCACTGAACTAATACAGGAATGAATACAGCTATGTCACTGGTGACATAGATCACAAGGTATTTGTCTCTGCTCCTAGACTGCTGACGAGCTGTCATTGGTGAAGAACCATTGTCATCGAGGAACAATACCTCACCATTTAGAGCAGAAGTAAATGGAACTTGCCAATTCTTATCCAGGCAGTACAGCATTTATCAACTCCTTATTGCCCAGCTGGGAACAAAGAGAGGATTCTACCCATTTGAAAATTATTCTTATTATTTACTACTATATTGGCAACACAGTGCACTGAATAGTTTTTGAAGAAAAATTTATGCTCCAGAATTCCTAAGGGCCAACACTCAATCCTCCTCAATGCACACAATAAAACAGAGAATGAAAAAGCATTTATTTCCTTTCAGCCCAATTGTTCTGGTGCCACAATGGTGAGTACTGAACACCATTCTGCTTCATGGGCTGGAGCTCTATGCTAAACTCTAATTACCAGTGTCAAAAGGGAAGCATTCCCCAGAATGATACCATAGTTATTCTTTGCAGTTTCCACTGCTGTGGTTGTTGCTGAACACACTCTATAGAGTATTTTTGGATACTGGGCTGAATGGAGTGCAGTGTGGTCCCACTGCAACCCTGTGCTCTTTTATCCCATAGAGAACACACAGATCCCAGACAATTAACAGTTCAGCAAAGAACTGTTAACACCAGCCACTAAAATCCTTTTATAGTCTAGAACAGCATGGAATGAGCAATTACAAAGTCAGCTTTTCCTTGTGATTGCTCTTAGGAATCCATAGAGCAGTGATGCTCATTAAGAATAGCCCTTAACCTCAAATTTGGAGTTGTGTTATCCAGCGTGGAAACAGCGTTGGCACATTATAAGCTAATCACAGATGTGCCTGATGTTGACTATGGCAGGAGAGAGACACAGAGACTGTTCCAAGCAAGCCTCCAGCACCTACATCCACCTCAGGGATAAGCCAGCTTCTACAGTCAGGAATCTGAACTTCCCTCACCTAATACAAGCACACCAACACAATCCCGGAGCTGAAACAACCTCCAGATCTTGAATCATAGTGATGTTGATAAATGTTAACTATGAATTTAGTTACTTAAGTAATCACCATTCATGGCAAAACAGAAATCTTTGAGCTGCTGTTATCCAAAGCCAATTAGACTCAAACTGAGTGAAAAAATCTAGTTTGCTTAAAAACCCATTTGCACCCTGCTTCACTAGAAACTTCCTCCCATCTGCAACACACCAGCACACAGGGGGCTGATTCCAAGCCTGACTCCTCTCTCTGATTTTGAATGCACGCAGGAGGAGGAGGACAAAAGTTGCACTGGTACATGGCCACTGATAGAGGGAGACTAAGGCACTTTTGCCCATGTGAATAATTTCTTTCCAACACTAAGGTCTTCTTCTCAACTAGAAGACAGCCTCCCAATGCATATACAGTGACTGAAAAAGTTGAACAAGCATCTCTCTCCCAAAAATTATTTCCACGTGCAACTTCTGCTATGAAAGAAAGAAACCTTTTTATCATGGATGTCCACAAACTCTTTGTACCCTGTTGCCCTGTCTGTAGCACACTCCTGGAATTTGGGGTTATTCAATGTCTATGCAGGGTGAGACCTCGGTGGCTGCACTAGAGGCTGAGAGGTTGAACGCTGGTGAGGTCTTTATCATGGTAGAGAAACCCTGGATAAAATAAAAGCCACCATTACCTGGAAGACCACTTTGTCTCTGAGCTCTCTATCTTGTTTTCAGTTAGGGTATTGCAATTGTACATTCAAAAAGTCAACTCTGCAAGCTTTTAATTCACAGCTTACAAAATACAATAATAATTGAACCAACCAGTACTTTCATACCCACGTAGTATTGTAAATAAGTAGGTTTATACAAGCTTCCACTGCTTTATTCAGAACCTGTGTTGATAACCTCCAAGCATAAAGTTCTGTAGGAAATGGACAAAGTTATCTTGAGTTCTAGTACATATTTGTAAGAACGTAGAAAAAGAGCCTCATGCAGAGGCAAAGCACAGCCAGAAAAATGGGGTTCTCTCTCCTGGAATACAGATCAGGCAAGATCTTCCATGACATTTACAAATAGCTTCATGCTCTCTTACTAAGTTACTTTAGTTCATTTTTGGAACAAATACCAGCTAATATCTGCAATATTTTCTGCATATCTACTTAGAAGGGCAGTTAGATCACCACACTATGAACTACCAATTGTTTTTTTAACCGCTTAACAGAGCAGATAATTAAAAATAAATAAATCAATGTTTGGCATCTTTTTTTTCCCCCTCTAGATTCTATATTGCATTGTTGTCATAATTTCAAACATCATCGGTTGCACTGATCCAGTGAACAGATGGTATTATCAGCCCACAAGAATCTGCACAGGACAATTAAAAAAATTCAGAGACAAGATTAATACAAGGAAATTAATTAATTATATCAGTTCAGCACTGCATACAAAAAACCCCTCTGTTTTCCTCTGACTCTACAGAGACATGCTAATAGGTCTACTGATGCTTCCCACTTTACCAAGTGATGCATTCAATGCCTCCAAAAATTGCCTGGAATTTTAAACCTTTATTACATTGGGATTATACTATCCTATTCTCCTCTTTCTGGGTTGAGTAGAGGGAGTTCAGTTAAAAATTAGATCGACCAGTTCTTTCCTCTCTTCATAGACCCAGAAGAGATGCGTTCTTGAAGAACCACATCCTACAGACATGATGCAAACATGGCCCTTGTATCAATAAGGCAGCAGCAGTCTGAAAATGAGTGTTACAGGACCAGAATATCTTTCCCCCAGTTCTGGGGGAAAAACCCAGTGGAGTCACTTGCTTAGAAAAAAAATTTAAATATTTAAACAGCACACAGCCAATTACCTGCTGCCCTAAACAGCCCACTCCCTTGAAGGAAGCTGGTAGGTTAAGGGAAAGCAAATGCATAGATAGAGCCTCTGCCATGTGTGATGCTGGCAGATATACCTGCACTTCTGTGCTTCTCCCAGTCTCATCTTTCAGAGCAGAGAGGATGTGGTGCATACATAAGACAGTTATTGAAGTTTGCCAGTTGAGCTGAAACCTGTCACGTGTATAGAAATTGCATTTTGGGGGCTAAAAATAAATAAATGCCATCCCATACTCCCACTGCCTTTGGCTTTTTATTTCAGTGTTCAGCTATCCCAACTCCACTCGTTTCAAATAACAGCAGAGAAAGGGGAGGGAGAGAGCAAAAGAGGAAAACAATAAACCATGGATTTAGGAATTATGACATCTAGCAGGGCAAATGAGTACAATCTAACAGAACATTGGACACGACTGCAGGGCAGGAAACATGTGTTTTCTCCCTGGTAAAGGGAGTGGGAAAGCTGGGACCACAGGCTGCTCCACTGGTCAGGGGACTGGCATTGTATCTCCTGTCACTGCTGTGGATACTCTAGGTTGGACAGGTTGTGGATGCTCCATCCCTGGAGGTGTTCATGGTCAGGTCTGAGCAACCTTGAGCAGGGAGGTGTCCCTGCCATGGCAGGGGGGTTGGAAGGAGATGATCTTTGAGGTCTCTTCCAACTCAAACCATTCTATGATTCTAATTGACCCCAAAGGACTTGCTTTAGATGGGTACATGTACAATCCATGTGAGAATATCTCCAGGCTTGCTTATGATACACTGCCTCAGCTTCCCATTGGTAAAAGAATGATTATAGTGATTAAAAAAAACCATTCCCCAGTCCTACACTCACTGGGGTGCTGGCAGAAGCCTGTACATGCCATGTGGTGGGAGAGCTTCACAAGTGTGGTGTTCTACACAGAGTCACCATATTTTCCACTCGAAGCCTATACTTTGTACAAATGTACCAAGCACATTTGAAAACAGTTTGTTCTTGCTGTTAATTCATACAAAAAATCCTGCTGCATTTGCACGATATTAAGAGAAAAAAAAAAGTCAAAGCAGACAATGTATTTGATACCAAGATGATAATAACCCTGGATAGATTCCTGTGGGCTGGCAATGCCATCTGCCTAGCTGATGCAGAATCCAAAGACCATTGTAGTCTGTGGAAAGACCATCTTTAAGACTGATTCAAAGCCAAGTTGGGTCAAACTGACTGAAAGCAGGATAATGACAGACATGCAAGGGAGGCACTGATCACCAGAGGGTTGTTCACAGCCTTTCTCTCAGGAAATCTCATTATTCTGTATCATTTCTTCATTATTACATCTGAAGGCATGAAAAAGCCAACGTTTGTGTATGTTTTTCCCCAGGAACTAAAAGGGGGAAAGCACGTCTCAACACTAGTCTCTTGCAAAGAATATTTAAGTACTGGAGCCAGAGGAAAAGCCAGAGATGTGTGTCTGATCCCTTTTACTCAGTCTGAAAGCAAATGAGCTGCAATCTGAGATCAGATAATCAATATTCTACCTATTTCAGCAGTTCTCTTCAAAACTTAGCATTTCTGACCACACGGATGGAAAGGTCACTGTTTAAGAGACCTCCTGCTTTTTGACTGTTGACCCCACGGGTCTTATTTGTGCTGTTACAAGTGCCAAATACACCTACTGAACTTGATGGCCTCAAGTATCCAGAGTCAAAATTTTCTCCTGTAAGTTTTCACTTCTACTTGTTTGTCTCCTGCACAGTTACAATCAATTTAGATCACTGTAGAGGAAAACTAAAAATCACAGTGAACATTTTTGTTGTCCATAAAAAAAGCCTCCTTGTCCAAGAAAAACATGTTTTCTTCAATTTTTTTTCTATTTCAAAATAAACAGAAATACAGACACATGCTACCTACCTTTTAATCAGAGTTATTAAAGACAGTCTCCTGTAAGACCGCATCTTAATCTACTGCAGAGTAGCAGACCATACATTGACCCCATATTTCAATAAAAAGCTCAGCAGAAGATCTGATTCTACCACACATTGAATTTCTGCAGCTTCAACTGACAGTTACGGCTGGGTTTAAGTGAAAGGTTTCAAAGTGTCATGATAGGTAATAAGTGCTAGTGAACTGGGATAATAAATGCTAGCGGTTCTGTGGGAGAAAGAGGAGGCTGTGTTCAGGAACAGAAACATGTAATCATTTCTGAGAATAACTTCTGCAACAGGAGTTAGAAGGTGCCACTTCTCCAGAAGGCGTTTTGATCTGCTACATCTTTCTGACCACCTGAGAAAAGTCAGTCAAGAAAGCTACAAATAAAGGGGAGAGGGGGCCATAACATATAAAATAACAATAGAAAAAAATTCTAAAATACACACCGCCAAACCAGGTGGAGGGTCACTAACCAGGAATGCCCTCAACTGCTTAGTCAAAGCAGTTGGGGAAAACAAATTCATTTCTCTGTTGATATTTGCATTATTTCCCCCTCCTCCCAACTTTAAAAAGGAAAAAGAAGAAAACAATTGTACTCAACAACTTGAAATCTAGACTTAGCAAAGCTACTAATGTTTCCAGATCACAGAAAATGCTGCTAAAGGGCAACTAATTTATCACATAGTGGACAGGGCTGTGTGTCTCCATGTCTACCTGATAGATGTAGAAGCCTCAGTTCCCTCAGATACAGTCTGCAACACATTTCCAACCTTATATACATGGCTATTTATTCATTTCCTAGTAACTAGCATTCTGGGGAGAAATCCGATTGCCACTCAATTTGCCTAATGTAATAAATTACTGCAAAAAGCAAAGCGGGAGGAAATTCTTCTGTTTTATTAGCATTTAGTAATTTTGATCTTTCTAATGATGTCTACTGACCCCTAGCCTGTAGCAGTATTTCAAAGCAGCTTCTTTGGCAATTCTTTAATTAAAAACTATTACCAAAGAGGAAATTGGAATCAAATATCTCCGTGGTGGGGATGATTTTGACTTAGTCAGGATTTTTACTTTACAGAAGGGCTAAATAAGCGAGAAGAGAATCATTTTTAAGTTTCCTAATTCAGAACCAAGGGGAGGGGGAAATTAGATTAATGCCTTGTTAGATATTAAAAACTAGATACATTGCATTCTTCCAGAAGCATACTCCTTTTCCACTGTAAATCCCATCCCCAGGTCTGTTCTTGTTTGCAAAACCTGTCAGAAACAAGCCCACTGAAGCCATTGTAAATATACCAGTGTAGGTATCTGGAATGCAATTCCTTCAGCCAAGCTGTTCACACCGAGGCAGGCACAGAACCAAGGATTTTCTATTTGCACTTTTATTTTCAGATAGAAGAATCTCAGCTCCAAGAGTGGCCTTCACTGAAGCTCCCTATTTGCAGAATTTGGTACCTTCTTTTGGAAAGTTTACTGGGTACCTGGGAGCTCAGTAATCCTTAAAAGCAACGGCACTTTTATGTAGCTATTTAAATATGCTTCAGAATACTACTTATAGGCACATAACGTTCAATACTTTCACCCATGTATAAGCCTTCTCAGCCCAGAAACGGAGGAAGGGAGCACAGCCTCCCTGAACTCCAGTGGACAGAGATGATTTATTGAAGAAGGTGATGAATTTTCATCCTGGATGCAATTATTGAGGTCCGTCCACACACACAGGTACATCCACAGGCGAATCTAACGAGGTTTCTAGGGAAATTGTAGCTATTACAGATTCACTTAGCTCCTGGGAAGGCACTTACAGCTGATTCCATGCTAATTCATTGCCCAATGAATAAGTAAAATCTGTACAGTATAATAAAACCATTGATCATTACGCTTTAAAAAAGACTGACTCCTAAATATTTAGGGAGCGGCGCATATTCAATGGGAATGTTTATTGGCACTGGGAAATTAAACTGTCACCCGTGAAATAGTAAAACTCATTAACACAGACTTTCTCTTTAAGTGTTCAGAATTAACTTTACGACGGCATCAGCGATGGCAAAGCCTCGGCCTTAAATCGCCTGCCGTTTAGTATTCGTGAACGTTATTAAAACATATTAACCGGAATTTAACTGGCTGGAAATTAAAAGAAAAGGAAAAAAGAAAATAAGAAAAAAAGTTCACAGCAGACGAATAACCCTAACCCGGGGGACACCGAGGGAGGGAGGGAGNCAGCGCCCTCTAGCGGCCGCCGCGCCCCCGCCCAGCTCCGCCCGACGGGCCCCGCTCCCTGCGGCACCGGCCGCCCCC
>VYZX01003148.1:46514-99915 GCA_013401335.1 Brachypteracias leptosomus
GCAACTCCTTGCGCTCCCGCTACTCACAATTTGTTGCGGTTAATCCCAGGTGCCAAAAACTGAAGAGCAGCAAAGTGAAGCCCCCGAGGGCTCGGGAATCCATGTTCAGTCCCGGAGGGCGAAGCCAGCCGCCCGCCTGTCTCCCCCGGTCCCGGTCTCCCGGCTCCTCTCAACCTCTGTGCGCTCCCTCTTCCTCCGCTCATTTACTCCATCCAGCATCCAGGCACTCCGGGTGAAGGGGGAGCCGGAGCCGAGGTCGGTCGGAGGAACCTTGGAAGGAGCCGCTCCAAAAGCCAGCAGCAGCGTCCGAGCCCAGCCGAGCCGAACCCGCTGCCCCGGCTGCTGCTGCCGCTGCTGCGGAAATTCACCTTGCGAGCTGCGGCGGGGAAGCGGCAGCCGGGTGCCGGGCACCTCCTTATAGGCGAGAGCCGCGCTGCTCTCCACCTCCTCCCAGCCCCCTGGAAGTCACTCCTCCTCGCCTTCCAGGGAGGATCCTTATTGCAATCTTCACGCGTTGTTGATAAGCATCACAGCCGCGGCGTAAATCAGATGCCTGGAGGAAAAACAAAATTAAAAAAAATTAAAAATCTTCCCTTTTTTTTTCCCCCCCCTCTTTTGGGTACTGGAATGTTTTAAAGAGCCCCCAGTTGTTTGCTTGCTTATAAATACATATGTTATATACACATACCTAAAATATACATATACATTTATAGCATGTACAGTGCCGGCACAGCCCGGTGAGCCCCAGCCCCGCTCCCAGGGCTCAGCCTTACCCCGGGGAGCGCGGATGGAGCCTCAGACGGGGCTGATGCTTGGTCCTCTCTCTTGTCAGGGCTAGTCCAGAGCCTCCCTGACTAGCCCCCTCGGAAGGCGAGCAGAGGCAGCCCAGGGGGTCCCAGCAGAGCCGCGGAGACCTCTTGTTATCACCCCCTTCCCCAAAAAAGGGAAGCAGCCCCCGAGTTTGCAGATCAGACTAGAATAGACCCGCACCTAACAGCTGCAATCCCATCCCAGCTGGTGAGAATGATGCTTGACAAACCCAGATTTAATTGCTGATTGATTGATTGATTGATTGATTAGCCAGCTGCTCTGCAGCTGAACAGGCCGGGATTATCTGCTGGGGGACTGGGGAAAACAGAGGAAAGCAGAGTTTAAAAAGCATCGTGGCTTCCCCCCCCAGTGTCCCTACACACGCGGGAGGCAACCGGCCTTCCAGGAACTCCAGCTTAATCACTGCTCAGATCTAACCTTGTTGCTTCGCTGCGGCGTCACCCTGCATCAATAGAGCGCTGCATCAAAGTCAGGTCAAAATTGCATTAGTGATTCCGCTCTAATCTGCAAGGAGAGTGTGTTTGGACCCTTAAAGTCTTTGTTGGGGGGAAAGTCGCTGGTCCTCAGCCATAATCCCTCACAATGGCACGGAATAATCAGAAGAAATAGTGTTCACCAAAGCCATCCTGTGTTGCAAGTGGAGAGCGGAGGTTTAAATGGCTGGCACTCTGTAAGCCTCATATTACAAAGTAAGGAGGGTGGAGGAAAGACAGGGTGCTTAGCCATTAGGTACTACACCTAAGAGAGGTGTCAGGGGGACACCTTAGCTTTAAAGGAGCAGCCAGCTTAGAAAGCACAAGTCCACGTTTTAAAAAAATGACCTAATTATTTCACCTTCTGTTGTTACAAGTGACACAAGGTTAAAGAGGAAGGATAGCTGCCTAGCACTGAGCTTTCAGTCAGAGTCAATAAGGGATTTAGTCAGAGAAAACCAAGACTTAGGAGGAACTTAAAAGCCTAATGAGCTCTCCAGGTCTTTTATTTTTGGCTTTAAATACATCTTCACTCACCAAGGTTTCGTCTTTGCTCATGCAAAGACCTGGCCCAGTTGCTCTGTGCTTCACACATGTCTGAGCCCAGTGAGATTTTGGATACTAGGGGTGGGAGTTAGTCCGAGGCTAACACATCTACATGAGGTGTTTGCTTTCCCTTCCAAGGGCCCTGAAGGAGGCGTTCAAATAATCACCCGGAGACATTTGTGCAGGGACACAAGCACCACCTTCTCTGAGCAGGCTCATTTTTGAAGGTAGTGAGCTCTGCTCATTCCTCTCAGTGGATGGAGAGAGAGAGAGAGAGAGTCTCACCTTCATGGTTTCTCATTTTCTCTATATAGATCATATACAAGACTCTGGCCCAGAAACTAAGAACTATATTGCTTTACTGCATTAGGCCAGGAGGCTGGAGTACTGAGAAATTTATGTTATTAACTTGACTTTTTCAGGGGAGTAATCAAGCTTTAGAAGTGCTAGCAGTGCTTCCAGAGTTACCACTTGAGTAAAGCCAAGCAGCAGAATATATCAGAAAGCTTAAAGCCAGAGTGGATTTGCTCTGGAGACACACAAGTCTTTGACACAGTCAAAACTTTGCAACTATGTTTTCTGAAATTAGCAGAGGAATTCAGAAGAAGGAGATTAAATATGGTTGGGATTTTCCATGCTTTCCTTTTTAAAAATAACTAAAATTAAATGGACTGTGTTTCAAATATTTTCAGTGTCTCTTTAAACTCTCTGGCACAGTGGTACACTTTTTAACTGACTCACTGAACTAATTAGTGGCTTGTTTATAGGAAGGCAGATGTGGAAATGAGCTATACAGACTAATTAAAAGCTATCAGTAAATATGAGCCCAATTCTGCAATGCATCCCAGTGGTCACCACTATAGATCTGTCTGCAGGATCTGGACCCCGGTGACACCGTTTCTCAAATCACACTTGTGAGACACACCTCTTCCATAAGCTCCTTTGTATCATAAATGCCAAGCAGGTGCCTTAAGATTTGTGAATGTTTGGGTGCAGGAGCACTACAACTGAGAAGTTATGAGCAGAGTGGAGGGCTACGCAGCTGCTCGTTGCAGGAAATTATGTAAATAATGTCATGTTTAAGGGCTTTTTGCCAGCAAGGTTTTTATTAGACTAAATTTATTAATCACTATTAAAGCTGTTCAGACAAAAAATGTGGCTCGTCCTTAGCTGCAGGTCTGGGTACCTTGGGTTTTGGGGAAAAATCAGTTGTTGATTTAGTTTTAGAGCTTCTGGACCCTGTTCAAATTGAGTGTGATGGTTGCCACTGAAGGCATTGCAAGCCTTGGCAATGAGCAAAGGCTTTGCTACACATATAGTGATTACTCCTTTCTAACTCAGTGATAACTCCTTTCTAACTCAGTGATAACTCCTTTCTGACCCTCCCCTTCCCTGCAGCACATGTTTTCTCCTCCTTGATGAAAGCAAAGCTGACCTTAACAGTGAAGACCCTGAGATCTTTCCTTTAAATTCCTGCCTCTTCTTCGACACATTTCATTGATCGCCTTTGCCAGTCACTCAATGTTCACTCCCTGTTCGTTAAGGAAGGGGACTCACACTACCTCATCTCATACAGATGGCAAGAGGAGAAATATCCTCACGTCTGGCACATGTTCAGAGTCTGCAGTCATGGTGATCATATGAGCATCTTTGTAATTTCAGAGGCTTTGTAGATCATGATTAGGTCGTCTGGGACTGTATAGAAAGGGCTGCGTTCGTTCTGGGTCAGAAAGTCTAACATGGACATTCAGTTCTCCTTGACAGCAGCTGAGTGTCCATATGAATGCTGCTCAGGACACAAGCAGTAGATGACCTGTATGATGGGGAGAGGAAGACAAGACCAGTAGCTGTTCCTATCACAGTCTTACTGGCTTTGCATTCAGCATTTAAGTTTTCAGCCCCAGACTAGTAGAGCAACAGAAGGACATGAACACACAAGGAAGAGCAGGAGAAGCTGGCTGCCACCAGGGAAAAAAGGACATGTATTTTTGAAGGAGAAAGCTTTTTTATTTAAATGTTCATATGAGGAGGAAAGTTTATCTGTGATCAGATAAACTTGTTTTCTTTCCTAGAGTCAGTAAACAGCACTGGCACTGCTATAATCCATGTTGAGTTTGACAATAGGAGCAATAGCCCATGAATTCAATCAATCCAGTTGTTTGGGTAATTGCAGTTTATGCCTGACCCCATCCATATAGCATTCAGGGAAGGAGAATAGCATTATGTATATGAATTTTGAAGAGCACATACGACCACAAACTTTATTGTATGTGGCTTTTGGATGACATACTGCTGTTTCCTGTTGATAGCTAGGAGTTTGTCTGAAGAATATCATCTTTCTCATCAAAAAACCTAAAGGTCATGTAAAAAGAAATCTAAAGGTCATTTTCTTGTATTTTCCTTTAGATCTCTCCCCTATAGAAAGAAAGGAGTCCTTCATTAAAGAGAATATGTGGGGAGCTTTCATAAAACACATCGACCCTAACCAGGTGAGTGCAACAGCAGGCTGCTCATTATCCTTGGATAGTTCCACAGCATACATAAGTCCCGAGGATAAGAAAATTTAATGATCTGCTGGGATAATCTGATGGCCAGTAGCATTTTTGAGATGCATGCTGAGATTAGGGTAAAAGAAATCAGGTGTCAAACTGTGCAGTGATTATTGGAAGACAAAGAACTAAAATCACCTCTTCCCCCCCTTGCCTTTCCTTACATTATTTTACCACTGTCTGCTGGCATTATGGCTTTCATTACATTATCTTGTCTGCCTGTGAAGATGCTTGTGTCAATCACGGCTACAGCTACCGGATTTAAAAGCTCAATAACTTGACTAAATAATAGTATAAATAGCTGTGGCTACAAATTACCTAGGGACCTCAATAGGCTGTATATAGGACACACTCCTCCCTGGTGTAATTCCAATTATGTTGTATGCTGCAGTTCAGGACAGAGTCTCAGGTCACAGATGACACTGCCCATGGTTTGCTTTCTGTGCTGGTTCCCTGCCAAACACAGTGGTCAGCTCCAGCTGGGCCAGCCAAAGTTGTCCCCAACCCATACCATATTTTTCCTAAAATGCAGTGTCACCCTGGCACATTTATTGTCCCAGAACCAGCTATCCACCTGTGTCCACTGGAAGGATTGACTTCATGAGGTGTTGGCATAAATGCAAACAAATGCATTCCTGTGATCTAATCAACCACAATCAGCCCTGAAGAGAGAACTCATATACTAAATAAAGAATGCCATTTTTTCCCCTTGTTTTGAAGCCACACAAATTAAAACAAACCCCTAAAAGGTCCCTGGACAGTTAGGTGCCATAAGATGGATGTAATCCTTGGAGAACATCTGGCTAACTAATGGGAACATACCATAATAAGAACTGTGAGTCCCAGCTGAGGTCAAAGCCCAGAGTCTGCCTTAGAGTACTTAGAAACTTCAAGGCTAACTAGAGAAAAAAATAATGGCAGAAGGTGGGGAGGCATTCTAGCAAAAATTTCTATTTGATAGACAGTTCAGACCACAAAGTCTGAAGGGAGACAATGTTATCTGTACGAATGCCTGTTTTCACACGTTAAGCAAGCAGCTTTATTTGTCTTTGATTAGTGGGTAACAAGTCTCCATTTTGCAGAGTTTCAGTCATTCAGTCATGGAATTAGAATATCTGCTGTGTCACTGATGTGGGTAATGACATATAATCAATACACATTGGGATAGATTTTCAGAAGCAATTAGTGATTTTGCATGAACAACCAAGGTATCCCTTAAGGGGCAATTTTTCTGAATGATTTGGACCTTTGCCTGCTGAATATCAGTGCCATGATCTGTCTGTCCAAACAGGACAGGTAAAAGGAGAGGCATCCAAAATCATTAGTCTCTATTGAACACTTGCACCTCAATCTACCACTAATCCATAGTCTCAGGCTCGAGGAGAGAAACAATCACCTGGGCCCATATATATAATGAACAACTTGAATGTCTCCATCATTTTGCAAAGTTTGCAAGGAGTGAAGAAGAGAGCTAATTTCATCAAATAAATCATTTGTGACAAATGGCTTAGCCAGTGCTAGCACTTTGAAAATTATTATTAGCAACAGCTGGGCTGGGTATGACAACCTGTATTCAGGCATTCTTTTTACTTTTCTGCCTGTCCTTCACTAATCTCTGTTATGGACAGAGGCTGGAGAGGAGTGAAAAGAGGAAAGGTGTGTGGAAACTAAAGCAATCATGAGGTCATTTCTAACCTTGCTGCAATTATCCTACAGAAGGAGCCAACTGAGAATAATGGAAGGAGAGACTGTAATTTAGACTCCCTTAAAGAAAAAAAAGACATGAATATACCTTCTCTCAGAAGCCATCAGGATTAATCCTGCAGGAATGAGCAGCTCCTGCGTTGCTCACTTCTCAGTGTTGACACAGGAGATTGAGAGTCTCGAGCCCATGTTTTCACAAAAGCCTTTCTAAGGCTGATCCTGTCATATTTTTTGATGCAGACATTGACTGACAGACATGGAATAGAAAATGGGATTAACTGAGTTTTTTTAATCATAGTATTGCCGAGCGGCTTCTGGACAAAGTCCTTGCTGAGGGCTGGAAATTAATCTGGAGTAAACTATGAAAATCTCCATATATATGTTGTGTTGTATCCATAGATATATATACATATATATGTATATACAAGCAGATATACATATATATGTTGTGTTGTATCCATAGACATATATACATGTATATATATATACATATGTATGTATTTACAAGCAGATATATATGTTGTGTTGTATCCATAGACATATATACATGTATATATATATACATATGTATGTATATACAAGCAGATATACATATATATGTATATCTGTACATGTATATATGTCTATGGATACAACACAACATATATATGTATATCTGTACATGTATATATGTCTATGGATACAACACAACATATATATGTATATCTGTACATGTATATATGTCTATGGATACAACACAACATATATATGTATATCTGCTTGTATATACATATATATGTTGTGTTGTATCCATAGACATATATACATGTACAGATATACATATATATGTATATGTAGGCAGATGTCTACCCAGAAATATGTGTACAACAGGAAATCAAGCAAAGTAAACCTATCCCTCACTAGGAATTCCATTTATTTCATACTTAGTGACTAAAAATGTTTATTTCCTCTAGGAAGTAGATGCATTTGTGTCAGAATGAAACAATTCCATGTAGACCTACCACTGTCTTTTCAAAGCAAAGTGATTTGAGCTCCGTGAGGGATAGCTGATTATACCATAATGTGTAGGCCTGAGTCAGACACACTTGTCTTACTTCTGACTTGAGCCAGCTTGAGGCACTGGAAGCCTCTGCTCTCTGCCAGTCTGGATTGCAGATTACACTGGAGTTAATGAGTCCCTCCTACTCAGTAACGATCTGCTGACAACATGAGAATATTAACATAATGTAGCTATGGAGAGGGGTGGATACTCAGGGGTTCTTTTGCAATCAATGTATTTTGCATTAGTTAAAAAAAAATAATCATTAGTGATTTTGAACAACCACTATAAAAAATAAGACAAAATTAAAAAGTCCTACCTGATGCAGTTTTTTTCCGCCTCTCAGGGGTTGTTTTTTGCGTGTTCTAAGGATGACTGTCTATACTTGGATGATGTGGATTTCAGAGTAAGGAAAAAAACCAATCAAACTCACTGATGAGAGTTTTTATGGCCAGAGTTTAAGCCAGAGCAAACAAGTCCCTCTAGGTTCCCATCAAGGAGGGAGGATCCCAGCCAGTCAAACTTTCTGTTCACTTCTTAGATGTGCATCAGTTGAGGTTCAGGCAGAAGATGTGAAACTACCACAGAGACTTCACCGAGCTCACACAGAGGGAGACTTAGCTGTGTGCAGGGCTGAAGAGGGAGGGGTGAAGTGCAGCAAACCATGCCCTGGAGCTCATCACTCATCCACACAGTCTGAGCATGAGGTAAGTTTAAGCTTCAGACTGGATTCAGGCTCACTTTCAAAGTTTGCAGAGATGTATCCAGGGCCAAAAGACAGGCCAAAGCCACAGAGAGAGAGTGTGGCAGAGCCAGGAGGTTAGCCCAAATCGTCTTTGCTTTCTTAATTGGAATCTATGTCCTCTATTATCTCTCCCTCAGTTTGCAAATAACTCAAGAGGGTGATAGTCATCTGGGACAACATATGACTCAAACCTTAGCCAAAGAGGCAGCAGAGTACAGCATAAACACCTTACTTGACTTTGTTTCTCCAACTTAGGGGTTAGGATGCTCATTGCAGGTGAGTTCAGGCAGCAGAGCAGTGACAGGAAGGCCACAGGCACTCAGATGAGCCCCATAGAAACCTTTAGCATTCCATAATATGAAGAAGCCAATGTGAAAATTAGCAGTATGCATTGACATGCACCCTCTACATGTGTTATGCACTTATGCCATTGCATTTATTATAAGCAACTCAATTCCCATAGTGCCATTATAACAGATGGATAAACAAGATGCAATATACTGTTCACTTTACAATAATGATCACATAATTCCAGCTTCACTGCTTTTAACTGTTTGCATGAAACACTGATTAATAAAGCTCTGAAAGGCTGTCAGACAAGGATATATGAATGTGTAAGTGATACAAATGAAATTATTCCCCGGTATAAATATCCCTAGTATTGCAAAACTAGTGAAGGTGTATCAGGGATGAACAGGATTTATTCTGTCCATCAGGTACTCCTTGACAAAGGCTAAGCAGTGACTACAACCAGCTACAATTATTATTCTCCACTTTCCTTCTTTTTGTGTCCATTTAGACCACAAGCCTTTGAGAAAGAGCCATCTACCTCCCCATTGATACTACATGTCCTGATGCCACTATGAAGGTTGTAGATGCTTGCACAGCACTACCATGGGCCAACCATTACAGTTACAGCAGTCTGAGAGCACATCAGTATGTAAAAGTCACAATAAGAAAAGGAAATAAGAGTCACAAAGAGCTTAAGAGGATGGAGGGTTAATTCCTTTATCACAAAAATATGTTACTGGAGCTGCATTCTGTGGATTAACATCACTGATACATCCATTTCATTAAGTGGAGACAGTTGTCTGCTGACACATATTCACTTGAGATGGCTGCATCATTGAGGTACCTCACAAAAACTGATACCAACTCACATCAGTGATTTCAGCAAAACTACAACCTAGTGGTTTCAGCTTTGAAAATTTTGTATCTTTTGAAATTAAAGAATGGACCATTTCACAATCCTTTTTGTCCTGAATTAGAAGGTGTGGGGGGTTTTAAGAATTAAATTATTGGCCAGTGTCAGGAGAAAAAGGGGTGCTTAACAAAAGATCAGATACCTGGCTGTAGTGAGGTGAATCACTTCTCTTTTCTATCACCAGTGATACCAGTGTTCATTAGCAGGCATTAAAATGAAAGGTCAAGATGAAATCTGTGATGTTGTGCTTGTTAGGTGATGTGCTTTTCGTACCTGAGATTTCCAGAGGAGCTCCTCTCTGAGGATTATTCAGTTCTCAGACCTGCTGAATATACCATGTTGCCCTTGGGAACTGCTATTTTGAAAACTACTTCTTGAACCTTCTGGGTTAGAGCATCCCCCAATGGAACTGTACGTAGCTCCACCTAATTTTAATGCTGACTTACATCAGCTGGATGTCATACAGTGTTAAAATAAAACACAGAAGCCAAATTCTAAAGGTTTTATGTCATTTTAAGCTATCCAGAGAAATCAGGAGTTTTTAGCTCTGGGGATCTTGTGTTAGCTTGTCTCACACTGATACAAAAGAAGATAACATCAAATGAAGAGGATGTGGAGCAAATGGATTTTTTTAATTCTGTGCTAATCTTCACAGTTGTTGTTCTTTTCTTTTTTCTTTCAGAAGCTCTTCTTAAACTGCAGATGATAGACTATTTACTGGAAATAATCCTGTTAGGAGTATAGTGCTGTATAGACACATCTCTCAATATATCTCATTCTATAGGGACACCAACTTTGAAATAAAAAAAGTGATTACTACTCCTATTTTTCTTAGAGATCTCACCCTTATTACACTCCAAAATCTGTATCTCTGATATCAAATAATAAAGCAGAAACCATAAAGCAGAGGAGTTGGACTGGCTTAACAAAGAAGTTCGGGGTTTTTGACATCAAGAGACTTAGGGTGAGAGAACATCATGCAACATCCTTTTTAAGCTAGGAAAAGATAGAGTTGGACTGGATATTAGAAAAAAGTTCTTTAACATGAGGGTGATAGATCAGTGGAATGGGCTGCCCAGAGAGGTGGTGGAGGCCTCATCCCTGGAGTCATTCAAGGTCAGGCTTGATGGGGCTCTGAGCAGCCTGACCTAGGTAGAGACGTCCCTGCTTGTGTAGGGAGGTTGGACCAGATGACCTCTAGAGGTCCCTTCCAGCCTAAAACATTCTATGATTCTCCGTAAGTGTTGAACAAGGGATCCCCTGCATGTCAGAGGGGTCTGAGAGAGCCTGAACTAAACCCCACCAAAGACATTAAAAATCACTGCTTTGATTTTAATGAATTTTTTTAATGGCTTGTTTTGTGAGCTTCTTTCTCACCCAAGCATAGGGTCCAATTTTCTCACACCAGTACGACGGGCAACAAACAGCCCCCAATTCCAGAATACCCTGAATAAAGAAAGATCAGCATCTGGCCAGAAGCTCTCAGCTATTTGACTTTTTGTCTGCTGAATGACTAAATTACATGCTTTCCTTCTCTATTATACACTTCTCCGAAGACAAACAGTGTTAATAGAACAGGAGATTGCATAACCATTGTGAAGTCCTTGAGCTTTCTGCTGGCTGCGGGTTCCTCTGCTCACATCCAGATGAGCTATACAATGTGAAAATTTATCTGTTAAGTTTTTCATTGACATTACTAGGAAGGTGTAATGACTGTCGGCCTGATGTCAGCAGGAGGTGCTGTCAAGAAGGGGAAAGGAAAAAAAGAGCCTCACAATCCCCTGCAGACATTCAAGAAGAAACCTTGTACTGTTGAGTAATTACAATTCTCAAAGAAAAAAGATAGACTTGGATAAACCTGGAGGCACCTTTATGTTTTTCCTTTTGAAACCTTCCATCTCCCTGACACAACACTTTGCTCTTCTGTCATTTCTGCCACCATGCCATGCTGGGCTAGTCCTTTTTTCAGAAGGAAGGGAGTATTTTTGGTCCTCAGAGACCCTACTGTTCACATATTTAAAATAAACAAAGCCTTTGTTGAGATTTTTTTTTTAAGTCTTTTAATCAACAAACAGATACATTCTTTGTCTGTTGGAAGAGAAGCTGCAATTACCAGAGGAATTTCATTTCAAATGGTACGTATGTTCTTCGTGTGGGTGGTGAGGTAGGCAGGCATCTCAGTGGTAGGTTATAGTCCTGTTTATTATATACTTTGAATGTTACTCTGCTGATGTCAGTATGGTGCTTTTTTCTGAGGTGCACAGGAAGCCTGGAGCAGTAAAGAGCCTCCCTTTGATGCCATTTTCCCACTTGTAAAGAAGTCACAACTGAGATGGTAATTGTGAATGTGTGCAGTCATAGAAACTGCATCCCAGGGAGGTGTTGTCTTGATGCAAGTTATTGCTGTCCCTTTGTCTAGACAGAAAATGGCTGAACTTCTCTTGCGTTACACTATTTCTTCCAGTTCTTCCCTGTGTGAATCCTTTTAACTGTTTTCTTTCTCATTCACTTCCTTCTCACCACTCCAGCAACACCCTTTTTCTTCTCAAGTAGTTCACACACCATTCAGGTCACAAGCTACCAAATTATGTCCTTCATCGCAATCTTTTTGTCTCGTCCTATGGTTCCAAAAATGATCAATTATGTGATTTTATTTTGCAGGTTTTGGTTTGTTTTTTTTCCAGTTGAAACTGATGTTCCCTTTAACGGCTTCTTTCTTCCCTGGAAGTCTATTGTACTGTCTGTATTGTTTCTATCTCTGCTTCTGACTCTTCCATTAGTGCTCCTCCAGGCTTAGAAAGCTCCAGTGAGAGCTCTGCTATCTTTAGTCTTGCTTCCTGTTCTCCAGTTTGGGAGAAACGCTTCTATCCCACCACGGGTTATCTTCCTACTCACTCTTTTTCATTGCTTTACATGTTGCTTTGTTATTACTATCTTTTCAAACCTATCTTCACCTGCCACCATCTGCCCTTGATTTAAAAAATGGAGGGCAGGCTACATATCCTCCTGCACGGGGGAAATATTGCTGATAGAAACCTGCAGGGCTAAAGCCAATGGCTAAAATGCTCAAACTTCTCTATGCAAGACTTCCCTACAACCTCCTCTTCTTGATCTATGACTGTTTTATGACAGTGAAGCAACCACAGATTAGATTCATCTGGCCTAGTGCTTTCATATTTCATCTGTATATATGTTGAAAGGTATTTGCTATTTGCTGTGTGTATTTGCTACTGCTCTTTTGTATTTGATGAAGTGGGGGGTTTTTTCCATCTCACAGAGGCTCCTTGGGTGGGAATCAGCTCCCTAAGTATGGGCAGATAGTGTTATTTTAAACATTGTAGGGTTTCCTGTTTGGCCAGTTATTACCTCTCCAGAAAGGCACATACCCTGCTGCATCTGTGTATTAGATGGCTTGGACTAAATAACAGAACCTCTCTCTTCTTATCTTGCCATTCTAAGGTTCCTCTGGTAGCCCTTCAGGAAGTCATAGGAGTCACACTTGTGCAGAAATCAAATGGAGGCACAAATTTGAGCAAATGAGAACCAAACCCATACCACAATACTTTCCTAATACTTTAAAATAGGAAAGGAGTAGCAATAGGAAAGCAAGACTAACACAAACACCACTGAGTGAAAAGGGAAGTCAGGCATAATGATAATAAAAAGTAAAATAGAAATAAACCAAACTAAACCATTAAGAGTAGTCTTATAGAATCATAGAATGTTTTAGGCTGGAAGGGACCTCTAGAGGTCATCTTGTCCAACCTCCCTACATAAGTAGGGACATCTCTACCTAGGGCAGGCTGCTCAGAGCCCCATCAAGCCTGACCTTGAATGACTCCAGGGATGGGGCCTCCACCACCTCTCTGGGCAGCCCATTCCACTGATCTATCACCCTCATATCAAAGAACTTTTTTCTAATATCCAGTCCAAATCTATCCTTTCCTAGCTTAAAACCATGACTCTTTATCAGAAAGCCCTGTTAAACTCAGCCATTGTAGAGCTCTGACTGGACTGCAACGTCCTCCTCTAGGACTTCTGTTAAACCCTCACCTTGAGAAATACCTGTTCACCACTGTGTATCTTCTGCACAATCTTCTACTAGAATTCCCTCCCCCCCTTTTTTTTTTTCTCCTTTTTCCTCTTAATTACTTTTCCTGACTCCGTTTTCTGTAGTCGTTTCAGAGTAATGTATCCGAGCACGTTAAATTGAGACAGACATAAATTTGTTTATTACTACAGGGCCAAAAGGATTTTTGCAGTTCCTCTTTCAAAGATCTGAGACCCACTGTAATTCTACTGAATTAATCTGATTAATATGAGGACCTCACCCATATTTCTGTCTCACAAACAAAAGATATTTCTGCTGGATAAATTAGAATGTGAAATATACCTCCTTTTCCTTCCATATATTTTCCTCTTCCTTTATGGACAACATATCCTACATGGAAAAGATGAGACAGGATCTTCCACCTATTATTTCTTAAAAACAAACCACCAACAAAATTCTCCATAATTACAGAGAGTCTTAAAATGTTAGAGGTGATATTGAAATGTTGACAGACATCTAACTTCTACTGGGGAGGAATGAGCAATTTAGTGAGGATGAGTTAATAATATATTTCCAGTGGTAACAGCTCTCCATTCTGGATAAAAATGATTATTTTAATAAGGCTTGAAATTGCAGGCATGATATGTGCTGTGATAGTACGTAGGATGAACCAGTAATGCAAACCCAAAAACACTAAATGGAGCTTGAGCAGGGAACCTCTGAGGTATTATTAAAGATTATAACAATAGTCTGTTAACCATTGAAATTAGATTTATATGACTTTACATAAAACAATTATTTGCAATCTGGAAAAAAAAAAGCTGCCCAAAAGCCTTTTTTCCCTTGTCTTTTCCTGTCTTTTAAAAATATTTTGCTTTTTAATATTTAAAACGCATTTTCACACTTTATTGTTTTTTCCTCGTTTCAAGGAGGATACACAACTTAATTCTACTACTGTTTAAAGACTGCAGCATATGTCTCAGAGTATCATGCTCATATAGGAGGCCAAGTCTATTTTTTTCAGGGTGCAAGCTGATGCCCTTGTTATGTTTTATCAGTACCAGTAGCCAGCCCTGGAAGAGGCTCATGGTCTGCAGTAAAGCAGTTCCTGTGGTAGCCCATGGCCATACTGGCAGCCAACTATCTTACTTAGGGCATATCAACTTCTACACTTTCTCTGACTCCTTCCTCATCCCTCTTTCCTATTGTGCTGCCAGCTCTCTTCTTCCTCAGGCCAACACCAAACTCAGCAACATCCCCTCAGCTTACCTTCATCATCTGTTTGGTCTTCTCCATCTCAAACAAGACACATCTCTTCATCTTTTATTCTTCATCTGTTTGCTCTTTGTCATCTCAAATCAGCCAAGGGAGACCACACCACTGAGAGAGAGAGCTCAGCAAGCTGCCACCAAGAAGCTCCTCCAACTGTCCCCAACAGGCACTCTCTTCCAACTGATCAGCTCCTTATTTCTTCTCCCAAACCATTCGGTTCCTGGTTGATAGAGCTCTAGCCTCGCCCACCACCCCAACCATGACCACCTGGGGGCAGGCAGGGCCTCACACAGCTGGGCCAGGATTTCTCAGTGGGGCCTGAAACCACTTGGGGAACAAAACCTGTTGCTGGGTTGTGACTCATCCATAGGTCAACTCCAACTTGGGGCTCACAGCCCAGGCCCCAGCTCTTCACCTACATAAGCTGAAAGCTTTTGTGAGAGAAGCTGACAAAATTTACTACACAAGGTTGTACTTGGCACAACAGGACACGGATCTTGGCTGAAGCTTTTTGGCAATGCAGTGATACAGATACTACATTGATAGTAAAGGTTTCACACAGAAAGCTCAAAAGGTAGAAGGCATTAGTCCTTCAAAGCCTCCTCTCTTTTATGATTAGTAGGGAACAAGTCATACACAATCCATCACCCTTATAAGACTTGTGAGAATTAATTATATAAAGTTTGCACAGTGTTTTGAAGATGCAAAGGCAGATCCCTGGCTGTGTTAGAGTGCAGATAGCACAAGGCAGCTACCAAATGCTATGACATTTGAAACTGGTGGACCTAGGGCAGGATTCAGTTAGGATGGAGGAGCTAGAGGGAAGGAGTTAGCATTTTATGTACCAAATCTCATCCTGTGCAAGCCTTTTGTGCATGGAGCTTTAATTATTTTAAATCTCCCTCTCCTTGTCATGCTGCCATTCATCACACTGTTGAATGAAAATGAAAATAAATACACAAAGCAAAGTCTGACCAAGAGACTAGATGTGTAATGGTGAAGAAGACAGACTTTTTAATAATGTGCTCTTAACAAGGAGAAAAAACTGAGGAAATCTTGCTTTTATTTTTTCAAAACACAACAGAACTAAACAATCCATATTCACTTCTATCCATTTAAGCTTTTTAATGGTTCTAGATGGACATCTTTCAAGACTTGCACAGAGGCCAATTCATGCCTTCCTGAGAGCCCTTTTTTAAACTGTTAAATAAAAACATTTCTCAGAAACAGAAGAAAACATTTCAATCTACTTTAGAAGAAGTCACTGGAAAAACCTACCTAGAAAGCTGTACTTGGGGTCTTTCTCATTGTGTTTGGTGCCCTTCTAACAGAACAGGTTCAATGTCACCAGAAGATACTAGTTTGGCATAAGAGTCACTTCACAAATATCCCTGGCTTGGATTATGCAAACGATCTTAGAAGATTATATTTCCTGACTTAAATATATATATCTCCATTAATTTCTTTACAGTAAATCACAGCTCATCAGCAGCATTCACCTATTTGCAGAGCAGAGCTGGTAACAGTGATCCTGATGTCTTTTGGCCCTCTGAAAGCCTGTGCTGTTATTTTGGTGGAGTAGACCATGGAAGAACCAGTTCCTTCACCATCAAATGATGGGATTCAGTGCACAAAAGGGATGGCAGTCAGCACAGGAAGCTGTGATATTTTTCCCAGAACAGAAAAAAAATAGTAGAAGAGTGGAAACCAAGCCCTCAAAACAGCATGTGTGAGTGCTTTTGATGCTCTGATTTTGACCAAGCATGAAAAAGTGAAGAGCTGCTTCACAAGCACTTCTTGTCCTCCACTGCCTGCCATTAAGAATCACAGTTCTTGCTAGCCTGAATAATACCTCTCTGTGTGTGCTCGTGTGTATGTATATACATAGGTGAGAGCTTTCTCATCAGGGTGGATGGTAAGAGGCAGCCCTGGTTGCACCAGGTCCTACCTAGACTCTCTCCTTCCTTCAGTGCACCCTCCTGTTTCATCTTATTTAAAACCTAAACACTCTGAGAGAAGCTGCTTCTTCCCAGACAGTTAAGAGGCTTTATTCACAACAAAATCCTTTATAAAATACTAAAAAAAACCCAAGCAAGCAAACAAACAAAACACTTCTCTGAGTAATTGTACAGAAGGCATGAGTCTGAGAGAGCAGGAGACAAGTTCCTGTGAACACTGGGTTGTCCTGGTGTTGCTAAATAAGCTTCAGTGTTCCACCTATCCCTTTTGCAGTTAGGATACAAAACAGTCTTTGCTGTTATAGATTTCTGTTTAAACTGCACATAGGAGTTGTTCTAAAAAAATAAACAAAGCAGAATGCTCCTCCTGCAGAAAACATCCTGATTTTTATTGCTTTCCATTTGCAAAGAAAAGGAAAATTAAAAATGACATTTTTTACATCAAGACACAGAGATTGGAAAGTTTTAAATTGATGATGTTAATATGGACTCTTTTGAGGATGTTTCACATAGAAAAGTTTTCTGTTACAAAACAATTTTCTTTCCCTTGAACTAATGTAATGAAATTTTAGAATGCTCTTTTCAAATGAGTTTGAAGGAAGCAACACAGAATTTTTTGATAGGAAATGCTCTGACAAGTCAATAAGAGCCTAGTAAGATTTACTGCAGATACTAAAGAGGTAGCATGAGTGTGGCCAGCATCTGGAACAGAGAGGATGGCACAAGCTAAGCCACTTTAGGGCCCTATGGTGCTTTTCTCCAAGGCAGGAGTCAGCAGCAACGGGAAACCCAAAGGTTAGAGCAGCACACTCCAGCCTCTGCCCTTCATTCCTGACAGGCACAATTTTCAAAAAATCTGAGCATTTCTCATGGCCAGTCAATATTCAGCAGATATTCAGTTATTCTGCCCTGTTTGGGGCCAGTCTTAAAGCTTTTCTCATTAGAAGTTTAACCATTTCTACAGTGGAACTAATGATTACTTGCCTGCTGCACAGAGACAGGTAGTAGGCAAAAGATGCAAATGATTTTGAAGAATTTTGTATTCCTTTGCTGGAAGTTATTCTAGAAGTTGGAAAATACTCTTACTGTTCTACTGCCATTTTTAAACAGATTTTTCAAAGGTCATTTTAAGTAGATGGAAGTACTGGTTTAAATGACTAGTTCAAACCTACAGAGTGAGCAGAAAAAGAGATTATCCTCTCCTTTTTATGCTAATTATTTGAGTTTTGGTTGCATTTTTTTTCTTCATAGCTATTGTAAAAACAAAATGCAAATTGCACAATTAAACATTTGGAACAGCCTCCTTTATCAGTGTTTAATTCACAGTGTGTCAGGGACATCTAATAATGTCCTATTACGGATCACTTATCAGATAGCTGTTGAGTTAACTGCTATTATCTGCTTTGCCATCCCCCATAATTTGATGTGAAGAGTTGCTGCTATTTGAGGGTGGTAATAATCTTCCTTCATTTTTAGGGAGTCCTTCTCTGATTTTTAGAATCATAGAATCATTTAGGTTGGAAAGGACCTCTGGGATCATCAAGTCCAACCTTTACCCAACATCTCTGTGATCTCTAGACCATGCCTGGAAGGATTTGCTTCCTGTTCCTGTTCTTGGTTTGTGTTATCACCCGCAGGTAGCACTAAATAGATGATACTGCTTCTTCATGCTTGCTCTTTCCTTTCCCAACCCAGTATCCCTGTATTGGGTTAGACTGACTTGGATCTGGTTCGCTGGGGCTGCTGTCGTGTTTACAGTTGCTGCTGGTGATCTGTGTGTTTTGTAATGCAGATGCAGATTTCCCCAGCAAGGCCAAGAGCACTAAACTCCCACCTTAGCACTGCCTGCCTGTAGGGGACACTGTCATTGTCTCTGACACTCCTGCCACCCCATTATTTAGGCAGCTGCTGTGACCATCTTTGGTGCCTGTTGCTAACCACTGCTACATAGATGTGTGCAAGCACCAGTTTCAAGGACTCATTTCCCACTCTGCTGCTCCTCCCCTTTCACGAGCAGCAATCACAGCTTTTTTTCACCTGTCAAATGCTGAGACCACTCTCTGCTGCTGCCTCCTGGGACACCCACCAGCCCAAAGAGTGCTGGGGAATGGTAAAAGCATCTGTTTCACCCCCAAGACCAGGCAGCCTGAATGCCTGGGCTCCACCATGAGCAACTTCTGCTCTTCTGCCCTCCTGAGCACCCTCCATGGAGCAATCTGCAGGTTTGCTTAGTGAAGCTGTCTGCAGACATTCAGCCACACGTGGGGATGGGAGGTGGGACGAGGCAGAAGCCACAGATTCCATGGTCACCTGCCAAGCTCCAGCTGGCTATCTGCCTTCTCACAGCAGGTAATCAGGCAGAACCGTTCTGGCTGGGAGACCCAGCCCGTGAGCTCTCTCTCACTGTTAGCAAAGAAGTTTTGTGCCTGTGTGGTCTCTGGGAGCAGTCAATGCAGGCAGCTTTCAGCAAGCTGAGAATTACAGTGTGAACTTCTGATTTCTTATTGTTCCCTTTCAGTTCAGATTTTTAAGCACTCTGGTTCTCTGGTCCATCAGTGCTCTGAGTTTCTCAGTACATTCGAGTGCATATCGTGTCAGTCATAATGTTGGAATATGCACCTGTTGGTTAAAGACATCTTTAATTTTTCCAGACTTGCTTTACCTAGGAATTTACTTTTTAATGAAATGGCAGAGCTGACTAAGCAGTGATTTTATAATACTTTCTCACCTACTGACCTAAAGCTGGAATGCTTGATGCATCATTAGTACTCCTCCCTACAGAAGCCTTTGCTACACTGCTAATATTCCCCACTAGAAATACCCAAGACTCTCGGGTTAACTGTTGCCTCTCCCCCTGTGAATTACTCCTGAAAAATATCTGACAATATTTCGGGATCATTCATAACAAAACAACTGAATATCTTGTAGTGCATATCTTTTTTTTTTTCACTGTCCAGACACTAATTCAGCACTCGGCTCAAGTCCCCATAAAGTACATGAACGCATTTCCTAATAAAAAGTGAAGTTTCCCTACAGGAGTAGTGAGCTGTCAGCTATCTTTCTGCCTCCTTTTATTTATTTTTCTGCCTTTCCCTTTTGCTAGCTCTTGTCAAATTTCTCTGGAACATTTTTTCTCTCTTTGCTATTCTGCAGAAGCAGAAGAAAAGAAAACTGGGGAGGAAAAAAAAGCTAGGGGCTTTAAAGTTTAAAAAATAAACACAATTTGGGAACTGTAGAAGCAGCTGTTAGTTGCACAGACCATAATTTACTAGAATACACATGACTGTAGTCAGCAAAATTAGTGTTTGCTTGGGTTTGCATTTCAGGCACTCACTACTTCTGAAAGTAGCATATAACAAAAACATGAAGGAAGGCAAAGGAAAAAGGGGGTTTTTGTATGTGATTTTTATTCTAGCACACTTATTCTCTTATAAATTACCTTTCTTCAAAAAATGTGTAATTCCTTTCATTTTATGATCACCATCATCATTCTGTGAATATCAGCAGTCAGTTTAGTTACCAACAGCACAGCCTCATGGAAGCCTGAGTTCAGGATAAGGAATGACCATGGAAGGTTTATAAATTAGGTAAAAATCTACAGTTGCTTGGCTTGACTATATTTAATTTCCCTTCCAGCAATGTGTCTATCTAACATTAAAAGATCTTGTTGAGAAAAACTTCACTTGCAGGGTCCCACTCCAAGGACTTTCTGCTCCTCTGCTTATTATCAGGAAAGAAGAATCACATTTCAGATGCTTGAAAATTCAGAGGTAAAAGAGCCAATTCCTTCAGTTCAAATCCACCAGCTAACAAAAAGAAACACAGTTTGAGGGTTTCTTAACCTGTTGCCTCATCGAAGTGCACCCAAAATTGACTCCATGCATTCCTCCATTCCCCCCCAGCACCCCTTGTGACCTTGTGCCACTCCCTTTGAGGGTCTCTGTGAAGCCCACAAGCTGTCCCCATGGTAGGGTAGAGAGAGCTGTAAAATTACAGGCCAGCAGTGAAAGGTAAAGCTGAAATGCAAATGAAATGTCAGTACTCACATGGTTAGTGCAAAGCACACAACTGAACATGTTTAGTTATAGTTCTGCAGCAGAAGGAGTAAGTGGAGGGAATGAAAGATGTTCCTGATAGAACAAGAACTGCTAAAAAGTTCAGTTCAAAACACAATCTAACTTAAAAGAGTCTTTGCCCAGGAGTGGATATTTGACACGTTTCCAGTAAAGGAAATCCTAATTCTTTAGAGGGCCCAAAGACTTAGCATGAGTCCCATAAGACACAGATGAGTTCAGATGATCTGGTTTAAGTCTCTGCTCTACCACAAATTCTTATTTAATCTTGGCAAAAGTCTGAGGATAAAATTAAGGCTCTTAATTAAAGGCTGAAGGAATTTAGGTCCCCTAATTACTGCAGTACTTTTGGAAGCATTTACTCTTTGACCTTCTCTATTTTCAAAACATGCTTCAAAGTTCTCCCTGATAATGTTGTCAGCACAAAGCCATTAAAAACTGGGATGCTCACAAGGAAGAAGACAAATAGCTGTGGTATCACAGTAGCAAAAGGCAAAAAAAAAAAAACCCAAATAAACCCAAACAAAGCAATCCACAACTATTTTATGGTTGCTACTGGGTTTCTAAACAAAATGAGTCACAATAAGAGACTATAAAATGTGTAGCCCTCAAACAACTGTCAGTACTGCAAATGCTGCTTTTCTTCTTGCCTGCACCTTAAAAACCACCGTACTAAGGGAAAATTAACCCCTTTTGCCCTTCAAGCCACTGTTCATTATGCGAGTACCTATCAGTACCACACTACCATAGAAATGTTTGCTCAGGTAGATACTCTATCAACAGAAATGAGCCCAAATAATAAAAATAATGGGAAGAAACAACAACTAAAGATAAATTTTCTGATTAAATATTAATGTAGAAATAATTATTTATGTTTCCTGGCTTTCCTACATTTAGTACTTGTTAGCAGTGTCCCTCACTCATGAAACATTAATGGTCTATTTTTATAGCTCACTTCTTAATCTGAGTTATTTTATGAAATGACTCCTTTTTTACGGTGCTGAGGATTCAGGTTCTTTCTGCCTATTGAGCTACACCATTATTGTCACCTCAAGTGTAGCAAATTTTTTAAAAACTATTTTTAGAAAGAAGGAGAGTCTTTGTTACCCTCTGTGGATTAGCTTTTGGGAGAGGTTTGAGCCTGCCCATGTTCACAGGCTGCAGAACATCCTCCAGACACATTGCTTTAGGTGTCAGAGAGGTAAATCCTATAAACCTTGAAATATGTGAAGCCCCGAGTCAATGCAATCCAAATGCATATGATATCAGCTATATGAGATCATGAACACTGTGACCATCAGGATGGTCACAGCCAGTCAGCCTGTGGTCCATTTAGCTCAGCATCCAGTGTCCAAGAAGGACCAGTAACAGATACGTGAGAGTGTAACAAAGGGTATAATCAAGAAAAGAATAATATTTCCTCACTGCCACTCCCCAGATTTTGCCTAATCTGCAGCTTAGACACTTTCTGAGCTAGAGAAAATGTCTTGGTGTTTGACAGCCCTTGTGTAGTTTTTTATTCATGTTCAGCTGGTGGGATGCACAGCCTTCTGCAGCACGAGCTACACAAACACATCCTGCAAAATACTACATGCTCTCTCTGTTTGGAATGTGTCACTTGAACATTTAAGTAGATTCCTCCAAGTTTTGTGTTTTGAAATGCAGTGAACAATCATTCCTCCCTGACCTTCCCTCACCTACCTGTGATCTTGCATCCAGTGCCTCTTTTTGAGGCCCCAGTCCTAGCCATTTTTGTCACTCCTCAAAAGTAAACCATTCCCTACATTTGTTCATCTTTAGATCACTTTGGGCATTGCAAATTTTCCTGGGAAAAGAGAAAAGCAGCAGAGCAGGGACTACCGACTATGAATTTTTCTCCTTCTTTCCTCTATCCATGCTGTTAATATTCCTTCACATAAAAGTCTATGGGGAAATTTCACTTTAGAATAACTTTAGAATAACTAATCTTCAGTAAAGGAATTTGGATTTCTAAAGTATTGTAAAACTTCTATGATCTCCCTTAAGTTTCATCTTGCTTATGTGCAGAGAAAATGCAGCATTTCAAAGCAGATCTCATCCTGGTGTAGCTCTAATGGCTCCCACAGCTGGTGTATATTGATGTAGCTCTATTGATTTAAAGAGTGCTACACTGATTTATATCAAGCAAGGATCTGGTCCTCTATGTCCCAGCAGAACCCTGCGATAAACTTCGTTTTAGAACAAGTTAGGGAGAGTAATTCTCTTGAACCATATCCTTGCATCAGGTGCATACTCCTAATGAGAAAATTGCAAACGTTACTGGCCTTAGAAAGGCACCATCTGTGCTAACAGCAGCGTCTCTCTGCTGTGGCCACAAGATGGCCATATTTCTGAGAACAGTTTGTCAGGAGTATTGTAGCACAGGAAGTGAATTTATTCGTTTCAGATGGAGAAGGCAGTCACCAGAGGCAGGGACATTGTGCTTAAGGCACTTACAGTGTCTCAGCTGCCTGCCCGGTACCACCGGCTGCAGAAACCTGCAGGAATCAGCAGATGCTGATGTGTTTTAATAGGGGAAAGCAGCCTGGAGGCTGCAAGAATCACAGAATGTTAGGGGTTGGAAGGGACCTCTGGAGATCACCGAGTCCAACCCCCCTGCCAGAGCAGGACCATAGAATCTAGGGCAAGTCACACAGGAACACATCCAGACTGATCTTGAAAGTCTCCAGAGAAGGAGACTCCACAACCTCTCTGGGGAGCCTGTTCCAGTGCTCTGCAACCCTTACAGTAGAGAAATTCTTCCTCATGTTGAGGTGGAACCTCCTGTGCCCCAGATTACATCCATTGTCCCTTGTCCTATCGCAGGGCACGAGTGAAAAGAGGTTGTCCCTTTCTTCTTGACACCCAGCCCTCATATATTTATACACATTAATTAGACCCCCCCACAGTCTTCTCTCCAGACTAAAAAGCCCCAGGTCTCTCAGGCTTTCCTCATAAGGCAGGTGTGTGAACTGGATGCAATTCCTGATACCCCCCAGATCACACTCTGAATTTGGCTGTGCTGGATTTTTCATTGGTCTAAAGACACCCACCATCAAATCTCTGTCAGGCACAGCAAAACTCTCCCAGACAATTTATGGCACCAACAATAGGATGCTGGAGGAGCATACACAGTATGTCACTGACTGTCAAAAAGGATGGAGTCTCATATGTAGTTTGGTCTTGAGTTTGAAAGATGATGTGGCCAAGACTGGGCCAATGCTGATCTGCCCCAGATTATTGTATTGGCAAATCAGTTAACCAATGTGGCAACCTGTTCAATGGGAAATCAGAGTGTGCCCTTGCTGGTATGTACCACACAGCTGAGGTTCATCATGACAGTGAAGGAATGCCAATAACTCTTTAGTCTTTAGGGATTTTTTTTAGTAAAATAATTCCTCCATCTTATAATTAGAAAGTGCAAATCACTCACTAATCTCTCAGTGATTGATGCCTGAAGTTTGTTCTTCATTTAGTCTATTTTATCAGTTTACGTTTTATTAACAAGTTGAGAAGTGTTTGTATCTGTTTATTTACATGCCCACGGACTCATGCAACAGAGGAACAGAGGCAGGAATGAGAACTTGGAAATTTAAGGGGTCACAAGTCTCCTAAAAATGTTTAACTGAATATGTCTTTTAGAACTCCTGCACCCATCCTTCACAGCTAAACAGAGAACTCCACTGTCTCTGTATTTCCCTGCAGGGACTCGAAGCATATGGATAAAATGGACCTGACTCAGCTCTCAGTGATTCATCTAAAGAAATCCACTTTGACTTCTGTAGGAATAGGATTGGGATGGAACAAGCAAGAACAAGGTTGCAGTAACAGCTTCTGTTCATGGGAGAAATTGGATTACGAACTTTTGACTCCTAGTCTAGTTCCTCAGCTGCTTGGCTGCCTTACAAACTTCTTTTTGACCCCAGTTTAAGAGTATATACTTAACCACATGAGAATCTCACAAATATGGCTCAAAAGCACTACTTAGGAGCTTATATTTATGCATGTTCCCAGGTATTTTGCTAAAACTCCATTCACTCTTTGAATAGACCTTTCAGGTATCATCTTTTCCTTTATCCCAAAGTATATGGAAAAGATAAAGAACAAGACAAAAAAGGAATCTTAAGCAACAGAAACTGATATTAAGTTGCAAAGCAGCTTCCTATTTTATTACTGTTCCTTTGTAATTATGACAAGATCAAGAGATCATCAATAAAATAAGTTGTCTTCATTGCTCATGCCAGTCTCAGTAAGATTATAAAGTCTGATTTTGGAGAGATTCTTCAATATAAATGGTTTTATTGATTGAAAAACAATTATTCCAAACTACATATGAGACTTATAGAGATCCCAGACAAGCACTGAACAAGAAATGACGTAGCCAGAACATGCTTCTGGGGCTGCTACCAAGCTTCATGTACAGCAGTCTAATTGGCATCCTTTTCACAGAGCTATACTGTGTGATATAGGCCCAATACCAGGATAATCATAATTTCTCATGTTTCAGGAAAATCTTTAATTGTATCAAGCAGCTCTGCAAACAAAATGTTTGCAGGAAGTAATTTTTGATGTCAGCAGGCTGGTATTTGAACACTACAGAGATTCCTTGTTTAACTGTAGATAATTGGAGTACAGTTAAAAATGCACATAAATGGCAACTCCAGTATTTCAAGAGAAGTAACAAAGCAAATACTAAGGTGGCATACACTTATTATTTTCTCTCTGACATTTTGAATTAGGAAGGAAGAATGCAATTTGCAAGTGTGTGTTTGAATTAGATCAAGAGACCGGTGAATATTTTAGCACTGTCTGCCAGAAATGCTTTCTGAACAGTCAAGCTCTCACAAAAAAACTCCTGGAACATCAAATACAAACAGTATGTGAAATGCAGGCACTGCTCTGATATTCCCATAGCAAGATCCCAGATGCATGGAGGATAAATGGTATGGAGTATTTCATGCTTTCCTGATCATTATGTAGTGTTATCACAGTCTTCATAAATTTTAGACTTGAGGCAGGGCTTTGTGAACACAATATAAAAATATGGAACCAAAAGAAGGCACTCATTCCAAATCCATGAGAAAATAAGAGAAAACAGGTGAATGGCAAAACAGAATCCAACAGAACATAGAATCATAGAATCGTCAGGGTTGGAAGGGACATTAAAGATCATCTAGTTCCAGCCCCCCTGCCATGGACAGGGACACCTCCCACTAGATCACGTTGCTCAGAGCCCCATCCAGCCTGCCCTTCAAAATTTCCAGGGATGGGGCTGCCACCACCTCTCTGAGCAACCTGTGCCAGTGTCTCACCACCCTCATGGTTTTGACACCCTCATATTTGACAGTAGGGTAAGTCATGGTGTGATAATTTGCCCATTGTCAATATTTTTTGTGGGTATCTGAAAAACATTTTAACAAAGAACCTGAAAAGGACAATTAAGTTTGTGGGTTCTTTGGGAAACTTATCCCAGACGCAGGATAGAATGGCAGGAAAACTTTAAAAGCTTGCTTGAAAATTTAACAAATGAATAAAATGGGGATCAGGACAGAGTGGAAACAATGAGCTGTCCTCTCCTCAGTTGGTAAGAGATAAAATATGGAGGACAGACTGGAAAGGACTTTAGGAGACAACTGGAAAGAGGGAGAACTATCTCATACTTTAAAGTTGGAACTAAACTCTTAAAACTGTCCTTATGAAAATGACTGCAATCCTGAATCCTCTTCACTGGAAGAAGTCACTGATCAGCACAGCAGTTAAAGAGATGCTCATTTTGCAAATGACTGTTAAATGTTTCTTACCATCCCTCTGCTCGACACTGAGGTTGCATGACCTCTCCTTAATCTGCTTCAGACAGACTCATTAAACCATTAAGGAAAGTGGATTGAGTTTACCCCACTCATTTCATCTGAAGCAGATTAGGGAATGCTAATCTATTCCCTACAGATTTGGGGTTACTAAGCCTTCCACCATCACTATAAAATCTGGAAGATCATGTTTATTTATGACCACATTAAAATAAACAAAAACCAACTTGGGCTTGACATATCCTTCGATCAAACAAGTGATTTAGGCTTTTACCCAGCCCTATAGCTTGTGATGTGTCTTACAACAGGACATATGAAGGCAGTGGAGTACCTGACACAGCCTTTCTGCCACATGCTCCATGCAGACAGGTCTCTAACAGTCCCTGGGGCCTTCATCCATAAGGAGGGAGAAAACCACACAAGAGGACAGAAAGCTCAACCCTGACTACCTAGACTGCAGATCCTGGGAGTTCCTGTACCAATGCTGGGAGACTGTAGGCAGAAAGTCCTGCAATAGGCAGAATTTCACCAAGCATTGAGCAAACTCCTTAGTCCAGAAGAGTTTTACAGGGAGATCAGTCACCCCCCCACTCAGAGCTGCTGTTTCAGGCTCTCACTAGATTTTGCAGAGATAACAGTTAAACTCAAATGTTTTCAAGCTTCTTCATAAGAATCTCCATCGTTACCATTACATATGGAAACATGTTAACACAGTCACGCAAAGAACCCTCTTAGAATCATAGAATGGTTTGGGTTGGAAAGGGATCTTTATAAAGGTCATCTTGTCCAACCCACAACCCTCTTCCCTTCAGCAAAGCAGGGCAACCAAGAAGCTGCAGCAACTTTCCCTTCCCCAAACAATCTCACCATGCCAGTAAACAGCCTCTCCTAATGAACATGTGTCTTGGGACAAATGAAAGTTCATCCTTTGAGCCTGTGGCCCATTCTTTGCCTGCTTTAGAAACTTGAAAATGAAGCCGGGTCCCCAAGCCGAGAGAACTGACACCTCTGCACCACCCAACCACTCAAGAGAAAAAAGGCCATGAGAAAGATGTGTCCTCTGGGGCTGGACAGAGCAGAGCTGGGAGGATGATGGGGAATGAAGAATGGCATTTGTCACACACTAACTGTCAGCTGTTGTTAGCTCAGACATTTAGAAACATTCTATGCTTTTATCAAAAGCCAAGCTTGGGCTGTCTTTGCATCATTCCAGGATTCAAACCTCTTGGGGGTTTCAGTGGGTTGAAAGAGCCCACTCCTCTCAGCTGCAACAGTGGGACTGCAACAGGTCTGAGGTGGAGTAGGTGGCTAAGGAGGCTCAGGAGAGGTCTGCTCTGGCTGCCTCTCTTGCTAGCCATGTCCTTGTGACTTATGGGCATGCCCTTCTGTCTGAACAGTGTCTGCTGCTTTTTTTTTTCCTCCTCTATTGTGTGCAGAAAAGGAGTTGCCTGTATTTTTTGTCATTCTCACACAGTAGTTCTGTCCTTGTGTCAACAAGGGTGATGACCTGTATGTGTCTTGGCTAGTTTGGGGTCACCAGAGCTTTACTTCTGTTTCCATTGCAGACAACAAGAAAAATATTAATGAAGTGTTTTGTGCATTATCTAAGAAGTTTCACTTGGGAATTTGTAAAAAAGCAGCTTTGCATGAAAAAAAACCCCTAGCTTTGGTTGTAATATGGTTGGTATTGTGAGACCTGCATTTAATCTGACAGGTGTCAAACTGTTTAACAGCACATGATACAGAAACAAAATTAGTAAATGACTTGTTGAGCTTGGTATAGAAACCCAAAGATCATCCTTTACAGAGGTCTGATAATCTACTTAGGGGGAGAAAGATCATTAGATAACCATCTCCCTCTTTAAAATGAGCACTCGATTATTCAGTCGGCTTTGAATTGTCTCCTCTGTACAAGTGAGGTGTTATTTTAAGATTTGTTTTAGAGATTGTACTCTGCATTTAAAATCTCCTTTGTGTGTAATCTTCTGCTATCTCCTTTGTTCTTGTAAAACAGATGAAGGAAGGAGCTCCTGCCAGCTTTTTTGTTTCTCATTTGGCATATTGCTATAAACTGCACACACAGACCTTCATAAAAGCTTTTATTCACCATCTTTTATTAAGAATCTTTGTGCAAGTGTATGTGTCTGTATTTATAATCATCTATATTTGCATAAAATGGAAGAAGCCAGTGCTCAGAATAAAACCAAAAAAGAATGTGAACCTTAGTGGTCTGAGAATTCAGCTATGAAATTCTTAGGCTCATTAAAGAATTTGGACTAATTCATGAGAGGTTTCGTCTTTAAAACTTCCTAGTTACAGGCATTTGCTTATACAAGTCCAGCAAATCTGTTAATAAACCAGAATTCTCCAACAATCTTTCGCTTTTTTTTCATGCAGCATTCCAAACAGCCTGATATATTGAGGAGTTCTGCAGCAGAATTGAATGCTGTTCTTTACACCTATTGTGCCGAGCACATTTCTATATGTGTAGTGCACTTTAGAAATACAAGGTAGCACTATCTAAGTGCAATGTATTTATTCAGCGTAAATATTCATGGTGCTTCTTATGTCAATAGAAAATAACAAATTATATTGTGCTCTTGGTTAGGGTGATACTGATCTTTGATCATTCCACTGACTACACAGTGGTGCTCTAGACTTTAATAAGTGTAACTAATACAGAGATATGGCTTGGGCAAGAAAAGATGGAAATAAAAAACCAAAAAGCATTGAAGTACATGGTTCTTCAGGCTCTGTGTTCATTCTGCTCTGAGATCTGACCTAGAGTTAGATGACAGGCATTTTGTAGCCAGTCTTGAGACTGAAGATTGAAGCATCTGCCTTGGGAGAAACTGCAGGCGTGTAGGAAACCTTTGCAGATGTTGTTAGTCATTTCTAAGTACCTGGCGAAGGCTGTTAAAAAGTAATTGCTGTTTGCTAATCTGAGCTCTAAACTTTCAGATAATTACTGTGCTAATGGATACTGACTGAATTAAAACAGTTAATGTCAATATGACAAAAGATGGAAGAGGAGAAAGGAAGGAAATGAGCAAACTTCTGCCCAAACTCTCCAGACTGCCCAAACTTAGGTTTGTTAAGGGGTACGTTGCCTTCGTTATTTTCAGAGCTGCAGGTGAGCACAGGATTGCTCTTGTTGAGTATCCCTCACATTTAATCTGGAATTCTTCAGAGACTTCATATTTTAGGTACTGCAGCAGTCATACGGTCTCTTAGGAAGTGTCAGATGAATAATGGTAAGTCTGAGTCTCAGTGAAAAAAACCAGCAAAGGTTTGCAGTAAACCCACTCTGTAATAATTGTGGCTTAGAGTTCTAGAAATCAAACAGCCTGACTATGACTTTAACAGTAAAGGGTACAGATCTCCAGCTTGCCCACAATACCCAGAGGTTTAGGTAGAACCTGGAAGAGCTGAGTCTGGGCACACTCTGCTGGCATCTGTTCTGGGGGATTTTTGCAGCAGGGTAAGATGAAGTTGCCTCTTGTTGCCCTCTTTTTCTTTGGAGAACAATTTTTTAAAAAAATGAAATTAACAGAGAAAAAGATGATGTATTTTTGTTCTTTTCTCATATCGAATGGTGAGATGGCATCCCACCTACATCTTCAAGTAAATAAAGAAAATCACTGAATGAGTTTTCAGTGCCTAGTTCTTATATGGATATCTCAACCTTCACCAGAGTACATTATTGGTGCTGGTTCTCACATCTTTATTATCAAAACTTTTAAAACATTCTTTCTTGATTCTGGAAGAAAAATGAAATGCTGAAACTCTAAAAAATTGGCTACATTATGAGATTTGTAATAACTCTGTAAATGAGTAACACCATTAGGCTCTAATGTAAATTGATGTTACCTGTGCAATCAGTTCATATTAAATTGTGTTCTCATTTCTTCATAGACTATCTGATTTTTTTTCTTCTCTGAGTCTCAGAGGTACTTTTTTTTCTTCTATAAAATAGGATTGATATACTCAAAAGGCAGACCAAGGGTAGAAATTTCACAGATGTTTTACAAGTAGTCTATGGACTAATATAAAATCAAAGGTGACACTTCACCTGGTTCTAGCTGTTTATAAGCTGACCTGCTGCAGTAAAGGTAAAGTCACAGATCTCTCTGCTGAGTGCAGCCTGTGAAGGCTATCTCAGACACCTGTACCTTTCATCTTCATCTCACCTTAAATATTAACAAATCATGTTCCAGTTCCTTCAAATTAGATCTTAAGAAGAGGCACATGAATTATGGATTTCCTTCTCAAAGTCTTCTATGATTTCTTTAATGACCATGAAACACACTGGACTGATCAGTTTTCAGAGAGGTGTCCTGTATTTGTTAGGAAGACATATAAAGGCTTCTGTGCTTTGTCACTGCCCACTGCCTCTCAACTGCTGAAACACCTTTGGGATGCAAATACATGAGCTGATCTATGTGTCCTCTTAGGCTTCTTGACCAATGGGGCACCTGTGCATGCTAAACGTGATGGTAGTTTCAGTGACATGGACCAGAGATCTCAGCCCTTCCAACTCCTTATGTCCCCATTTCTTAAAACATGGTCAGATGCTTAGAAAAATAAAAGATAGGTCTGGTTGTTTGGAGCAGTCCCCCAGCTATTTGTCTGCACCTCTTTGGGAAATTAAAGATCCCAAGGACATTAAACTGCAGTTTAATTTCACCTTGGTTTATGCAATTTGAGCTGCCTAAGGGTAATATTGTCTGGTCATAGTTACAGGGTCCAGCATGGGGTGGGTAAGCAGAACTGCCAGTTGTAATAAGAAAAGGGAGATCCCCCACATTCACTGACTATTCTCCTCACCACCATATTTCTCCTTCTTCATGGCATTATGCTTATACTGGCTAATTCTGTAAGCAGCATTTTTATCTTGCCCTCAATATCTCATGGCAGGGAGCCCCAGCAAGTGCTCTGTGGAGCAGTAATTCATCCTCTGCATTTTGCATCTGGACAAAATAATCTCTTTGTTCTAGGAGAGTAAATAAAACTGTCAGATTTACCTTCCTCAGGTCATGTCTCTCTATATTGTGATTTTTCTAACTCTGCTCCTCTCCAAACCAAACAATATTAAGCTATTTCAATTTCTTCTATCATTATCCATAATGGACTTTCAGAGCTAAGAGAGGTGAGAATAAATATGAGATCATTGTTTTTTCACAGAAAGCTGATCACAGAACTTTTGTTTTACACAGCTCTCAACAGTTTACTTATTTACTGATTTAGCAGAGGAGTAGCAGCAGATAGTGCTGATGGAGACGGGTATGGTGAGAGGGTAGGGGAGCTAAATGAGTTTGCAGAAGAGATTGGAATGGAAGAAGAGAAATCACTGAGCAAACAGCACAATGAAGACTGCACAGCCTGATTAGCACAGGGAAAAAAGCACGACCAAGATAAAGGAAGGGTATAGTGGCCTGAACTCAACCACCTAGAGGTGGTAGCACTAGCTGAAATATTTAACTGATGTTTTGATGGAAAATGTTTTGCTCCTTGTGATCCAAAGGTAAAAGGATCATATAGACCATGTCAAAAGCATATACCGAATCCTACTATTCATATTAAAAATATTTCAATGTTTTTCCTTTGGAATATATATTATTCCACAAAAAAAAAGAAAGTTATTTTGTCCACTGAAAAATCAAAACACAGAAATTATTTGTTAAAGTTTTGAACCAATTATAGCCTATGCTTTTACTTGCTGAAATGATCAATTAAACCAGTGGAGCCACAAATAGACATGAATACCAGGCACAAAGAGGTACAGAAGGAACTGAAACCGAAAAATGCAGATTCTCTATGTTTTCCTCTAATGACTTATCACTTCTTTATTAAATCTGTTAGAGTTTTACTTTTTTTTTTTTTTGTCAGACTGGATTATTTATTACTACAGTCTACCATGAAGAGCACTGGGGAATTCTGGAGTTCCTTGTGCTTTGTTAAACTGTATATTTTACAATCACTAGAGAAGATGCTGATATTCTGTAATATCAACTTTGTATATTACAGTATTTCTGCACCAAAGCTGTCAGGACAATTTCCCCACAGGACCCCCCGCAGCAACTCCACAAATATGACTGTAGAAAGGATCCTACATAGTTCTTTGTTTTAATGAACTAGTTTAAACAGGGGGGCTTTGGGAGCTGGCTGACAACTTTGCTGAGGATGAACAAAGCTGATGAAGACCCAGTTTATTCTCCTTTGTGCTGAACTCTGCCAGTTAAATGGAACTAAAAACTGTAGCAAAAGGCAAAACGCAGTTGTCAGCCCCCCACCAGCCAGCAGAAAAAGTAACATTTTGGCTGGTCAGATCATAGAAGCAGTGAATGATATAAGGTTTAGAACTTAATAGAATTAATAGAGCATTTAGAAGAAGATGAAACCTCAATAAGCCTCCTCTGACTTTGAAGTTACCATTTTTGGGAGGTCTCTTTAGTATCACTTTTGTAACTCTTCTGGAATAATTGCACAAAAGGCTTCTTGGTAGTGTTATTTAATCTAGATCCTATCAAATCAAGGGAACATTCAGACATTTAACTGCATATTTTCAATTTTGACATACGTTACACAAACATAAGAAACAGAGCTGGAAGTAACTTACACCAAAGCACTGTCAGACACATTGGAAGTATAATTTGAGATAATTTCATGGATTTGAAGGACAGTTTAAATCTGGGAGGAGACTTATCTCAAAAATAAGACCTTGTTGTCTAGGCTTAAATGAGTACTGCAGAAAAAATTACAGTATCATTTGAAGTAGAATCTGAAATAAGATTTCTGTACCCTCTATCTGGTTCTCTTACTCCTCTGCTATACACACTCAATGACTTTTTTCTGTTTTTTCTTCTCTTGTCACCTATTTTTGCAGATAAGTTCTTTTTAAAGGGATTTATTTGCACAGTGTTGAGCATACAGGGCCTGATTGCAGTAACTCTTGCTGCTGTATTATTTTTTATCAACAGTGCTTATGAAGATGCAATGAAGTTTTGTGATGCAATTATCTCACAACCCTTGGGAAAAAAAGTCAACAAAATTGTTTACAAATACCCCCCCTTCCCTTCCCCACCATAATGCCTGGAAAAACTGGAGCACAAAACCTGGATATGTTGCCATAAAAGAAAATCTAAATATCTAGGAGAGAGTTTCAGGTGTGTTTTGTTTTGTTTTTTAGAAAACATGCCAGATAATTCCTTAAATGTAAGAGTGGAGCCATTCCACTTCAAATGTCACACCTACTAATCTCTATGGAGGAAAATGCAGTTCCCCATTCAAATAAGACAAGATGAGTAATAAAACCCCCAAATATAAAACTACAATGAGAAGGATCTAGAGAAACTTTTAGTTCAAGCTCTGGGTAACATCTCTGATACCTGTTTCCATGGAACCTATCACAGCACTTGAAAGAGCTGGAAAGGGAGTGGGTATCACGAGCTCCTGTCCCTGTACCCACCCAAATCAAAACAATGTCTCAGCTATAGGAATAAAGCAAAAAACTGCCTCAGTATCAGATGATAGAACTGCATCCAGCAACCTGTCTGGATTCTCAGGGAGCTTTGTGCAACCTGCCCTGATCTGGAATTACTCTCACTTCTGAGTTCCTTAGGTGGTGAACACGCAAACTATCAGCAGCCCTATCAAAACACCTTTGTGCTTTGAAGCTGGAGAGCAATTGATCCTGCTTCCAAAAAATCTCTCCTGAAATCATTGCTTAATTAAAAGCAGATGAGCCTCTGAAAGAAGCTGCCACACAGCAATCAGACCACGTGTGATATGCCTGCATGATGACATACTGGGGACCAGCCTGGATGTCTATGATTTTCTTGTGCTCATCTTGCTGCTTTGGGCCAAAGCCTGAATTAAAAACAGATACAAGGAGACTGAACTCCTCAGCTGCCATTAAACACAGTAGTCTGAATGCAACCTGTTGCTAAAATGTCTTTGAAGTGTTGACTGATGAAGGCTGGAAGGTTAGAGGCGATAGAAGACTTCAGATTTTCTCTTTCTTTTACATTTTGTCACGTATTCACACCTGGAGACAAAACCAGGAGGCAGAGTTTAACCCTTTCTACAACAGGACATTCATACGAAGCTGTTATTTCTTTAATTTATGAGCCAGAAAACTCTCCTTTGAAGACGACTGTCCTGAGTCACCTTGTATTTTGAGTTTGAAATTGAGTTGCCTCAGCATGAAATTTATGTAAAAGAATCATAGAATGGTTTAGGTTGGAAGGGACCTTTCAAGGTCATCTAGTTCCAACCCCCCCACCATGGCAGGGACACCTCCCACTAGAACAGGCTGCCCAGGACCTCATCCAACCTAGTCTTGAACACCTCCAGGGATGGAGCATCCACAACCTCCCCGGGCAGCCTGTTCCAGCATCTCACCATTCTCTGAGTAAAGAATTTCCTTCTAATTTCTAATCTAAATCTACCCTCTTCCAGTTTGAACCCATTACTCCTCTTCCTAAAAAAGAAGACATGGTTAATTCTGCTGAGCTAAGCCAGTGTGGGGAAAACAAATCTCCACGGACTCAGAAGCTCTCTTCATTTAACCTTTCATGTATCCACTAGTTTTGGTGGTCGTATGTGGCCTAGGACTTGGAACCTACTACTTCTGCATCATCTGGGCAAATACATTACATAGAAAGGGTTCTCTATATTTGCAAGCAAGCAGAGAGAAAAGTGCCAAGCAAACATTGTGTGTCTGTTCTCAAGCAAACAGAAAAGGTCTGTGGCATTTTCCTCTTCACATATCCAGGGAAATTCCACATGGCTTAATCTGTTTGTTTAGGGACTCGTGGGAGAGGTTGTGAATCCATGCAGAACTCTACTGATGATATAATGTTAATAACATCCTCAAGAGCAGACAGATTAAGACAAGGAAGAACATGATAATGAACTGGCAAAAGAAGACCTGGCGGTGGATTCACACTGCATCACAGTTTTATTAAAGTTTTGCTAACAGAGCATTTAATTACGGAGGGGAATGCCCAGATCTTTGGATCTGATCAAGTTCTGATTTCATTGTCTTCTCCTCAGGTGGTTGTTCTGGCTTTGTCACCGTAGCAGATCAACGTTGTCCATTAGTGGAAGGGTGCCAAGCAGATAATTTTTCGCTTGCATCTTCTATTCAGGGAATATGACCAGGGATGTTTTTATATAAGGACAACAGTGTTTAAAAAAGAACAATTAAAGGAGTCTGAGGCAAGGAGAAAAGTAAAGCTGAAGTCCTGTTGGTAACTCCAGGTGCTGCTGACCCCAGAACATGACTTTCAGCAATTTGCCAAGAACTTCATTGTTTCTTCCATGACTTTTAGTTCCTCATTTCACTAATTTTATCATGGTTGAAAATACTTTGTAAGAAGTAGCTTTTAAGTGAAAATCATTTTCCAATTAGAATAATACAAACAAAATGTTACCATTCATTCTTTTTTTCTTTTTGTTACTTATTTTGAACAAGGGTTATTATAGAACTCCCTGAAAGGAGTAATGCAGTCTTTCATCAGTGATCAAATCCCATCTCAAAATGTACCAGATACTTGCTGGTTGAATTATACTGAATTTTCAAATTTTGCTTTGATGTAATGCTGCATGATGTGTGGCTGGCTATTCAATATGGTTGTTAGAAGGACTTGTCTGCAAAGCAATTGCTTCCTGCCGTACCTGTAGCACAAGAGGCTATTTTTTTAAACTGCCCATTTTCAAAGGGAATCTACTTTGTTTTCCTCATTTCAAAAGGCAATGCAAGCTTCTCTGAGTGTATGTAAAACTCTCCTGGCACCTAATGTATGCATAAAAGACCAGCTTCAATTTAGCTGGTCGCATCCCTCATTTCAAGCTACTGCAGACTATTAACTCCAAAGTAAAGCTCTCTCACACAAACCTGGTGACCTTGCTTTCTCTCCCAGCAGTCTAACCATAATTTATTTAGTGCCTGGCATTACATGGTACTTTGATCCTGTAGGATACAGCCTTATACTGGATACACTTTCAACTGGCCTTTATTTGGCCCAGAAAATGTTGCATCAAATACAGATGTTTGAACACATAACCTGACTTCTCAAAGCACTGTTTTCCTGCAAAACCCATCACTGCTCGAGCTCTGACTGGACATCAAGTCATCCATTCAATGTGCATCACCTTCATGTGGAAAGAGCTGCAATTGCAGGGATAGCACAGAAACTGTAAAAGCTTATTCCACAAAATACTGCCCTTGACTTTGGCTCAGCATGGGTCAGTTTGTCTCCTTTATAGGCTGGTCAAGGAAAAGGATAGTGTGCAGTGCTCCTTCCTAAGGACAGGTTATCCTAGCCTGGTTAGGAGGTCAAGAGGGGTTCTCCTCCCCCTCTACTCTGCCCTGGTGAGAATGCATCTGGAATATTGTGTCCAGTTCTGGGCCCCTCAGTTCAAGAAGGACATGGAACCGCTTCAGAGAGTCCAGCACAGAGCCACAAAGATGATTAAGGGAGTGGAGCATCTCCCTTATGAGGAAAGGCTGAGGGAGCTGGGGCTCTTTAGCTTGGAGAAGAGGAGACTGAGGGGTGACCTCATCCATGTTTATAAATATGTAAAGGGAGAGTGTCATGAGGATGGAACCAGGCTCTTCTCAGTGATAGCCAATGGCAGGACAAGGGGCAATGGGTGCAAGCTAGAGCAGAAGAGGTTCCACAAAAACATAAGGAAAAACTTTTTCACGGTGAGGGTGACAGACACTGGAACAGGGTGCCCAGGAGAGTTGTGGTGTCCCCTTCTCTAGAGACATTTAAAACCTGCCTGGACACGTTCCTGTGTGATCTAGTCTAGGTGGTCCTGCTCTGGCAAGGGGGTTGGACTAGATGATCTTTTGAGGTCCCTTCCCACCCTTAACATTCTGTGATTCTGTGAACCTGCTGTGCTAATCTCCCTCCTGTCTACTACATCAAGAATTAGTGAAGGCGTTTCTATGCTGTCTCAACCACCTTCATGTTCAGAAGATACTTCATTTGAGCATGAGAAAAATACTCAATCCTTTTTCACAAACTGCTGTTTTACACATACTCCAGGATGTGTTTGGGTGGAGAAACTCCTACTCCCATTGTACAACATCAGATGAGCAATCATGGCACCTGGCAGGGGGATGAGTAACAGTTTTTGGCTTCCCAGCATAAGGACCATGTCCTGTTTGAATGGAAAAGCCAAGTCTCTGAAGCGTAATGTGTAAAAACTTTAAAAATCAGTTTTAAGAAGCTGGGGTACATGTTTTTGTGCCACCACATAGTTTGGCTGAAAACATTCTTAGCAAGAAGGCAGCCAGTGCTGAGGAGAAAACATTTTCCATCTATGAGTGGCAGCATTATTAATCTGTGTGATTAATTCTGTGCCTATTAAAGAAACTTCAAGGCACTCTCCATTTAGTTAATATCACTAACAAATTCACAGCTGTCACTCAAAATGCTGTGTACTTAATAACGTTGTTCTTACTATATTAAATATTTAATATTTATTATGATTGTTACTTTTGTTATTTATTGGCTTGCAGCAGCCAAAAACATGCCAGGCAGCCCGGGGAGGAATGAGAAAAAACATTTTCAAACCAGCCTTCATTAAAGTGAGGTGCTTAAATACAACATTGGATATTTTGGCCTTGATCCACCTAAGTCCCTTTCACCAAATCCTATAGGGTGGGTGCTAAGCACATGCTACAGTTATTTGCTGGGGAGGGAAGGAATTAAGAGGAGTTTTGCTCAATCAGGTCTGTGGCCCATGGCTAGAAGCATAGAATCATAGAATTGTCAGGGTTGGAAGGGACCTTAAAGATCATCTAGTTCCAACCCCCCTGCCATGGCAGGGACACCTCCCACTAGAGCAGGTTGCTCACAGCCCCATCCAGCCTGGCCTTCAAAATTTCCAGGGATGGGGCTGCCACCACCTCTCTGGGCAACCTGTGCCAGTGTCTCACCACCCTCATGGGGAAGAACTTCTTCCTAACGTCTCATCTGAATCTACCCACCTCTAGTTTTGAGCCATTCCCCCCGGTCCTACCACTTCCTGACATCCTAAAAAGTCCCTCCCCAGCTTTCTTGTAGCTCCCTTAAGACACTGGAAGGCCACAACAAGGTCCCCTCGGAGCCTTCTCTTCTCCAGACTGAACAACCCCAACTCTCCCAGTCTCTGTCAGGCCTTTTGCTGAACAATGGCCTTTCCCCTCAGGTAGTGCTGAAAACAGCAGCAAAATTTGGAGATTCACAGATTGTTTTCCTACGGGGAGATTTCCAGCAGATGGATCTTGATATCGTGTTTACACATATTTACTTCTATTCTCAGCCTAAGTAGAAATGCCTGATACAAAACTTGCTCTGTCTGAGCAGCACCAATGGTCTGCAGTCCAGCCACAGAAGACCCCTCCAATCTATTAATGCATCTTAAGGACTTCACAGCCATTGTATCTCTTCGGACCCATGATTTTGATGGCAGGAGTTTAGTGGATAAGAAGGAAGCAGAAAACCAGCTCATAACAATAGTAACATAGAAGAATACCTTTGATATAAGACATTAATTTCTGTCCAAAATACACGCATTGATTTTGAGGTAGCTTTTATGAAACTGCTATTAAATTGTGGGTGAGTACAACTAGAGCAAATATTGCTTCTTATCATGTCATTATCTTCCTTTTCTTATGATTCCTAAGGAGCTGAATGAAGCTATGATAATAATTGCAGTGGTGTTCAATTTCCATGCCTCAAAAAACAGCAGAGTTTTGACAGGAGGGCTGTTTGCCTTCATGGTGTAAAATTGTTTAATTTTTCAGGCTCTTCGCCTTGCCTGTAACTTCTTATTCAGGTGGCATTAGGTAAAGATTTTAGAGAAACAAAACTGACTACATAGACCTAAATGAACATTCATTCAAGTACATGCTATAAGTAAGGAGCTTGCAAATTTTTAATGAAGTTGGGAAAGAAATTTCAAGTGCAGGGAAAACACATTTTCTATCTATTGTATTCTGTTGTTTTCTGCCTGCTGTGACTTTATTTTTCTGTTGCATTTGTATTACATGGTTTTTTATACCTTGTAAAGTGAAGTCCAATTGTGTTCTCCAAGCGTTTCTTTCTCAGGTTTTGATAAATGACTATATTTCCATAGACTTCCCTGAATTGTCTTTAATTGAGACCATTTGTTATGAGTTGATATCAGAGCTCAAGACCAGTGGCTGGGTTTTCTCTCCACAATGTTGCTCCCAGCAAACAATCAGATAGGAGACTCTCCAGAAACATAGAGCCTTTTTTAACTAGCAGTATAACTCACTAGTAAATATAGGAGGTTATAACATCTTAAAATAATTTATGGTACTGTCAGGCCTGAAGAAGAAAAGACTTCTCTTGGGAAGCAGTTTCAGCAGGAACTTCAAAAATTGTATGTTTGATAAATAGCACCACAGCTATCAATGTTCAAAGTGCAAGGACCAAGGGAACTTTAAATTAGGAATTTAGACTCTCAGGTCCACATAAAACTATTATGGAGGAAGATGTTATGACCAACCAAAAGACAAACATTTAATGTGTCAATGAAATCAGCAAGAGAAACATATCTACTGATCTCCTGGGATCTGAGTTTTGACCTGTCTGCATACCAGGATGTCACTGATAAAAAGTGTGAATTTTTATCCTGTAAGAATGATATTTTCTACTCACCTAAAATTTTTGAAAATCTTAAGCATTTTTCTATCTCATATTCAGGCCCAGCATTCAACATATCAAAAAGAAAAAACAACAAACATTAATAATTATAACTAAGAAAAACAAACTATTACTGTTATATGATTTTGCAATGCTTATAATTTTTATCTTTCTGAGCTACATTTTGGCTGATACTTTAAAAAATAAGTTGCTCCATCTGAAAATGGTTTCAGAGTGAAATACTTTAGTTTGAAAATTTTGATTTTTTTCTTGTAACTGAATTGAATTGAATTGTAATTTCTTGAAATTGCACCAGGAGGTCCCTTGAAGCAGAAACTCATCAATACTGCTTCCTACTAACTAGCATGCATTTTCCAATGAAAAAGATTTTATTGGAAGATTCCTGACAAGTTCTAACCCCTGTTATAGACTGTGGCTTTTGGAATAAATGCATTATTGAGGACCAGGAGTCACTTGCCTTAAAAGAATGGTCCACTTACCCATAGGTTACCTAAGGATGGATGGATAGGTGTGCTATAAAATTAGCTCCCTTGACAATACCAAGGTACATAAAATGTTAAGTTTTACTAAGGCTCCCTTCAGCATTTTTGGACATAACCACTCAGCATCCTGAATTTAGAGCTACTGTTATCTTGGTTCCTTTGCTAGGACCATATGCTTTGACAGAGATAAGAAAGAGAGGATTTGCTCTTTGTGAATATTCATTATAACTGTAATGAATGAGATAACACTGATTAACAAAGAAATTAAGAGTTCTGTTCTTTGGAGAACAAGGTACCCCACTCCATCAATCCATTTAAGTATTCAGCATTAAACAGGTGACTAATTCTACTGATCCCAATTTCTTATAGTTTAAACACCTGTTTTAGTGTTTTATTAACACATGGACCTTGCAGCAATCCCATTTTTCATCAGAGCCTTCTTTAAAAAATAAAGCTAATCAGAAAGAGGAAAAATATGTTTTGACAGATTGAACACAATCTGTCCATACCTTGATGAGTCTAAACAGTTGCATAAAATATTTTCTGTATGTTCACATCTCTGTATATTTGTGCATTACCTCCACTGTCTTTTCATGAAAAAGAAAGAATGCAGAAAATAGCATCTCTGAGCTACAGATACCTGGGTATCAGAGAAGAGAATACTGGTATCTTTCTTATCTAAAGAGGTTTCAGACCTCATGAACATTCCATGGAGGAGCCCAAACCTGGGCCACAATATCTTCATTCTGGAATGGCTTAAATTTTACACAAGAATACGGAATAGAAAATGTTGCTCCTCCAAAATACCATCCTCCTGCTAATCCAAAGCTTTGGGATTCAGAAGTCCCCTGTGTAAACACCCAGATACTCACACCAATATACTCCCCTCCATACACCTGCCTCTCACTTCTTTTGTGCTGTGAGTTCTACAGAGGTGGAAAGAATCATTTTGCATCCGTTTAGCATAATAACCAGTCTCATTGGGTCTGCAATTTTTTTTTTTAACACAAAGACCTTGGAATTTGTCTTTTAGCCTCACTCTTGAAAGTGAGTCCGGTAACACATGGGCCTGTCTCCCAGAATTTCTATCAAACTGTCACTGAGGACACTTTTCCCAGATGTGCAAAGGCAAATGACAGTGATGGGAAGTCTGTGTTGAGAAGGGAGACCACAGAGTGAGAATAATCACTGTCCTTAAAAGAGAGGTTGCTTAAGATGCTCTACAAAGGTGTTCCTTAGTAGCTGACTTTTCAAAGTCTTTACCATCAGAACTTCCAAAGTGAGGGGAGTGAACAAAAAAAGAAAAAAATACAACAAAAAAGACATCTCTTTAGAAATGAATTTAACCAAGAAAAGCTTTCCAGAGGGGTTGGGACAACTGCTTGTCCCACACAGGGTTCTTTTTCCATCAAGTTGTTACCTTCATAGAATCATAGAATGTATTTGGGTTGGAAGGAACCTCTAAAGGTCATCTAGTCCATCCACTCTACAATAAACAGGGACGTCTCTACCTAGGGCAGGTTGCTCAGAGCCCCATTAAGCCTGGCCTTGAATATCTCCAGGGATGGGGCCTCCACCACCTCTCTGGACAACCTGTTCCAGTGATCAAGCATCCTTATATTAAAGAACTTTTTCCTAATGTCCAACCTAAATCTACCCTTTTCTATCTTAAAACCACTACCCCTTGTCCTGTCACTACAAGCCCTTGAGAACAGATCCTCCCCCACCTTCCTATAGGCCCCTTGCAGGTATTGGGAGGTCGCTATAAGGTTACCTTCCCAGTAAGTCTCTTTAAGGATCTTGCTCTCTCAACAGCTGAAAACCATCAGAGGTGTTGAAAACGTGTGCTGAGCCCCACACTGATACATGTATACAAACCAGCCAAGGTTTGCTCTTGCTGCTTGCCATTGATGGCACAATGGATCTTATTTATACCCCGAGTTGTATTCCCTTTAAGTTCCTTTCTCATACTGTCAGTTTTAGGAGAAAACTCCACTGGGTAAGCTGTGATCCAAAATGCAACATCAGGGAGCTGCTCCACCAGAACAAGAGCAACCTCATTTTAATACACGTTCCCCTTCCACGTTCCCCCTGGGATCTGGGCTGGCTTCAGCTGAGGGTTGTGCTCAGGAGTTTTGCTGATGGGATCCTTTGCCAGGTAGATAATCACCCCTAGGCAGGCAGGCATCTTTGTGAAACGAGAGCATTTCATGATCATAAAATACCATCTTCAGAGTACTTCCAGGCCCCACACTGATTGCAGGCTGCCTGCCCCCTCCCCACCCCTTTAACTAAGAAGCCCCCTCACGCTCATGCTGGGACTGTTGACATGTTGAACCTTAGCATTTCCAGATCCATTTCTCTTCTTTAAAGCCTTATTGCTTCCACAATCTGCGAGACTCTTGCATTTCAAACACATCTTTAATGCATTCATTTGTACATAACCCTGCCCCAGAAAAATTCACAACAGGAACACCAAGCTACCATTACCTTGATGTACACATGAGTAGCAGACTTAGTCTGACTCTGGGCATGCAGCCATCATCAGAAAGATTCAACACAGAGATGGCAAAAAAGAGAATATTTTCAGGATATTTATTGTACTCCCTTCCCATCTGCCATGTTCACTGTAGGTGCATCAGGCCAGGCGTGGGGGAGGCTGTGTCACATTGCACTTAGTGCTGTAATATTTCTCCAATACTGCAGTCATTGAACGAGGGATGACAATGGGACACATATAAAATGAGATGGAAGAGGAGAAATAGAGGCAATCTGAATAGCAAGCTCAGCCCTGTGAGACTCTTCTCCTTCCCTTCCCCTCCCACGGCAGGAAGGTCACCCCACCTCCTCTTTTTGGAGTCGTTAAATTCACTTCTACTGATAAGAGGACTGAGTGCTCACAAGATTTTGAATCCAAAGAGAGTCAAAGTCAATCTCAAATAATCTTAATGTAAATTTTCTACTCTAGTATTAAGATTACCTCGTTATTCAGGGATTTCAAGGCATGTCTGCAGGTCTTTCAAACTGGAATAGCTTGACTTGTCCCACACTAGCCTATTCAGCTGCCCATGGCCTTAGAAATCAAGACCATCAATCACATTTTTTTAATGAAGATCAAAATACGGTATGGATACACATATTTGTGGTCAGATTTTGTCACAGGAGGCATTTTTTTCTTTTTGTCCTTCTCCAGCAGTTGAATATGTAACAGGAAATTATTTATATATTCTTTTTATTTTCTCCTGATACTATTTAATAGAGGGCTAAAGCTGAACTAAAAAGGGTGGGGGTTTTAATATTTTTTTAACGGTCAAATATCAGCTATAGAAGCTCCTACAATACAAACCACAACCTTAATAATTTATTCAGTCTTTGAGAAAAGAAGGGATTAGTGTGGTGTATCCTCAACCTAGAAATTACTATTGTTCAGAAAGAATAATAATAATGAAAAAAAGATTAAGCATCCATATCCAGGCTAGAATTGCCATTGTAAATGAGGCTGTAGACTGAGGAATTGACCCTTTTAGGCAGAACAGCTGAATCTTTCTGTGAATTATGGTGCACTCCTACAAGTTAACATCTATCTACAGCCTGAGATGCTTCATACTAGCTAAGAGGAATGATGTGCTGTGATGTGGACCTTGCCCATATGTAATCCAGAGTGTGAAATGAGCAGTGCTCTTATAAGTAGCTGAAATGTCCCTGACAAGCAGTAGTCCCAAGGAAATAATTTTGAAAGCCCAGGACTCTGAATGTATGCTTTCATTCATCTTAGGGAACCAGGGAGGAAGCCCCACTGCCCCATTCAGCCCATCACCCTTCCATGGTGCTTTGCTTTGATTTTTAATGATGGAATAATCACCGTTCCTAAATTTTCTCCAGGAAGCCCGAGTTGCTGGGAAATCAAGGAAATTGGACTGGTGCCTGCCTCCAGGAAGCTTTTTCTTATAATCCCAGGCTAAGTCTGCTGGAGTTAATGCCTGTAATTCTGGCACAGAAACACATACGTGGGGAAATGACATTTCTGCACGAACATTATAAGGCACAGCCCTTGCTTGCTTTGGACGAGCCTGTGAAGAAGGAGCAAGGAATTTCTATCCATTCTGCAATGGCATTCAGTGAAGTATTCCCTGGTGGGCAGGGTGATGACTTGGGACGTGGAAGATTCAGGTTGAGCTCCCTGGTTCACTGCAAAGGCAGCAGAAAGGAATAATATGTGCCCATATTTCATCTGCTCTAGTTCACAGCCACGTATGAGCACAAAGGCACCTTCCTTGCTTAGCCCAGCAGACAAAAGTGGTTGGTTTTAACACAAATCAGCTACCACACCACTGCTTAGAGTCTTGCAAAGTTAGGTGCCCCTTCACAGGCTTGTGAGTGTCGTGACCTAAACTGAAAAGCAAAGGATGAGCAAAATATATTCCCCTTGAGCTTGCTTAGATGGTGATGTCTGCATTATTAAGCACTGCATAAGTCCCCTCACCCTTTGATTTCTTACTGCACCTTCAGAGCTGTCTGTAAAGCACTGAGCACAATTTTAACACTGGATAAATCATGGGAAAGAATAATAGTTTCCGAATGTTTACACTATATATGATTTTTGTTTCCTAACCTGCCCTTTCTGACAGCTCTCCATAGATTCCAGCCATGGGCTTCCATGCACTTTTCAAATTTATGCACTTTTGGCTGCAGCCTGTTTCCCACACACCTAAACAGTTATTCCAATATTGGTTCTTTGATGTTAATACCCACCTTTTATTGCTTCATCAATACAGAGCACAGGATGAAATAGAGCCAGTTGCAACTTTTTAAGTCTTAGAGATCATGGCCATGAAGATGACAGAATCAAATTCACCCTCTCTATTGTTTATGGGGTTTGTGCTACTCCTCACACCAGGGACATTTTTTTGGCCACAGAGGTGAAATACTAAACTCACAAAGTGCACCTAAGGAGAGATGTGGCAAGTCCTCCTGATGACTGAACAAGTGGCCTCAAAGGAGTTACAACATGATGAAATTAGATGTGCAGATTTTCTAGTTTGTGAAGGAAAAAAAAAAAAATTAAGCCTTTCCAGCAACACTTTCAGCCTCATTTTTCTCCTTAGCAGATTAACCCTATTCTTTGTATATCAAATTTTGCAGTACTTTTGGCCAGATTCTCAGCTGGGAAATTTTCAGCCCCAGGTAAATGAGATGTTGAAATGTTACAAGGAAAGCAATTTGGTCCAGTGTCAGTAACAGGGAGTGTGTTTCCTTACCTGGGGATTTAGTTGTCATGTTTTAAAAACAAAAAAAATCTGAAGAATAACTTTGTTCCTTTAGGACTATCTGAAGCTGTAGGTAACTAAAACCTGTTTGTATGTTTATATTCTCTGTGTTGCCTAAATGAGATATTAAATGATGAGAGCAGAAGAGATCATCATTACATGGTAATGCATGAAACCAAAGACCAAGTACAGCAAAATTCTCTGGTACAAATCATGGTCTAACCTGTTTTAAATGAATATATTTCCCTGGCAGCTCTTGGGGTACAGCTGTGTAAGACCAGCTGAGAATTCAGAAAAAGGAGGCCCTAAGAGTGGTAAATAAAATAAAAAGAGTTTGCATATTTTCCTAGATCTGGAGCACTGCTCATCTGTCAAGTGCTTCTCGTCTGTCATCCTGTTACTACAAAATCATTTACACAGAATAGTTGGGGAAATTGTCAGAGCAGACTGAGGCTTTCCCCTCAGAATAGGTGGCAAAATCACAGAATCATTTAGGTTGTAAAAGGCCTCTTGAAATCCTCAGGTTTGATTCTCTTGGCTGGTTAGGCAGGGAGTAGTCACACTCCCACAGTATTTAATAAAGTCTGCCACTCAAATGGGAGAATATGGTACAGAAAGCATAAAACAAACATGATAGGGTAGATGAGAAAACACTGAAAACTAATTCTGATTCCTGGTAAATATTTCCTGTGGAAAATTTTTGATGGATATTGGGTTTTGATTAAAACTAATGTTTTTGCAGGTAGCATTTGCTTTTTGCATTCTTAGCTTTTTTTTTTTAAGAGAGCCAACCACTCTGAAAGGCTTTCCTCTCATTCAGAGGAATTCTAAAATAAATGTATAATTAAAATTTTATAAAATTTATTTATTTTTTACATATATTAATACATATCAAATTGAAAAGAATTCCCAAGTAACTCTATAATTAAGGATTAACTTAGACCCTGTTACGCTTTTCTTCACACAGATTCCTGTTGCTGATGTGTCCCAATTACAGTCACCTTCTGGAAATACAAGTCCTCAGTCAACATAAGGGTTTCAGAGAATGCCAGGGTGTGTTTAACTCCTTTTCTGGGGCACTGTTTCAGTAGCACAGCTTGGACATATGGCAAGGGCAAAGGCAGCCTCCTGTGCACACATCCCAACCACTTAGCAATATTGCTAACTATGAGAAAATAGAAACTCCTGGAAAAACCAATATATAATGCTATTATAGCTTAGGAAAGCTTGACGAGGATTAAATGGTCTTTCTCACAGGAAACAGAGACAGCCAGTTCAAAGATACCATTAAAGGCAGTACAAATGCTGTGTCCCCATCTTTATCTACAAAAGGATTCCTCTCAACGGGTCTTTTATGAGCAAAAAGGAAGGAGTGGTTGATTTTTCAGAGCTTCCTCTCAGCTATTTGTCAATAATGTGAGATGTTTCACTGGCCAGACTCCTAATGAGTGGCTCCAGACATGAACATAGCACAGAGCTGTCTCAGCTGGCCATAGCTCCTGCCCACACACAGGATCTACCTGCCTTGAAGGACACCACCTCAGCAAGAGACAGAAGCACTACATGGTTAGGGAAGCAACAGCTGAACCATGGAGAATTAGTTTCAAGGTAGAAGAAACTTAGCAACATAATCATCTGTCTTTTTACAATGTTTACAATGCCAGGGGTTTGTTGATTTGTTCCTGTGCTTATTTTTGTGATACTAAATTTGATTAGAATGAACCTCCCCTCTGGGTGCATTGGCAAACTATAGAGATACACTGAAGCCTATTATAAAGTCAAAATCTATAAATAAATTTAGAGATACACAAAACAATGCTAGGCACACTGAGCATTTTATTATTCAATATGTCTTTTTGCTAGTGGCATATCTACTTAATTCTGAGAGATCTGTGTTTTACTAAGCCCAGCAAGCATTTAATAACTAGCACTTTACAGCAACTTCTGTATAAACAAATATTCAAAGGTGCTTTTCAAAGATCCTAGCTCTTTTCTTCAGTAAACAAATGGAAATGTAAAGCTCTTTGGAAGGTTATGGACATTTTCTAGCTCATGAGTAAAAAAGAAACTTCGATCGAAACAGCTCGAGCTGAAACCTGTGACTGCTTCTGGTGGAGCAAAGTGTTTTTATACAGACAGAACTATAAAGTTACATGCAGCTTTTGATGCCTAAATGAGAAGTCTGTGCTTCCTACCTGAACAACAGATGGTTTACTAAAACTAGGGATTTTCTCTAATTCTTGTATAAATTAACTCAATCCTAATCAACCCTCTTAATATAGGTGCCTAATGCTGAAGGATGTATCATACGTGGCTGAATTGGTCTAGAGTGGCATGAGGAGCCCAGAAATCTCAAAATCAGTGGCATTCAGACCTTCCCATGCAATCTTTGTGTGAAGAGAAGCTGTCCACTGAGACCTATTCTCTAGCTAAATCCACAGATTTGAAGGAGTATCTGTCTGTGTTTCAAAACTCCAGCTATCTGAATGCTTGCAGTTTAAATTCACAATCATTTCCCTAATTTAAACAATATTTTCTTAAGTTGTATCAAAACCAAACAACCATCATGAAATGCATCTATTTATACTCTCTGCATACTCCCAAATTAAACAGCTAACATTGGAAGGGGTCCAATGTAATATAAGACTTCTTCGACCACCATAATTTTTAAGCTACTCTGTACAAAATTGAAAGGAAGACACTTTATGTAATCTCAGAGTTCAAAGATGTTAAAATCAGCTGCAGAAATAGAATGAGGTATCAAAGATTTAATTTCAAAGATGATTATTTTCACAACTGAGCATCCTTAATTAGGGCTGACAACAAACAAATCATTCTGAAACAATGGGGTGAGATAAATGCTCAGTACTTTCGAGCATCTTGGCATTTTCTCTACATCAGAGTCCCAAGTGGAGCAACCAGTAAGTTCTCTCCTCATTGCTGTTATGGGGGTGACACTGCCATTTGACTGGAGATCACCAGAGATCAAATATAATAATATAATAATTATGCATCTTGAAAACATAACTGAGTTGAGCAGGAAATCTCTGCCCATTTTGTGGATGGATAATCCAGGCCCTGGTAATTCCATGACAAATGGAGAGTCCTGTCTCCAGCTGCAGGAAACTCAAGGACTGGTGCCAGGCTGTATTAGCTGAGGTTCTGCTCTGTGGATTTCTCCCTAAATTTTTGTATGTGCTGAGTAAGGCAGAAATTACTACAGTCCTTACTCAAGCAGAATTTCCTCTAAAGTCAAACAAAATTCCATTAACATCAATTTGGAAGGAAATTTTTGGAACAGTTATGATTAGCAGAAGCTATAATTGACTCTATGCTAATTAATTTCAAAGCCCTAGTAAATGCTAGAGGAAAATCAAGTAGAAGTCTCTGTTAGGTTTGAAACAAGACGAGAAAATGCTTTTCCAGATAGAAGAGCAGTTGAATATCTGAATGACACTTGTGTCAATAGTATTCCCAGAGGAAACTGCCTTGAGCTCAGTAAGTTTCACTCTTTGAGCACTTCTAGACCCAAATGGCTGAAACCTAATGCTAAATATATAGTTGATCCATAGGTCATTCCAAGCACTAGACTTGCAATTCTTAACTAACTCATTTTGATAATACAGAACACGTAGCACTATCAGTAAACCATCTGCCTCCCCAGGCTTTTAAATGCCACTGCTCTGCATACTCAACAATACATTAACATTTATTTAAATTTCAAATAATTTACATTGTTTTTAATAATTCAATTTTGTATTTTCTTTCTTTTTGTACTAAGTAAATCCATCTCTCACCTAAGTTCCTTGCATCCTTTACAAAATTTCCAACTTGTAAATAAATTACCATCCTTTTTACTCCTTACACTAACTTAGTTTCTTAATAGAGCAAAACACAACTCTTCTCAGAATGCTACCATATTTTATGTGGATGTGGTGCATTCATTGTGTTTACTCTTGGGTGTTTAGTAGTGCACATTAATCTTTAAATTAAACACACCAAGCCAAATACCATTAACATACATTCTAGACTCCAGTTCTACTTCAAAAGCCTCAGATACCCTGGATTTGAAAGCACTAGCTCAAAGGTTAGGCATGGTCTGCTGCATGAAGAGTGGAAGATGCTATTAAAACAAACACTGACAATTGTAACTTCCTAGCTATTTTCATTCCAAGCTGTTGTAAATGAAAATACCTTGTGAAAGGAGAGAGGAAGGAAAGAGAATTCCTTTACAGCAAAGACACAGTCCATAAAATAAGATAGTATCTACTATCCATTGTACTTTTTTGCAATTCTTTGGTTTTCTGGCACTCCAAAAGTTGAAACTGCAACAGCTTTTGTTGCTGCAGTAATTTATATTGATTTACCAAGCTTCAGTTTTCATTGTCATTGCCATCATTGTGTCTGGGTTTGTTGAATGAAATTTAAAAGTCTCAAGAGACAATCAGATTGACCTGAGTAGGGGGTTGGTAGACTGGAGTGAGTTTTCTGCTTCAGTAAGGGTCACTTCATTTTTATGTGTTTAAGAATATCTAAAGGCTAGTTTTACAGCACAAACTAGATTGAAGTAACTATAGGACTTACTCCCTACCAAAGTAATTTCAAAAGAGTTTTCCAATCTACAGAAAGCACTGTTGAATTAAGAATCTGTCCTTTCCCTGAGAAAACAGTAAATTTAAATGGGCAGTTTCCAGTATGAGGGTGTCTGTGATAATGCTTGAAATCAAATGTACTTGGCTGTGCTTATGATGGAGTTTAAGTTGTCTCAGTATTTTTTTTTTCCTCAAGCCTTGTGATCTTTAGATCAGATTAATGAAGGGAACTGTCCAGCTATGATGAGAAGTAAGGATAACTACAAGTTGAAGTGCTGGGGCCCGGGCTGTGGGCCCTGAGTTGGAGTTGACCTATGGATGAGTGGTGTGCTCCCCCTTGGCTGATTCAAGAAGGAGAAGAACATAAGATGAAGGTATGCTGAGAAGATGTTGCTGAGTTTGGTGTTGACCTGAAGAAGAAGAGAGCTGGCAGCACACAAGTTCATGAGAGAAAGAAAACAAAAAACACCAGAAGAACCTGGGCAATTGTGTCAATTGTCATTGTCTCTGAGACACTTTCCAGCTACGTGAACAGGTTGAGCAGCTTCTGCTGCCTGTCCTCTCTTCAAAGTGATGTGCTATTGATAATTGACATTCACTTTTATGTAAAGGCATCTGAATTCTGTTTTCTATTCCTCAGGCATTGGCGAACCAGCAAATTCACTCTGTTGCAAATCAAGAGCAAAAAGCCTCCTACATTTTGTGCCCAAAGTTAGCAAACTTACTGAGTGAAGTGTACAATGGGTTGTTTAACACTAAGGTTACCTAGTGATTCTCCACCTCTGTCAAGAGTCTGATATCACTTGCTTTTTGCCACAAGAGTTACGAAAGACTGGAGCCTCCTCTGACAGAAGACAGGCTCCATTGCAAAGGTTCATATGCCAATTAGCCCCAGAAAGAGAAAATGGTCCCCAGCCTGTCCATAATCCCAGTGAGCACTACCTGCATTGCTGCATAGCTAGGCTGAGAACAGCTCTCTTTCTCCATCATCTAATGATTTTGCAGACAGTAGTGACAACATATTCTCTCAGCATCCAGTGGGAACCTTGCCATGGACTTGCAACGAAGCCAAGATTGTAGATGAAGCTGTCAGATGGTGAGGAAAGGAGATATTGCTGTGAAAATGAAGCAGAGCCTGCCTCACGCTGTCACCCCGACGTGGCCCCGCGTGGCGTGAAGTGGCTTCAGAGATGCTCATATACATGCAGGAGAAAATCTGGAAGTGATGGTAAGGAATCATTTTTCCTGAAGACCTATATGCAGAGCATATAGGAGGGCATGGCAATAAGTGAGAACATTTTGAGGCATCTCAGGCATTGACCTCCCTCTTCTGTCTGGGGTCAGGATAACAAGACTTGCACAGACCCTCAGGACTGTCTGAGCTGGACACAGATGTTCTCCCACCCAGAGAGCCTGGGCTACCATCCAGCCTTCCCTCTCCCTCCTCCACCTGCCCTGTACCTCCACAGACACTATGCAAAGTTATGCCCAAAGACAGTAAATGATTTGTGTATGTCTGAGGCCATATGCAGTTGATATTTTGCTGTCATGGACTCAGAGACGTAGAATGATGGGTCTCAGATGATGCAGAAGGTCACTGGTATCTCAGTGTTTAAGCTATTTTTCTTGTAGCAGCCAAAATTCATCCTGTTACAGCATTTACCTGATCAGAACACAATGTTCTTTGGCTTATTTAAATGTAAATGACATTATATTTTATCTCTAGACTTCTGCATTCTTTACCTAGATTTCCCTTTTGGTTTTTTGTTGGTTTTGGTTTGTTTTTTTTCTTTACTTTTGATTGATACTTATTATATTTGATAGTTTGATTTAATTTAATTTCTAATAGCAGTGTGGCTCATCATCTAATGCTTGACAAATTACTCCAAATTGCCATGTATTATTAAAAAAATAAGGATTTAAAGTAGTGCCAACATAAAATACTAGTAGCAGGAGAAAAATATTCCTATTTCATGTCTTTGAATAATCAAGCCTTGTCATGTCCATATCTGTTTTATCATTCTAAAACATTTTTACACCTAATTTTATTATTTTTTAGGCATGTAAAAAATGAGGCCTAAAGGAAGTGCATAGTGTCTTATTAAGTCAAATCCTTATATTACATTCTACAGCTTAGGTTTTGCCTTGAAAAAAAAAATTAATGAGTTTTTGTGTAATGTTAGATATTATTCATGCAGGTACAATAGGAGAAATGGTTTCTTACATAGCTTATAAGAAAAGAAGTTCACTTGTAGGCATGTAATTTCTGAGGAAAACACATTTATTATTCACTTAGTGGAAACCTGAAGGAAAATAGAAAGAAAAAAACCCCTAGACTAGAGCTTTTGGGAAATGCTGCTCTCATCCTCTTCTCAGAGGAAATTTAAATGAAATTAGAACTACCATATTTTCATACAGCATTTATGAGCATGTTGATTTTGGGGGGAAAATTATGATCTGTTTTGACTCATTGTCAAAAAACACTTTAATTTTTACTATTCACAAAATTCAAGGCACCCACAGCCTGAAGCACCTCTGGGTAACTACCCCACCAACACACCCTGGCTGACTCAACACCATTGCTCTGCATGTCACTGCTTAACGAGGCAACTCATCACTTTCTTTGGACCATGTTAATCTTTGACCAGTTCAGTTTCTGGAAAATACTCCAACGCAGGCAGGGCAGAAAAGAGCATCTCAGATTTAGATTGGCTAAGTTGGTCCCTTACTCAGTGCAAAGCAATTACTGCGTCCAGTTCTGGAGCCCCCAGCACAAGGAGGATGTAGAAATATTGGAGCATGTCCAGAGATAGAAATATTGGAGCGTGTCCAGAGGAGGGCCACCAAAATGATCAGGGGAATGGAGCATCTCTCCTATGAAGACAGGCTGAGAGAGTTGGGGCTGTTCAGCCTGGAGAAGAGAAGGCTCCAGGAGGACCTTAGAGTGACCTTCCAGTATCTGAAGGGGGCCTACAGGAAGGCGGGGGAAGGTCTATTCAAAAGGGTTTGTAACAACAGGACAAGGAGTAATGGTTTTAAGCTAGGAAAGGAGAGATTTAGATTGGATATTAGAAAAAAAGTTCTTTAACATGAGGGTGA
>VYZX01003148.1:100771-125105 GCA_013401335.1 Brachypteracias leptosomus
TCTGTGATTCTGTGATTCTGTGATTGTGTTAACCCTTTTTCATTTGCAGATTTCTAACTATTTTCCAGTGGAACTGCAGGCTCCTGTACAACAAATCCAAGCCTCCTGGCCACAGTCTTCCTTTCCTAGCTACCAACCACTTGGAAGTATGACATGGTAAAAACACTGACCCACCTCCCTCACATCCTTGACTCCAAGTCATTTAGGCTTTAGTTCAGTAAATGGCTTAGATTGCACTGAATAAATATGCTATGTCCCACTAAATAAACATATTCAATGACTTTGCTTTCTAATTTAATCATAGAATCACAGAAATCCAGGTTGGAAGGGACCTCAGGAATCATATGGTCCAATTTTTCAAGGCAAAAAAAACCCAACAAAAAACCTCCTTATGTTAAATGTCAGCATATACTGTTAGGTGGTTATGGATTAAGGCCTCAGCTATTAAATCCTTTAAGGCATAACTGCTGTATTTGTACTCCTCTCATGCCACACTCTGCTCACACAACAGAAAAATGAACAAAAATGGTATTAGGCATCCCTAACTTTTCTACTTTCAACTGGAGTATAGTTGGATGCACGAACATCTCAGATCTCTACTTCAATAAATTAAGGAGAGAATATTTATACCAAACATCATTGGGAAATTAATTACTTTTAGAGGTCCAATTAAGGTTTAAATTATTCCTGCTTCTCTGTGATATCAATGATCTTCATTTAGGTAGTAAATTTAATTTGTAATATTTAAAACCATTGCGCTGGCATTTTATAAATGAGACAGTTAAATGCAGGAGAAAAATTATAGATGCCTTGAAAAATGTGCTCATTTAGAAACCCGAGCTTATTAACCTTGATTAGATCCATTGCTTACATGGTACGTCCATTGTCTCACCCTGAGTTCTTACAAGATCTGTGAGAAAGAGGAAGGGGAGAACTCTTCAGGGGAGAACTAATGAATAGCTCCTTTGAGGAAGATGCCAATCTGTGAGTCTAAACCACACTGGACCCCAAGGAACCCCCACTCACAGAGGACCATCCTCATGACAGACATCAGTAGGAATCCTTTCTTACCAGCCCTTATTTCCAGGACTACTTATTTTTGATTTCAGAAACATGGGCAAAAATGTATAAAGGATTTAATTGTTTTTATTCTTTTTCTCATGAAGCACCTAATGATCGATACAGGAGAATTCAATCTTGTTTTGCAGGGTTTAGTGGAAGGTTTGAGGTTTCTTTGTTTTTCCCTGCATCTAATTAAAGAGTAGATGATAGGACACTGAATAATTGAGGAAGAGAGAAGCATTAAGATGAAAAAGTGTTGGGCACTTCCAGCAGTCGAGTACAACAAAATAGCAGATTTTTCTGTCCTTAAATCCTTCTTGCCATGGCAGTCTAAGTAGAAACTACAGTTTCTGTTTAAGAAAATAAACTAAAAGTGTTTCAAACCCTTTTAACCATCACCAAAATGCCAGAAGATGGCCTATAAACATGAATACATTTATTCAAGGGATCCCCAATTTGCAGCCAGATCACTTCCACGATGAGATGTAGATGATTTCTTTTTACCTAAGTAGTTGTTTTTACAGAGAGATTTCAATTATTTTTAACTTTAATGATTCATTACCATAATGGGAGAGAATTTAATCAGAAGAATATTCTCCAAGTCAAATGCAGATTGCAAACCCACACTTTCCAAAACTGGAGGGTTTTCAAGGACCTCACATTCTGTCAGGCTCACCCACTTAGTTTAATCATGCAAGTAACTAATGGGGTTAGCTTAAGAAGAAAATTCAGGCTGAGTATCCAGAAGGGAAAAACAATAATCTGGACAGTGGAGATGCATTGAGCCATGAAATTAGCCTCCCTAAGGGATGTGGAGGAAACAAAATTCTAAAATACCAGAAAGTTGCTGTGAGGCAAGGAGCTAGAGGGATCTGAGAACTTAGGCAGGTACCCTTTGCCTGACTCCTGGAGTGATTTAACGTGGTGTTGTGCTTGCTCTGCTTCCAGATAGGATCACCTCCAGAGCAGAATCGGAAGGCAAACGGGAGGTTTATCAACTTCAGCACCCAGACTTACCTCCTAGGTTGAACAGCTGATAAAATGGGGTTAAGCTCATGGGTCAGGCTGTCAGTCAGTGAATGTGACGTGTAGGCTCCTGGATTATGTCAATCCTTCTACATAGTGGGGGGGAGGAGAGACAGGGGCAAGCTTAGGAAAAATAAACAAAAATTTAAAACATGCCTGGAAAGATTTGTCAGAGGATACTTGTCAGAGTTCTGACAGTTTTAATTTCTTTTCTTCCATTTTTGACTCTTACAATAGCTTAATTCCACAAAAAGAATAGCGAGGGGAAAAAAATAGGCTGAGACACACGTCTCCAGAGATAGAGAAATAAAAATAGATTTAAATAAGCCAGAGTAAATAAACTTGTTAGAGGCAAATTCGCACAAATTATCTTCCACCCACTTCTGAGCTGGTCCCCCATATTTAAAGACTTTCACCCAGCCCAAGTGCTCTGGTGATGGCTCAAACAACTATTCTTGGCTCTATTTCCTTCCTTCTCACACTTTATTGGATAAGAGAAGCTGCCCAAAAGTGGGAGTTTTATGGAAGCAATCATAAAATGTTATGGGTAATGCTAAACAAATTATGTGTTACTCTACAAAAACGGCCCTTTCTTTGGGTAAAAAACAACAACTGCTTGAGAGAGCTCAGGTTACCTCTCAAAGCAATGATAAACCTGCTAGCAAGGACCATAGCTGGCAACTGTGGAGGCTATGGCAAGGCAACATTATTGAAGCTGCTTTCCTGACAGCCATTTCTGAAAAGCTAATAGTGATTTGATATCTTGATGTCTCGACCTGCAACACGTATTTCCACACATAAATGAAGTCCAGTGTCTTACCCTGGGATTCATGAGACCTCAGGTTATTGCTTGTTCTTGTCTCATAACTGCTGGGCCCTGTATTAAGACATTTTCCTCTTGGTCTATCAAGTTTATTACTGCTTTAATAAGCAGGAATTACCCCTATTCTCCCCTCTGCTGTCAGGTATGATGGGACCAATTAATCTGGACCACTACACAGTTACTATAAAAGATGTTCATAGAATCATAGAATTGTCAGGGTTGGAAGGGACCTTAAAGATCATCTAGTTCCAACCCCCCTGCCATGGGCAGGGACACCTCCCACTAGAGCAGGTCACTCAGAGCCCCATCCAGCCTGGCCTTACAAATTTCCAGGGATGGGGCTTCCACCACTGCTCTGGGCAACCTGTGCCAGTGTCTCACCACCCTCATGGGGAAGAACTTCTTCCTAACGTCTCATCTGAATCTACCCACCTCTAGTTTTGAGCCATTCCCCCCAGTCCTACCACTACCTGACATCCTGAAAAGTCCCTCCCCAGCTTTCGTGTATCTCCCTTAAGATACTGGAAGGCCACTCATCTAAGGTCCCCTCAGAGCCTTCTCTTCTCCAGACTGAACAACCCCAACTCTCTCAGTCTATCCCCATAGGAGAGGTGCTCCAGCCCTCTGATCATCCTCGTGGCCCTTCTTTGGGCACGTTCCAGCATGTCCAGATCTTTCTTGTAATAGGGGCTCCAGAACTGGAATGAGTACTCCAGGTGGGGTCTCATGAGAGTGGAGTAGAGGGGAAGAATCACCTCCCTCAACCTGCTGGACATAATTTTCCTCATGCAGCCCAGGATACGTTATTATTGTTGTTAACAATATATGGGCTGCTGGGCATCATGTTTGTTGTTTGTTTGTTTTTTCCTCCTCGTGGTGGTGTTTTGTTTTGGTTTGTGTATATTATTCTGGTATATTGTGGGCAGTTTATAAAGCTATGGAAAGTAGTTCAATGAAGACCAGCTCTGACAGTCAGCATAAGCCCTTCTTATATCCAACCTACCATTTCCCTGGACCATAACTATGATACTACTGTGGACAGTTCTGCAGTATCATTCCTATGAACACAATGGAATTTTAGAAATCAAAGTGAGACTTCTGCATATTTAAAGTACCTGAGTGCACAACCTTAAAAACTTCCATTCAGGTGGCACCAAAATTTGAAGGTGTGGCTCTGGTTGCCTCAAGTTCTGTTTCTCTATATACTAAGCTAAAAAATGCTTCCAGTCTGACTCACACAAGGAGTATCTATTTCCTCAGCCCTTTGTAGTCCATGCATTAGGCATTTCTCCAAGTAACATATAGAGTAAACATGGTTGGGGGCACATCTACCACCCATCAACATACACAATATGCACCCATCTAAAGTGTTCTTACACCATGCAGCTGAAAAGGAAAGGGCCTGGATTTAACTCTTCTTTTTGAGATGCAAATCCACCCTTCCTGAGAGTGCAATAACTACTAATCAACCGGCTAATGTGAGTTGGCATTTTCAATTTCTCCTGTAAAAACCTATTCCACATAGCACAAAAGACTGGAGGGAATGGGAGAGAGAGCAGCAGAGCCTGACTCCATGTTCCCGTGATAGGCACTCACCTGGAAAGAGAGTAATGTGGGTCTCTATCTTCTCTAAAAGTACTGTTTATGCATTTCATTCCATGACTATTTAATGCAAAAGATATAAAATTAGGAGTCCATGAAGCAGTAATTAATTTATAACCATTGTTCACTGGCTTTCCTCCTCTGAGAGCAGAACATTCTGTGCTCTGGAATATGAATGACAAGTGCTGCTTCTCTACCCTCTCCCTGCTTCCTCTGCTTCCACTTTCACCAGATCATAAGATCTTTCACCCACATTTAGGCCTTTAGAGTGCTTCCATGATGGCTTTTTTCAGGTTACCTTGCAAAAGCCAAGTGTGGAAAGCAAATAGTGCAATATCACGATAGATAAAGGAGTTTCCAAGGGCGATACTTCTGACAAGTGACTTTAGAAACATCATAAAAAATTCACAGTTCATTTTGCCCAATTTAGTATCTACTTGTGAAGCTATTAAGCTGTAGCAAGGAACATCTCTGTGGATTCCTTCCTTTCAATGTAATCCCTGCCATTGTCACAAATTCTAAATGATTGAAATGATGAACATTCACAAATTCTGAAAAACAGGATTCAACATGGAATTCCAGAGCAAAGTTATGCCTTATTAGCATGATGTAAAGTGCAGAAATATATATTGTTGTCAGGATAAACAAACAGCTCAGTTTTCCAAGGTTTTTTGCCTTGCAGTTATGCAACCATATCTATTCAGTGTGAAAGTCTGGCTTCTTTTTCTGGTAATTCTTTCAGGCCTCATAAGAAAAGAGAATTTTATTATCTTTGCTCACTGGTATGTGTTCCTTCATCATTAAGAGGGGGTTAGGAGTGTTATCCTCATGAAATTCATATTTTAAGTTACAGATCAAGACTTTAAGCCACTGGGTGACAGCTCAGAGTGAGTTACACTTCAGTCTCTAAAAGTTCCCTTTGTAAATGATGGTGTGGTGCAAGGGCTGTGGAAGGGACACAAATCCTTTAGTCTGCAAATGTGAATACAATTCTGCTTTTATTGGTATAATCACACCTTTAGCTTTTGCTGTCCATACAAGGAGTGGAAGAAGTAGTACATGAATTTGAAGTGTAGGAGCAAGGAGAAGTCAGGAATCTTGGTACGTGCTTATAACATTCAGAAAGTCTCAATTTTATGGAATCTCTCCTGTGGTGTTTTTTTCTATTTTCCAAGTACATAGCATTAGGCAGGAGATGCTGCAGGTTCTATCTGTATTTTAACTCTGGAAAAGTTATTTTGAGATGTTCCTTTTTCTTATATTATAGGGAAGATATATTTAAATTTTATTATTGCCTGGTTAATTCCTGTTTCGAATTATTCTAAAGTGTTAGTAATTCAGCAGGAGCCTATTTTGTGATGTTAAACTTCTTGTGGAAAAGGAAGACCTCAGTCCCATGAAAAATGTGTGTGGTGAGAGAAAAACTTCTGGCAACTGGAGGGAAAAGTCCTTACTTGACACACTGCAGAGCTTGAGCCCTAGGCTCAACCAAGAAGGAAAACTTTTCTTGGTCTTCATAAAAAGATTAGGATTTATTTTTTACTGCAAAGATTCATTATTCACCCTTTTTTTTTCCCCTGTGGATAACATAATTTGAAACACATCTATGCTCATTGGTAATTTACATACACTGAAAGAGCAGTTATATTAGTCAGTGAGCAGTTATTCAGCAGCACTCATTATTATGTTTAATGCAGTCAATCTGCAGTACCTTATATTGATACAGACAAGTTATATTGCTATTGTTTCTTTCATGGATTGACTAAGCTTTACCAAACTTGTGAAGACCTCTGGGTACGCAGATAATTCTCTAACATCAGTAACAGAGAGAGGAAGAGAAAGTTAGGATGGAAAAATAGGTATAAATTAGCAAGCATGTGAGGTATACTAGGAAACACTGAGGCAGACATCACTTGAACAACACTCTGTTGAAGACAACTGATATACACTGGTTTGGTCAGCTAAAAGGTTGTGCTGCTTGACCCTAATGCAAACATATCAGACTTTTCAACTGTTTCAGGAACAAAGTTATTATTTCAAACCATTCAATTTCTTCAAAACAAGAGCTGGAATAAGAAAGAATCATAGAATCATAGAATTGTCAGGGTTGGAAGGGACCTTAAGTTTTTCTTGCAATCAGACATAAAACTCAGGTCTGCAGGGCTATTTTTTCTATCCATATAACTCAAGCTTATGTAAAGATCAGAGAGAAGCTTCTATAGACCTATTAGTCTTGGAGACACTGGACTTAAAAATAGAAACAATAAATATAGTCCATGGAAATCAACATTGTCTAGAAGTCTACATATTTACCCAGGATCCTGGGTACTTTCCACAGCCTGGGCTGATGTCACACTCTTTCAGCTAAACTATTATTACTGTTGTGCTAACATGTGGAACGTTATCTCAAATGGAACTTAACAAGCAGCCCTACATTCCTTACAAGCAACATTAGTGACCAGGACAGTTCTCTTCTCAGAGAGAGTTCTGAAATCTGAATGCTCCATTCCAGCATTCTTCCACATACACATTTTGGGTAGACTGAAGTGCTTTGCTTGAGCTGAAGGAAAACTTTCCTATTCCAAACATCCATTTATTTAAAAACTGAAGTTGCAGTTCTAAATGTGGTGTCATTTCAGAGAAACAAAACCATCTGACTTAGCATTACACCAATTTGAAAAAACTACAGTTTTCATAATTATAATGAGACACATTTGTCCTTTTCTAACTTTTTCAGTTTTGTTTTATTCTTTGGTTTGTTTTTTTTTTCCTTGGGCAGAAATAATTCAGCCCAATGCATCAAGGTTAGCAACATTTACATGCAGGAATTCACATATCTGACCCATACTGACAAAGGACTGAAGCTGAAACTGTCTCTATTAAGAGGAATTTAAAACACTAAAATGATATCCACTAAACTATTCTGATTAATATTTTAGATATTCTAAAGAGACTTTGAACCTGTTACTCATTTAAACTGAGCTGGATAAACCCCTCTAGCCAGCTCTGCCAGTGAAATTGGAAGTTAGAAGCTTAAATTCCTTCAAGGGTCCTGGACAAAGTTTCCTAATGTTGGAGAAAATCAGATTCAGTTTCTTAAAATGTCATGATTTTAATAATTCAATAAATGTCATAATTTATTTTTTTTAGGCATAACAAATACTAAGCAAGAGATATACTGCTCTTCCAGGACTCTTTTTTACAATAATGAGTAAAAGAACTCAAAATGACACTACTCTAACCCATGTATCATAAATTCTCACATAAGTATAAAAAAAATTACCCCAAAAGCCTAAAAAATACATCATACACAAACAAAGCCATAATATTGCCAGCAATATGAGACAAGAGGTGCATATAAAGATTTCCTACAGTGAGACTGAAATGATCTGTTAAATAATTTACTTTAATGTCTTTTTTAATATTTTTTTTTTCATGTTTTTTGCACAATTGTCAGGGCTAAATTTGTTGCATTTTAAAAGAGCCTGCAAACAACAGCAACTGTGCTTATTGTCTTCATTCAGTCTCTGCTCTGTTAAAAACAAAATCTACTTCCCACTTTCCACTCTATTAATTTCTCAGCAGCTATGAGCAAACTTTCAATACTTTCACAATGTATAGTTTACTTACAGAATTAGTCAAACTTTCTGGGTGAGAATGGGAGTGTTAATGAAGCCTTATGGCTGTTTCTGCAGCGAGTCATAATTTGGAACAAATGCATTTTTCTGTTACTGAATAATGAAGGAAATGGCTCATAATGCAGCACATACATTTCCATATGTGTATTGGTGTGAGCACATAGAAGTGATGGTATTAGAAGCTAATAACTGATAACAGAAGCAAAGAGAAGCAAATTCTAATCCCAACAGCAATGTTCTTGTTCTGCCTACCTGATTTCCCCTGCATTTTCAATTAGAAATGCTATTTTCCACTCACTGTCCATACACAATCATATCATGTGGATATGTTCCTTTAAATAGGTGGTACTTCAATTGAAATTAAAAGGTCACGGATATTTACTTTCAAACCACTTTTGTGTAGATAATCAAGCAGTAAAACCTTTAGTTGCTTTCCACCACCACTCATGAGAGTGGTGAGATTTAACTCCCTGAGGTCTGCAAGCACTTCTGTATTTCTCAGGAAAAGTATTTCCTTTCAACTCAGTGGAGGTAGGGAAGTTTTAAGATAAAAGTCTTGTTTGACCACTGAAAAGAAAGTCTGCAAATGAGGAAAATGCTGGTGTAGCCATTCAAAAAACCCTACAATGCACGTGCGCTGAGAAAGATCACCTAAGCACTTTCCAGAATCTCAAATGAGATTCATTGCAGTCTTTCTGTGGACAAAGTCACAAGAACAAATCTTAAGACAACTCAGGGCTCTAGCTCTCTTGTGTCTTTCCCTTCTCTGCTTTTTCCGTCATGTTGGAATGAGATGCTTCAGCTGAGATCTCAGCTGAGAGACATTCCCAGATTTTATTAAACCTGTGGTCCAAATGGGTTAATGACAGAAGGAGTTGGGTCACTTGTCTCAGTTTATACAGAAAAATCGGAATAAAAGACAATAATAAAAGTTTAAGTCCAAACCAGTTTATGTTGACAACCCCTGGAGAGTGCAGCTTCCCACACGACCTATTTGACAGCAGTGTGAGACAGAAACTGTGACACTCAATCTTCAAGCTGATACTATGCCAGAGAGTTTAGTATTTGTTCATTTCAACATGTTTCTTCTTTTATCACCTCCTCTCCTTGTTACTTGTCACAGAGACTAAGGCATATGGCCATATGTGTGCCTTTTAAGATAGTTCCTTCAGATGACACCAGCTGCACGCTAAGGCAAAAGCCAACAGCCTGGGCAAATAACTTGCATGACAGTGATGCAACGATGGGCAAAGATCCTCCATCCCAAATGTAGCTGAGCACCAAAGTTAGGTGGTGTCAGTTCTGAGAAAACTGACCATAAATAATGCGCTCAGTTATTTATTCCATTTACAAGTTTGCATTGGTCAGAAGGTGGATATTTTGAGTTCCTACCTTTCCTTACAGTGGTGATTGAAGGAACGATCCTTGAGCTAACTATGCTGATGTTTCTCAGCTGCTGGGTCAGAGAAGATGAGCAGAGTCATAAGGCATTGGAAATATTATGAATCTCTAACAGAAAGAAGAACTCATTCCCGAAGTATTCATACCCTTCAAGGCCAAGTGCTCTCTGTAACCTCTCATAAACAAAGTTAGCATTGTTACCATGGATACTTTCTATTCTCCCCTTAATAAGAAATAAGTAAATCTGGAAACAACTAGAAACAGAACTACACGATGCCTTTTTCCTCCTGTTCTTTCTGTTGTTTGGGTGTTTTTTTAATTCATCGCCAGCATTTCTATGTGAAACATGAAATACTTTCCCTCCCACTTTTTCCCATGAAATACAAACGAATACTCGTTTAAAAGGGGAAGGATATTAACTCAGTCTCAATAGTTTAGTGAAAGAAAAATCTTACGCAGCAGTTGAGCAGCACTTCTAAAATCTCCATATGCAACAGGCTAGAAGACCAAAGACCAAAGCAAGAGGAAAAGGATCCTGAGGTTGCAAATTCTTCCTCTCTGATGGCAAAAGTGAGGCTAGCCAGGCAAAAAATCATGTTTGCTACATAAAAGCAACTTATTCATTTATAATGAGGAAGAGGAAACAACCACAGGAACAAACAACAACAAAACCAATAAACATGCAAATTCCTAACTCTGCCTTCAAAATAAATTCAATTTTAAAACCTGTTTATCCTTCAGAGCAGCTGAAGAAACAAGAGAAAGAAGAAAAAAAGTGTAATCTCTAGCTTTGAGAAATTGCTTATGGAAAAAGCTTAAGCTGATGAGACTATTGAGTGAACAAGATGATTTCATAATACAATTTGTGCCTGTTTGGTAATGACACTAAAGATTTAGAGTAAAAACCAAGAACAATCATTCAGCAATTCAAGCAAAGACCAGGCTTATTTATTTATCTTTTTAATGCTTTTTTGCTGGTGCCAGACTTCCTCCAGAAATTAGGTGGATTGAATGAAGCTGGACGGTGCAGGGTTTTAGCCTAAGATACATTCACCACTTACATCCTCTTCCAGTGGGTGCTCAATTTTTATTGAAGTTTGGAGGTGTTTGATTTGTTCTGAGGTGTTTTCAAAAGGAAGCAGTGATACAGACTGCTTTGCATGTGGGAGCTATGAAAGGACCTTGGCCACTGCATGAGATGCTAGGCAGAAGATGAGAAAATAAATAGGATCTTTATGTATTGAAATAGCAAAATTAGATGCAAATTGTACCTCTTAAAGGCTACAGAGAAAGTCGAGAGTCAAAGCTTTCTTTTGGCTGCCGAATGAGGTGAATCTGCTTTATGACATAGACATCTCCAAAGGTAGAGAGAGTCAGTTTAAGGACTTTTTGTTGGCTATCATTTTTTGGTGCAAATTCTGAAGTCTTTTGTGGTATGGCAAATGTTTCAGTAGGAATTTACCCCATCTAAATGCAATTGGTTTCATTTGGCAGCCACTTCAGTTGCAATTGGCAGCCACTTTCTGCTGATTGATGAGAGACTGAACTGAGACCTGGTGGGAGAGTCTTTTCACTGATGGTAGACACCTAGTTTAAGATGTGATGATTCATTTTCTGTAATGCCTTTGTCTTTCCACTGACTACAACAGGAATCCTGTCTGACAGTCTTGGACTGGACACCTTTGAGGCAGACAAGATGAATCTCCTGACTCTGGCTAAGGCTGGATGTGATTCATCATGTCCAGCTGTAGCCAGACCTCACTTTTTTACCTATGCCTGAATAAGACTTGCTCCTTCTAGGGAAAACTTGCTGGGAGAAGATGAAGTCCAGACAAAGAGAGCTGAGGAAAGGATGAGTCCAGGTTTGATCCCATTGCAATGGTTTGGTGTTCATGCACTGGCTGTGTAAGTGAAACCTTCCCTGTGCTACTTGCATCCCTCTCAGCCTTTGGTGGCTTCACAGTGACTTTCAGAAGAGAAATTCATACCTTCTTGCACCTGGTTAGTGGTTCCAAGGATTAATGCAGAAGAGAGATTGCTATTGCTATGGTGTCATGGAAGCCCCAGGAGCATGGCTATAGGGTACTTTGTAAGTCCATTACACTGAGGTAGAATCACAAAACTTGTTTAGACTTTCTTGTGTCTAGTAGCAGGTGACTTGTGGGCAAAACAAGGTGATACTGGAGATAAATAAAACAACATGCTGGTACGGGTTATCATTAGAGGACTCAGATGATGCAACTTAGAATCCTGAGGAAGAAAATATGCAGCTAAGAAAAGCTGTGAGACCAATCCTTAATTATTAAGCACCTATACAGATAGTATGGGGCAGATTATTTCTGATCTTTTCTGGGCATTCCCTCAGGTGAGCATTCCAAATTAAAATGTTTGCACTTCACGGAATATGTAGAGCTGAATCATTTGAAAGGATAGGCAGAGAGACTATCTACTTCAATATTTTATAATAGCTTTTCTATTAAAAGATAAGTGGAGAGGTTTGTGAGAAAGAATACAAAAGTAGAAATCATGCAGTCCTGCTTTTTAGACCTCATTCTTCCACTAATTTTTTTTTTTCCCTTAGGTTTTGGGCAAATCACTTCAGTTGCATTTCTTAAGATTCCTAACTATAAACTCTAAAACTCACAAAAATAAGTGTTGTCCTCCTTTCCTTGTTTCAAATACCAGTTACTGACTGTACAATGCACTGAACTTAAAATGTTAACCATTATCTTGTCATAAATACTAGGTCTTAATATTGATTCACTGAAATGGTTACTTTACAGCTGTTATAAAAGTTAGTTTTATGAGCTGCCCTTATCTCCCTGCTTTTTGCTTTTGTATATTCTCTTTCAACAACTCAGGGTCATTCAGCTACATTTAAATTACTTCATTTCTGTGTCTAAAAGCAGTTATTCAAAAGGTAGATTATCTTTGAGTTTACTGAATAAATATACTTAATATATTGCTGACAAGGCTTGACTCTTAAATTCTGTTTTTTAAGTTTTACATCTGACTGCAGAATTGTAGTCCTTGCAAGAATCCAACAAATACAGATTTTTGGATTTGTTTTGCCAGACAACGTACTTTAAAAGGGACTTATACTTAAATCTGCAATTCAGACTACGAGCAGCTTAATGGATTGTTGACAGAGAATGTAGAGCTCAAGCAGGATGTGATAATACCAGATGTTTTCTCATTTTTATAAAGTGTATATAACTTTTATTTTCATTTCATCCCTGCCTGTCACTTAGCACAGCGCAGCAACAATGACCTTCCTAGTAAAGCCTAGAATTAGCAGAGGAAAAAAGAGAAAGAAATTGTAGAATCAGAACACACACCAGTGATAACAATAGGCTTCTTGAGGCCAGAGAAGGTTAGATGTCTGTGACCAATTGCAGGATGAAGGACGTTCAGATGATGGCTTATACTCCCTTCAGTCCCCAGGCCCACAAAGAGGCTTTTTCATGTCTGTAGTTAAGAATCAACTCTGGTTTAATAACTGAGGTTATTAAGCTTGAAGTCACCTTTCGAAATTTCAGAAGATGCTCTTTACAGAAGGGACAGTAGGTAGGTAGGATTAGGGGGAATGGGTCAAAACTAGAGGTGGGGAGATTCAGATTAGATGTTAGGAAGAAGTTCTTCTCCAGGAGGGTGGTGAGACACTGGCACAGGTTGCCCAGAGAGGTGGTGGAAGCCCCATCCCTGGAAATTTTGAAGGCCAGGCTGGATGGGGCTCTGAGCAACCTGCTCTAGTGGGAGGTGTCCCTGCCCATGGCAGGGGGGTTGGAACTAGATGATCTTTAAGGCCCCTTAGTAACCAGGAAAGGTTTATTTTGTAGATGGCTGCATCTGCATATATACCTGCATATTGCATGTGGCCACCTTCCAACACACTTGGTTCCTGTCCCCCTCCAAAAAGCTCCTCTGAGGGTATGGTGGCTGAAATGCAAAGCTATCCATCCACTCCTAGATTCACGCAGCCTGTCCCCTCAGATGATTCCAAGGGAAAAGGCCTGTAAATTACCTGAAGAAATCCCTCACAATTATTTTCTTTTTCTCAGAATAAGACAGAAGGTGATACAAAGAGTTAGAGACAATCTTCCTGTCAGCCTTCCTATGACATTTGCTCTCAACAAAGATTTTAAAAATCTGTGATATTTTCTCCATGCATTTTCCAAGTTTGCTCATACTACATCATCATTACCTGAAATTACCACAAGAGACACTCTAATACCACTAGAAATATGATCATCTTACCCAGGAAAGAGAAAAGTAGTGGAGTATAGAAACAGTTTTTCTTTGCTTGCTTATTTGATTTTGGGTAAAGATGAGTGAACATTTGTAGGAATTGATTATATAATCTTGAAAGTCAGGTGAATGTTTATATGTCTACATATCCAGTGGCCATTTTTTGTTTATTTACCTCAAGTAACAAACACCTGAGGGCATATCTTGTATCATTTTCTGCATTTTCTGCTTCTTTGGAAAGCCAAACTGACAGCTTACAGGCTGTGCAACCAAACCAGTGCCTGTTGAACAGGGAGCTGTGCTATCTCCACACTACCTCTGGCATGCAACTAAATTCAGCCAATCCCACAAAGATTCAATAACATTTTTGTCAAAATATTTATCATGAGACTGGGAATTCGTGTAATAACAAAAGTTATCTGTCACAGAAAGGTGCAAACCCACAGCTGGAAACAAGAGTTTGGATTAAGGGAAGGGAGCATCTCAGTCCTTGTCCCCTCTTTTGCTCAATTGTATTTGGATTCCAGAACTTGAGTTCTACTAAAAACTGAGTCAAGAGGACACCACAAAGGATAGGTTTGCAGCCATTCCTGTTGGAGAAAGGTCCTATTTGTCTATCAGTTATGAAAATAGACTGAAATCCTGAGTCTTTGTGCTAAAATTAGTCCAGTCTGTGCAAAGTGGGCTTGAATTGACATCCAGGCTCAAATTCACAACCAGTCACAGAAAGCCACAAAGTCATAGAATCATAGAATTGTCAGGGTTGGAAGGGACCTTAAAGACCATCTAGTTCCAACCCCCCTGCCACGGCCAGGGACACCTCCCACTAGAGCAGGTTGCTCACAGCTCCATTCAGCCTGCCCTTAAAAATTTCCAGGGATGGGGCTTCCACCACTGCTCTGGGCAACCTGTGCCAGTGTCTCACCACCCTCACAGTGAAGAACTTCTTCCTAACGTCTCATCTGAATCTACCCACCTCTAGGTTTGATCCATTCCCCCTAGTCCTACCACTACCTGACATCCTAAAAAGTCCCTCCCCAGCTTTCTTGTAGGTCCTCTTACGACACTGGAAGGCCACAAAGTCCTTCTGAAAGTCCCTAAATTCATCGTACCTCTAGGGTCACTTTGGTGGATGGAGGTCTTCTAGTGACCCCCAAGTCAATAATAGGCACAGTGCTGGCTGCACTGTACAGCTTGTATTTAGGACTCCTCATTAGCATGGTCATTCTACATAGGTCTGTTGGGTTCAACTGCACTTGGTATGATGTCAACCATTATAACAGTAGCTGGCGCTGAGAGGATGTTGAGAATTCAAGCCCACACACTGGTTTATAAGCATCTTTGCAGTTACAGACTGTACTGTGTAGACATCAACTTTTTCCTATTATTACTTTTCTCACCAAGGTTCAACTAAAGCCAACTTCTATTAATAGCCCTGCAAGGAAGCAGCACTATCTAGATATATCACTGGTAAATATGGGTGAAGATTTCACACAGTAGGAAGGTAAATTACAGGCAGCTATTTTTTTTTTTTAAATCCTGCTAGAAGATCTGTGAGAGATTACATTTTCATTCTTGGATCTTTAGGTTATTGCAAAGAGACCTGAGAAAAGAGTGGAAAGAGGCACCTATAAATTACCTAGTTTGAGGGCAGAGTCCTTGTAGCCTTGAAGCAAAATGAAGACAAGGAAAGGAGGAATTCCAGCCTTGCGGATGATTTGGAAGACAGATCAACTTGCTGATTTCATGTCAGCAGAAAAGGAAGCGAGACAAATGACAAATCTCTTCTTTGCTGGTAAATTTCTCATTTATTATCACTCTTAGCCAGTGGGAACCTCTGACTGGGAAAGCACTTCAGTGGTGATTACTTGTATCTCTCTCTCTCTATATATATATATACAGAAATGTACCTTTCCCTGCTCCATATAGATGTTCTGAAATACCTTGTAGTTAAAGACAAATGCTGAGAATTTCCAGCTAATATTTATCCTCACTTCTACACCTCAAATGGAGTTAGATAACTGAGATGCAAATGATATTATTCAAACATAGGTAGAATACAATAAAGGCTATGAAAACTCGTACTTTGGAGATTTCAGGTATGCAACTTGTGTTGTCAGAAAGAACTGTCTTCCTAATGTAATAAGCCAAAGTGCTTATGACTATATTTTCCTGGATTTCTTGATATGTTATCAAGCACTGGCAAGGTTCCTTTTATTTGCCTTCATCCGGGTGCAAGACTCTCAGAGGCCTCAGGGAGCAGATGTGGTATTTGCAATTTTGTTCTGAACAATCTGGCTGTTTTGAAAATATTCACAGGCAAACACCAGCCACAACACCAGATGTGAATGTAGCAAAGGAGCATCTTGTGTTTACGTTTTAATTTCTCCAGCTAGGAAGGCTGGAGTGCTTATGCACTGGGAACACATAATACAGGCTTCATGTTCTAATAATCTATTATATTTACATGGTGCTATTCACCTCACGGTGCCCTGCAAGCCTTCTGCAGAGAGGACCCACCCACTCCTAAACCGTGTCCCCCACAGGTCTGGGATACAGCAGCTGTATATTAATTCTAGATAGTAATAACCTTAGTGTAGGAGTAAAGGGTAAATGAGAGCTGCATCTAACAGGGGCTGCTGGGAGGGCTTGAAGCCGACAGGTCTCGAGGTGCTTGTGTGTGTGTGTGAGATTTTTACAGCTTTTGCACATCTGCAAGACTCACTGACTTTATCGTGCTGCTGCAAACACCTCGAAATAATCAGGCCCCAGGAATCTAAATTCCAGGCACACACAGTGGAAACCCTAGCTCATCTCTTGCTGTGGAAGTGGTATTTTTCTCTTCTGTATGTTCGAGGGAGCCAACTGATACCAAAGTGGGAAACAAACCCATCTGGCATTGTGGCAGCCCATTTAACTCGCTGCAGGCAGTAGCCAGGTAAAGGATCTGACTCTGAAATTGATGCCAGGTTTGAAGCATGGCAAAGACACCGCTCTCTGTTCTATGACAGAAGGAAGGGATGAGATTGCACAGAGCTCAAATCTCTGTATTTCCTAACAGTGGTTTCAAGATAGTGCTTAGTGTCTTTAGCATGCACAAACCCAGAAAACTCAAGTTGCTGTTAATGGGATGTGGTGAAGGCAGAGGTATGTGCTAATGGACAAAGGAGCCAGGAAACAAGATTCTACGCCCTGCCAGGAGGTCTCAGCAAGTCACTGCATTTGTCCTTTTATGTTTGTGCAATTAGATTGGAGAGGATTCAGCTTTGGGGGCTTACAATCAGCATGTGGCTAGTAAAGCCAATGGCAGTACAGTCAAAGATACAGAAAAGCTATTTATTCCTAAAAAAATCTTCTGGTAGCTGTAATAGAGACCTGGCCTTGACAGCTCCTGCTCTGAAAGCCAAATGTACCACCCAGCAGGGAGAGGAGTGCACCCCTCAGCAGAGGAAGGATTGATGGGAAAGAAGAGAGATGCAACTGTAAAGGCAATTAATGCTTAAATGCTCTTAAATACTCTTAAATGCTTTAATGCTCTTAAATGCTGAGCAGGCCACCAACTTCCTTGTTTCATCCCACTCTGCTCCACCTCAGTCTTGAGACCAAATTTTTCCCGTTTAGTGAAGACCTCTAATGACAAAGAGGAGTAAATTGAAAACCCTTCTTCCTGATTAAATCAATGAATTCTCACTGTGGCTGTTAGAATAAATGTTCAAGGATCCATAGAGCAGTATGTCATTGAAAATAGGCCAGGTTTACATGGAATTGATTTGAGCCTGGTATTTTATGACTCCCGTGTGAACCTGATGTGGCCAAATTGGCTCTCTCTTAGGACACTTTATCAGGGAGTTATATCTTTTGTCTAATTAACGGGACTCAGCACTAAAAGACATGGCTGTATAGAGGATTTAATGTGCAGGCTGCAGTGGCAAAGGAACACTTTACAATGTACTGCTACTCGAGCAAGAGGCAGTGGTGGTTTTCAGAAAACCTCTCGGGGAGAACAAGAAAAAAAAATCCTCTCCTGTTTTTCCCGATACCATATCTAGGTTTGGAAACTTCCTCCCTAAATCTTTAATGAAAGAAGAATGGGGTTTGAAAAACAGCTGGAGGACATTGATCTACACATTCCAATTTGTTTATGTATAAAACATGCATAAAGGATTAAATGCTGCTTAACAGTTTGTCTGCTTTCAACTGCTTTCATGCCTCTGCTTTGCTATAGCACCAATCCATGTCAGAAGATACCCTGAGGGGCTTTTAAATAATAAATAGGTTCCTTTGGAGGATGTCTTTTTTTTTTTTTTTTTTTTTTTTTTTTTTTTTTTTTTTTTTTAATCTAATATTAATCGACACACAAAATGGTAATTATACCTACTCCAGAAATAAGCCATGTCACTCATTCTTCCCTGGTTGATGGCGTTTGCCCCATCTCACAGCAGCTGTAGGAGCATGGGAGACCAGAACTAAGGCTGGAGAGTGACATCAGACTAAATTAAGTGCTCATACATTTATGTATTGGTATAAAGCGATGCAAATGCATTTATAAGGTATGAATGATTTATCAGGAAGTCGTTTTGATGCCTTTCTGTTGCATGTGGCTAATACAGTGAACAAGTCAGTTCATTGATTCCAGTTCAGGATCTTGGTTTGTCTGTCATTATGAAGGGGTTGTTCCAAGAGCCTGAATTTTAAGCACTTTTTTCTTTTTCTTTTTTTTTTTTTTTTTAGCCCACAGGGGTTGGTTCAGCTCTATCAGCCTGAATGATTTGTTAAGCAAGAAATATGACTGGCTCTACTTACAAGCTAAACGCTGAAAATGGTCTCTTCAAAATAATACATTGCATTTCCTGCTCATCTAATCCTATTTTACACAGAGGCATGGAAATATATTGGAGAGCCTGGTAGTTTTAAAAGATAGGCAGCTGTCCATGCTAAAGGAGGTCACAAGCACAAGCTGTGTAGAAAGAACCAAATAAGTCACCTGTCACTCAGCTCAGCAGTGGCAAAATTCTACTTCATGGTGGCCTAAAATCCAAACCTTCAGCTTTTCTGCAGATATGCCACTGATAACTGACAGCTCTGTAGCATAGGATGGGCAGAAGTTTGTAGATAAGATCAAAACAGTTCTAGCAGAGATGTGAGCTTCAGTTTTGTGTCGGATATGCAAGATTTCTTATCTCCCAATGATATATCTGTCTCCAGCATTCTTGGTTCACAAAGTGAGCCATGCCAAGTTTCACAATTGAATCCTATAACATAGAAAAGCACCATATGGTCACATTCTTTATTCTTATCTCAACTGTCATCATGAGTCCAGGGGCTTTTAGGATCCAGTATCAGGCAGTAAGATCAGCAGAGCTAAAACTGAGCACTCTAATATCTCTAATGGGATATGTTCTGGCAACACAGGTAGTGCAGGCTCGTCGTAATGATACACCATAACTCTCAGCAGCACACTCCTAGAGAAACTTCCAAGGAATCAAGAGCATAAAGAGTTAAAATCCATTCATTTAGCATTCTGTGTAACTTGTCTATCAAGGACAGACAAATGCTCGTTTAGTTTATACTGCTGCTAGAAAAAGTCACAGAATACTTTAGGAGAAAGAAACCTGGTCTTTTGGGAGATACTCCCCAAGGTATAAATGTAAGAGTGGAAAACCAGTGAAATCCGTGGACTGCAGGAAAGATTTGCTAATGAAATCCCCAGAAAATCCTAGCACAGGCCAGTATTTGCTTAACACAAGACTAAACTAACTCAGCTGATCAGATGTGCTGTCAAGCATTCAAGTTACCCACACCATGGAAACAAATGCTTACCACTGATCAAGTGCCTGCAGCTTACAGTACAAATCTTGTCCCTTCAACCCTTTCTCTTATTTCCAGTTTAATGTTATTCCTGGCCAGTCAAAGCCAAAATTGTCTTTGTTTTCATTAATTAGCAGAAGAAGTGCATGTACATCCTGTCAACCTCTGTCATCTAAGAGTACATTTAAGGGACATAAAGGAAGAAGAAGGAAATCTAAAACTCCAAAGGGACAAAAATGTTGGATCATTCACTTGGTAAATACAAATTGCTCTATTGACTTCATAGGAATTACAGGGACAAATGCAAGAAAGATGCTGGTTCAATCCATGTTTCTTTTAAAAGCTTTACTGGGCCTTTCTCCTCCCTCTACCAAATGTCACCTAACAAACTAGGCATAAAGAAGTAAAATTATTTATCCATTGTCAACAGAAAGTTTGTGGAGGAACTTGGAGGTCTTCTCACCCCCCCAGTCCATCACCTAGTTACATAAAGGTTTTGTCTATCCAGAAAATAGCTCACAGTGTTATGTCTGGGTCAGAAATGCAGCTGAGTATTTTGGTTTTCATTTTCTACAAAATGATTAATTGAAAATGAGTGCTAGTTCCTATCCCATGGAAAGGAGATGACAGGTGTCATTGCTTTCTCATTTCCATGGTGAGATAATAGCTGCCTTAATCTTGGTGAAGATGCATTTATAACTAAGCAACAAAGAGATTTTGATGACCAGGGGTCATGCTTCCTCACCCTTCCAACACTCTGTACCCAGCTCTTCCAAGACACAAGCTTCATGGCCATCCTTGCCTGAGGACCTTTCAACCCAGTAGTCTTCTAGCCTCCATCCACACACATTTCTCACACCTCATCTCTACAGGGTCTGAATTCAGTGCACACAACCTAATACAGCTACTCCTTGACTCCAACCCTCACTGCTCCTGGACACAGTTCCCATAGGTCTTTTGTTGTACTTGCCAACCTTCACCAATGCTTAGGTCACCTACCCATGTATGTCTAGGAACCTGAATCCATCCTATGAAACAAAATTCTTAAAGGAATTTAAGATTGTTTCATCAATATTATCTTTTGAGGGAGATCAGGTGCTTCCACAAAAACCATTGCAAATCTCTCCCTGAGATCTGCTCTGTCCCAGTCCAAGTTTTCTACTATCATACATTTGGATCTTGTCCTAGGTTCATTTGAAAAGGAAAACAAAATCATTATCTTTTTTTTCTTCTTCTTTTCAATGTACTAAATATAGATTTATAAACAAAATCCTCAGCTAGATAAAGATAGCAGCACACAGATGGCATAAAAAACAAAGCATTTAGCAAGTTCGGAGACAGGCTGTACCCATATATACTTTGCATTACACTTCTTGCCAGCTAATATATTTCCAAAACAGTTAAAATCTCACTCAACCTTGCAAATTGTCTCACTTTACTAGTGAATAAATATTACAAATAGGTCTCTGTGACTCTTCTGTGAAATCTGAGTGGGGTTTTTTTGCCCTAAAATATTTACATTTTATTTTGTGGGCAAGTGGTTTCCTGCTTTCAAAACACTTTGCTGGATGTCTCCCTTTCCTGATGATGCATTTGCCCAGTACACACACTTGTTAGACCCAAGAATGGGAACCAGGGTTGCTGAGGTAGCAGATGCTTTTCAGTCTGACTCTCTTCTGCCAGACAAATGTCCTTATCCAGAGTACATTTGGGATTAGATGAAGGAAAGCATTCCTTCTAGGCTATCCAGAACTACTGAGCTAAATTCTCCTACTCTCCAACTAAACCAGCTCTGCCTTTGTGCCAGGCAGACAGAAATGGTGTTCAGAGAAAGGTCTAGTTCTCTAAGTCTGTATTAAAAACAAAAATCTTGACGTATTAAAAAAAAATCTTGACATTTTAAAGCCAGTTTTTTAATTAAAAAAATGGTATTCACATTGTGAACGTTTAATATTTTATCTTTCCAGATTTTAATTAATGGAAGTTGAAAGCAAAACCCTCAAGATCTTTATAATGAAAAATAAATACATATCAGATCTTTTTCTTAATATACATATGACAAGTTTTGCTATTTCCTGCTTATTGTCTTCCCAGTTCATTATCTACAGTAAATTGGGAAATATTTCAGTAAAAGAGCAAGGAAAAAAGGCAGGAAAGGGGTGAGGGGAACTGAAAGCCAAAAAGGGAAAAATTGGAACACTGGAAATATACTCTGTGTATTTGATACATAAAAATATTAGTATTTCTTTTAAAAAAACTACAGAAAAACTGAGAACACGTGAAACATCCACGCTTTTTAAAACATGTCTTTTTTCCCCAGAAAGCTCCAGGCACTCAGATAAAGCTGGTAAGATGCCATTATTTTAAAAAATGTAAATGGGATTACTTGCATAATTAGAGGTCTGTCAGGTTCACGTTGTTCTTGAGTGACATACGAGAACAGTGGTACAAGACTCAATAAAGAATTAACCAAAGTTGAAATAATTAATGCCAATGAAAACTAGATATGATACCCTTCTATGGTGTGATGAGTTCCATTAATAAATGTAGCAGATTGTGCTTGGTGCCATGCAACCACTTTGTTAAGAACAATGTACAATCAACACAGTATGTGTTCGGTCGATATACAATGGGCTAATTTATATTTCTGAATGATTATCAGCATTCATCATTAAACACTGTAAAATAACAGAAAAAAAGAGATTGGGAACACGGGGTCAGCCCAGCAGTTCCTATAGCCCAGTGTCTTCTTCCCAACAGTAGCCAGGAGCAAACAGTTCATCTCCTCCTGAGTCACTGCAGGACTCATTTTTGGATCAGTACTAATGATATTTTTTAAACAGTGACTTGTGAGAAAACATAAATCCATCACTGACACAGTACAGATGATGCAAAGATTGGGGGAATGGTGAATTATTCATTTTTAACACACAAAGTTTAAAAAAGGAGCACAACAAATTCTGTGTTTCAGTGTGGCCAGATCTGAAATCACACATCTAGGAGCAAAGGTGTCCCTGGGATTGCAAGAGTTGGGCGTGCATACTATGCTGTAATTGGAATCATAGAATCATCAGGGCTGGAAGGGACCTTAAAGATCATCTAGTTCCAACCCCCCTGCCATGGCCAGGGACACCTCCCACTAGAGCAGGTTGCTCACAGCCCCATCCAGCCTGGCCTTCAAAATTTCCAGGGATGGGGCTTCCACCACCTCTCTGGGCAACCTGTGCTAGTGTCTCACCACCCTCATGACAAATTTGGAGTTGAAATTGAAGAAGGATATTGAAAATCAGAAGAATGAGTTCACTGGAAGATGAGCCTTCCAGTGAAAGATGCAGAGAACTCAGTAGTATATTTAAGAGCAGATTGAGGGGATTTGTAATAGGTTCACCACCACTTCTAATTCTAAATTCCAGATTGGATTTTTTCCCCTGAAAGTTATATTCTCCTACAGATAGGAGTTAAATCTGGGTGCCTCGTCAATGCTAAGGCAAGATAAACTCAGTATGTCAGGATGTTTTATGAAATAGATATAGGCATTTAGAAACCAGGTCTGCACTTTTTAAATGCTTTTACATTCCTTCGCTCTTCTGATAATTAGCTGATACCCTGCAGCAGAAAGGAATGAAAAACAAAAGTAATGGAGGTGACGTTGTAAGATGGGAAGTGGGAAGGAAGGGAAGAAACTTAATATTTTTTCACAAATCTTACCTAAACCGTACAATTCTTTTTTTTTTCTTTGTGCATACTAAAAGCCATTTACCTTCTCCCCATTCTTACACAGACCTAACTCTCCCAAGCCCAGGCATTCACTGCCTTCTTCATGACTAAAGTGCTCCTCATTAACCTCCAGCTTTTTGGAGGTTATCACTTTATCTTTTCCTTGCTTATCTTCATTCTGGAACTCAATTATAATGACCACATTGGCATGCCATGAATCACGCAGGCAAAACACAAATCAATGTAGCTGGTACACTTAGTTATAGTGGAAGTTACAGAGAATAGAGCTAATGAAAATCCATGAACACCTTCCTAAAAGAGTGTGGGGAGAAGAGAGAGAAAGAGTCACATTTTCCTTCTAGAGACCCTTTTCCCACTATGGGAAATTAATTGCTGTAATAATCTTTTCTCAGGCTTCAGATTAAACTATAGTCCTTTATGGTGCATTGCCTAGGGATGGATTTTGATGCGTAATAGTGAATACAACTACTACTGATAATAATAATAATAACAATAACAATAATAATAATAATGCTTAATTTATTATTGGATGGGCTTTATTCCAGATGAGATAGGAGAATTCAAGTCCAAAATGACAAATGTCCTTGAAGTGCTGTTCAAATGTACACCCATAGTCCCCTTGGAAAGCATTGGTGCTACACAGGTGATTTAAGTTACAAAAGCATTTCAGGATCAATTACTACTGGATAAGAGATGAACTCAAAGACCTACTCAATATTAAGATCAGGCTTTGTCCCTTCACTGGATTGGTTCTGAGCTGCCTCAGTGAAGTTAATCTAAGCCTCTAGTCTAAGACCATGCTTTATTACTTTGCTGAGTGAGTTGCTGACAGTATTAGTGGAACAGAAATATGGTTTCCAAGAGCAAAGCTGAGCTGATAAAATAGATAAATTCTTTTCCTTCCTATTCTCTCACCTGCTGCAACAGTAGGAGGATTTTTGAAAGAAAATTTTATTTTATTGTTGTCATTTTTATATTTATTTTTAGA
>VYZX01003149.1:0-26717 GCA_013401335.1 Brachypteracias leptosomus
GTAAACCCACCACAAGTACCTACCTTCTTAATGTTTTCAAAAACTGTAATAAAAAGTGGGTTGGCATACAGACCACAACTTTGGGTTTGTCTTTTGAATTAACCCAAATGTGACTGGTTTAGGGGTAAAAAAGAACAAGTTATCAAACTTATTAATGAATGCTTATAAGCCACTGTTTAAGCATATAAATCACAGAAAACCATTTGAATCTAATTGTTTTCATGCCACTGCTTTGGAGCTAAATACTTATTAATCTGAAAATGAAAAACTATGTTGGTGACTTTCATACATTCTTGTTACTTCATCATAACAGTGGAAATTGTACAGCTATGCACTGGAGCAAAATAAACAAATTCTCTGAGGTGTATTTCACCTGCCTATACTGTCTAAATGTTAAGCATACAGTCTTGGCCAGTGGCTAGGCCATTTCCATGAAGAAATGGTGGAGAAAGTTATTTTAACCTGAATCAGATGGAACTCTTATAAAACCAGAAATATTTTTGCAATAAATTTTTGTGGTTTAATACTTGTTCTTCTCCTACATCCTTCTTATATTCACAACTTCATTTCCTTTAGAAAGTTAATGGAGACCAGGAGAGGCTCCCAACAACTGGAAAAAAGCAAATGTTTCTAAAACCACTGTAAAAGTGTATGGGAGAGGTGTGGAAGTCAGTCTCTCTTCAGGCTTCTTGGCACATACTTCTGGGCAAATGAAGAAGTAGGTGACTGGGAAAAGCCTAAATTAATTTACCAAGGAGAAATCATGCCTGACAAACCAGATTGCCTTCTCTTATAAGACTGACACTGTGGGAGAAACTAAAGAGACTGGCTTGGGGAAAGCAGTGGATGTCACTTACTTCAAGTCAAGTAAGTCTTCTGCCAGTGTCAAGAATGCTCTGGTACCTGACTTAGGTTACTGCCTGGAAGGGTATACCCTGAGGGAATGACCCTCAGAGGGTTGTGATTAATCAGTCATACTCTATCTGGAGGCTGGTGTGGGTTCACACACACAAGTGAAGTGCTAGAGTAGTATGTCCTGGGAGCTGTCTTTTTAAATATCTTCCTCAATAGCTTCAAAGAAGTGACAGAGTTCTTTCTTGTCAAGTGTGCTGACGTGATGCCAAATTTGGGAGAACAGGCTCTGCTCAATGGCAGGGTTACCAACCAAAGTGACCAAGCCAGGTTGGAGCAATGGGCTAGCAGGAATCTTTTGAAATTAAGTAATGACAAGTGCAAAGTCCTTTGCTTGGGAGGGAAGAGGCTCTTGAATTGATAACAGCTGGGGCATGACTGTCTGAATGCTGAACAAGGCCTCAAGGTTTTGATGGACAGCAAACTCAATATCAGTTAGCAGGGCTTGATATAAGGAAAGCCTTTTTCACCATAAGGACAGCCAACTAGTGGAGCAGAGAGAATGAGCAGTCAGCCCTGAGAGATTGTACAGTCTTCATAGCTAGAGAGTTTCAAGATGTGAGTAAAGCCCTGAGCAACCTCTTCTGACTCCATAGCTGACCCTGCTTTAAGCAGGAGAAAGGACTAGAGATCTCTTGAGACTCTGTGATCCTATGAGTTTACAAATGTCTTGAATAGCTTCCATATGTCAGAAACACAGTTTATCCCATAGCAGTATATACTGCATTTTAGAAAGGCCTAATACTTTCCTTATAGTACATTTGGCTTTTCCTCTGAAGCTATCCATATAAACACAAAGTACTTCTGATGTCATTTCTGGAAGATTGCTATCTAGAGGGGGCAGTTCAGCATCCCTCTTCTCAAAGCAAGGTTTCTGCATGAGTGAGTTTAGTGTTTTGAATTTTATCAAGATAAAAATATAAAAATAACAAACAAAATGCACATAAATCAAAGATCTGAACATTCCAGAGAGAAGGAACAAAGCCTACAATGTTTTCTAAGCCAGGAGGTAAACCTATTAAGTTATTTTCTAGGGAACTTTTTTGGGCAATACACAGCTATTTCTAGAGAGGCACTGAGTTCCTGTCATCTGCAAATCATCCCTTAAGTGGCCTCAAGAGTGTTCTGCAGGACAAAGACCTAAAATTTGTATTGCTTTCCTTCAATTCTCAAGATAACTGAGAGTGATTCTTCAGTATAGTGGGCTTGTTCTGTGACAGAATTTTAAAACAAACAAGCAAAAACTTCTAAATCTTTCTTGGTAGAAAACACTGTAGAGAACATTCATATGAGACTTGCAGTTTTTTCTTCTCCATCCCAAGGGATTGCATTTATTAAGTTTTACTGATCTTTTGGACAGTGAAACCAGTTGCCCACTAGTGATGAAAATAAAAATGTAAAAACTTTTTATCATTTTTTATCATTTTTTTTAAAAAAATCATATTGTAACTGAAATAATAATTCTCACTATTTTACCAAAATATTGGATAATAATTTACAAAGCATATTAAGGCTCTAAATCATGGCTTACTCACATCAGGAGAAGTAATTAACTAGATATCCATAATAATGGGATAGGACCCTGATACACTATATTGAAACAAGAGCCTGAAGCAGTATTTAGGTGGAAGCTTTAAGTCCAAACCTAAGATAATGTTCCAGCAAGTTTTAGTGGTACACAAATACAGTCATTCCTTATACTTCGGTCTACTAAATAACATAAGTTTCCAAAATTAATTTAAACACAGTGGCATGCCCTGCCTGAGCTCTTTCTTCTTAGCTTCTGGATAGATATGTGGATTTAAACATCTACAGCCTGAAAATGCAATTAGCTGCAATTTAGAAGAGAGTTGCCCAAACTGCTACATCCCTAGCAATTCTGTCTTCAATTTCCAAACACAATTGGAGTTTAATAGAATGTTCTTCAGCCATAAAAGCTTAAAAATATGGGACACTATGGAAAAGAAGTTTGCTGTGCCAGAAAGAAAACAGTGATGGTTGTTTCACTTGCCATTTCCAGTAACAGGTTCATATTTGGGCTCATGTGGTCAAGAAGTGGATCATACATGTTTGGTTTCCTCTTATAGTTGACAGGATTTAAATCTTTTTTCTATTTCTTAGGTGTCAACATATAAAATGGCAAAGAGAAGATATGGGCTGTGTAGGCATATCAGAAAGCATGTTTTCTGCTTCTGGGACTGTTCATGAGTTTTACAAGAGTGAAGTGTAGCATTAAATATAGAGTAAGTCTGGGAATTAAAAGACACGATGTTTCTCAAAGACCTGAGGAAACCCGTTGCGACAGCCATTTTTAAAGCTTATTTAGCACACTGATGTTGCTACATTCTTTATGAAATGCAATGAGCATTTAATGCAGTGAGCATATTTTTTAAAGGAAAACTATTGTAAGTGCCGTTTACCTCTTACACTGTACCCTACTCAATACAGCACTCATAGCTAAAAAGCATTTCTATGAAAAAGTTCAAGGTGAACAATATGTCATCTCTGAGCTTCTTGCATGGGTTTGAACCAGGAAGACATGGAGTTTGAAACAGCTCAGCATGAGAATGAAATTAGCATAAAATTTCCAGCCTGCCATTTGAATGATGCAGCTGCCAGGTACTTACAAAAGAAATGATACAGCGGACTGTTTTTTTCCTTCTTAAGAGTCAGCTTTGCTTTGTTAAAGGTTGATATACCCAGCCTCTGGATCCCAAGAGATAAGTGAGGTGCCTAAACTCCAGAGATGAATGTGGTTCCAGGTATCTCTCTGTGTTTAATATCTTATGATAAAAGGAATTCTTAGTTTGTATACATGATTTTTATAACTTCAGTGTAAACCACTCTCTGTCTGCAGACATAATAGGAGACTTATTGGATCCTGGGTTTCCATTTGATACCACCAAAACCTGAAAGTACTTAATGAATTTCATTCACTGATTTCATGAAGAAGCAGAGCCAGAGAGAGTTATCAATATCCAGCATTGAACCCTAAAGGCAATTCCTCTTTATTCACTGTCTCATGAGTGTTTATAGATCATATTTTCCATAATCCATTTCTTCTTGTGAGGCAAAAACATGCAACACTTTGTATTCCCACTCAGTGTTTGTGCTATTTATATATGCCCAATATTATGCTATGCATTTTTATTATCTCTGTTGTAATAGAAAACAAATAAAAAAAATGTTATAAATCAAACAAAACAATAGGAGAATATACAATATAGGACCTTGGAGAAAATGTGTGTGAATAGCAGGCAGAAATTAAAATGTTGAATACATATTGATCTTTATGTTATGACTGAAGAATGTGGAGTGCACAAACAATGGAGGGGGGGATGGATGTGTGGCATACTCTTCTGGCATCACTGAGTTTATGTAGTCAGCCCTCAAGTAGGAGACAAACAAATCTAATACTTCATCAATATGACTACTGGGTGATACCTGTCATGAAGTATGTATCTCAACTTTAGTTTCTCATTATGAGCTTAATTGTTGAATGTTTTTCTGAAATTCTCTAAAAGAGACCAACATGAGGTTGGCTGAAATTACCTGAAGATCTAATTTTCAGATTTTTTGTGGTTTGATTTTAGAGGGAATCCCGAGGAAAATAAAAATCACAAAAAAATATAAAATTAAATCCAATTGATGCCATTAGGGCCAGAAATTTACTAGTTATTTTTAAAATAATATTTCTTTAATTTATAATTTTTGGGCCAATCTTTACCTTGCACTGCTCCCTGAAAAATACCAGTAAATGCCTTGAGGCATTTCATGTAAACACTTAGCCAGACTTTGCCTCCTACTTTCAACAATTATAGCCTCTCCTTGCAGTTGTTTAGTGACATATGTTTTGCTGTGACCTGGACCCTGAAGAAAAATATTTCAGTCCAAGTAGTTATCTGAAAAATGTCGAAGCTTTCTAACTACTTGTATTTATTAAGGTTCCTATTGCAAATGTCCTGAAAGGGGACTATCTCCTAATGTAATTGTGAGGTGTGTCTGGGTCATGTGAGAAATGGGAAGACACTGAAACTTCCCATACTTCGTGGACCTCTCATGATCTGCAGAGAAACCATTTGAGGTACTCACACTTTTCCTGATGTTCTTGTAATACTGTAAAATCATAACATACTTAGAGTCTTATGAATTTCTACAAGAAAATTCTCTTTGAGACTTAGCATTCTCTAGAAGTGGAAAACAACAAGTTGATTTAGCCTGAAGGATTAAAATGATGGTGGTTTTAACTCAGCCAAGTCCCTGTTTGAAAGAGATGACAGAATTTTATATTATTACAGACTGCAACATCTAAGCAAAAAAAAATAAAAGTGTTGTATTATGAAATTGCCAGTCTCATTCATTTGTTTAATTTCTAAAATATGAGAGCTTTCTGAACTCTTTTTTATTATTATTATTAGGAATTTTTACAATATTTAAGTCAACTGCACTGTCATTCTGCCTAAAGATCCAAGATACTACCATAATTGAAATATTTCATCTTACTGAGAACATACCTATTTGGTACTTGAGCTGCAGCTTATTTCTCAAAACAGTATTCTTTTGATCCAAGTTAAAGTTAAATGAAAATATCCATGAGGACATTTCTTTTTTGCCTTCACTTTAATTACAGAAACATATTTTAGTACATAATTTAAATGAGTTGCTTTAGGTGGGATTTTACTGTCTCTCAAAAGAAAAGTTAATCAAGATAGCAGACTAATAAAAAGTACTAATTTCACAGCTGATGGTTTAAATAGTCAAACTAAGCTGTATAGTAAATGTGTACCTTCTGCAAAATGCTTCACCAAAAAAAGTAATGCAAATGTCAATTGATTTCTACTCATTCTAGCCAATATATCAGATATGGTAAATTTAAAAGAAAAGACCTTAAATAAAACTGTAAATTTATTATAGATAGGGAATGTTAATGTTGAATTTACAATAAAATTGGAGAAATTATTGGAGCAGCAAAAAGGATTGAATTAAGCAATTAGTCATTATGAAGCCAGAAAAAAACCCTAGATTGTTCTATAAATGTTAAATTTGTATTTTACTATTTTTAACAACCCAAGGAAAATGTCTCCATCCTGATTTGTTTATCCATTTATTTGTTTATCTGAATCTTTCAGCCCTACAATAAAAACATGCATCTAGCATTCTGTGTGCAATCATATTAAAAGCAAATCAATACATTTCAGCATGCCTTAGTCGCATCAAGAATCCTAACAGCAAACAAATATTGTGGTCAAGCCTTAGCTAACTGCTGTGTTTTTGTGAGCATAGAAAAATATGATTGATTTTATGGTATGCCCTGGAAAAAAATAACAGATTCCAGATGTTATGAACTGACAGAAAACAGTACCTGAGATAGTGAAATGGTAATCAAAAGATACTAGCTACTTTTTCTTATATGAAGTTCAGATCACCTTTGTCTCATCTCAGAACTATAGAACAGAGATGCAGCAGAGAGTGAAAAACAGGGTAAGTCTCTTATATGTGTGGGTCTCCAGCCATTATAGATCTAAATCCAAATAGTCGTGTCAATCTGACAGCTCCAACAACAGCTAATACAGATCATAGTGCACACACATAATATGCTTTCATAAAAAAAAGCACCGCTTAACAAGTAATGCACTACATCTAGTACCAAAAAAATGTAGCACTTTACCACATCAATATAATTTTAGTCTTGAAATGAGTAAGGCATGGATGAAACTGCAGGGCTGCCATCTAAAAGAAATGAGCCTGAGCGTCAAGCAGTCTATAAATAAAAGTAGTAATTCTGTCTGTAACACTTATATGGTCACCTAGAAACAGCTAAAGTCATTTGGAAGACCTGTAGATTTCAAACTCCTTAAAATAAACTATGGACAAATGGATCTGTTTCTGTTACAGATATCCCCTGCCTTCTGAGGTGCTTTTTCTAGCCAGTACAAAGTGCATGAGGGTAGGTAGGCACTTGCAGGTCTTCATCCAAGCCTTAAACTTTCCCAAACCGTGTAATTGACCTTGTATGTATTGTGTGTAGCCCAGTTCTAGAATAGGACTCAGAATTTATTATTTTAAAGAAATCTTTATAATTTATGAAGTCCAACATATAATTTTTTAATATTTAGGTTTAGTAGGAAGAGATGTGTGCTTTCAGCAGTGTGTTCACATGAATGATACAAGAGAGAAGAAAAATGAAGTCATTATGAACCTTAAATTTGCTATGCATGTAGTAAATAAAAAATGACTTATTTTTATCTGGAATTCCAGTATGGAAGGAGAGGGAAGATTGCACTTTGTAAATTAAAGTTATTGCACATAAGTGTTCCAAACTGCAATAGATAATTGTTTCGTATGGGTTTAGGTGGTTTACTTAAATATAATCAGAAAGGGAGGTCCTATAATTATTTTTTAAAGATTAAGTTTAATCAATGTGGGAGATACTATAATTATTTTTAAAGATTAAGGCTTTTGACACTATCTTGGATAAGATTCTCACAGAGATGCTGAGGTATGGCTCCTATGGCAGAGTGTTGTGCTGCCATCCAGGGGGACCTTGATAGACTGGAGAAATGGGTCAACAGGAAACTCAAGTAGTTCAACAAAAGGAAATGCAAACTCCTGCACCTGGGCAGGAACAACCTCATGCGCCAATATATCCTGAAGCCCAGTCAGCTAGAAAGCAGTTTTGCAGAAAAGAACCAAGGGGTCCTGTTAGACACCATGTTAAACATGAGTCAGCAGTGTGTTCTTGGGGTAAAGAAGGCAGAGTAACCTGGACTGCATTAGGCAAAGCATTGCCAGCAGCTCAAGAAACATGAAGCTTTCCCTCTGTTGAGCACTGGTGAGGCCACACCTAGAGTATTGTGTCTAGATCTGGGCTCTGCAGTACAAAAGAGACATGAACATGCTGGAGAGAGTTCAGCAAAGGACCTCCCTTCTATAATGAGAGCCTGAGAGAGCTGGCATTGTTCACCCTAGAGAAGAGAAGGCTTAGAGGAAGCCCTTTAGTGTAGGTACATATGTGAAGGGAGAATATAGAGCCAGGCTCTTTTCAGTGTTGCCAACTGAAAGCTCCAGAGGCAATGGGTACAAACTGAAACATAACAAGTGCCATCTGAACAGCAGGAAATACTTTTTTACTGTGACTGAGCACTGGCACAAGTTGCCCAGGGAGGTTGTGAAGTCTCTGACATTCAAGATATTGAAAAACTAAGGGTTAGACCAGATTCCTCCAGAGGTCCCTTCCAACCTCAAACAGTCCGTGATTCTGTGACTGACATAAGAATTATTTTTTCCCTTATTTTCTAAGATGTGAAGCATATTCTGTCATCACTGTCCCTAAATTATACATTCAGCTGTCTTCCTTCTTTATTAGATGATTTTCTTAGGTATCATGTAAATTTTGAAGGGCTAGTCCCTAGCAAAATATGAACCTGATGCAAAAGCCATTGAAGACAGCAGGGTCTTAAGTGACCACATAATCTTATTTCCACACTTTTGTTGTACTCACTGAGTATAGTAGCATAAGAATGGTGAAAGAACAGAATGAAGACAAGGACAAAAAGATTATGTGAGCACTTGGGAGGTTAATAGATGTGGTTCTGCTTTTTTCATAAGCTAATACATAATTATTTTCTCAATTAGATGAAATCAGTTAAAAAGCTTAACTAATCAATTACTGAAGAAAACTTAAACAGGAAAAATAAGGCCCCAAGGACCTTAATTTCATATCATTTAACAAGTTAAACAAAGACAAATGAATGCTAGTCATGTACTGTGTGCTGTAAGAAAAAACTTTCCTCTTTCAAAATTTGTCTGAATAAGCTAGACTTTTCTAGCATCCCCAGTTAATTCCTTAATAAGCTTTTAGAAGATTGTCTCTAGCACTTAAGCATCACAATGCTACTTCCCATAGTTTTTCCAACTTTGACCAATAGTGTTGTGTAATCTTCCAAATAAAGATTACAGTAGGGTATCTGTATAATAGCGTTCAAGGCTTTCCATTATTGACAAGACACTCCCGAGAACAGGTGCTTTTTCTTTTTGGACCACTGGGAATGGCATTTCCCAATTGGCTACAAGAGGATTTTCCAAAATTCATCAGAATTCCTTCTGGCTGACTCTCTTGAACTTTTGTTCTCATTTGTTCTGCAGCAAGTAGAACACAAAGAGCACTGGAAGAGTTATAAGAAAAAAAAAATAATTAAAAAAAAAAGACAAACCAGATTTCCTGAACTTCTTTGTATGTCAGTTAAGGCCAGAAAAAAATCAATGGAACATCTTACCTCATCTCTTATATAAAAGCCTACCAGATTGGATCCACTTACCGCTGTGTAGTTCCCAGTAACGTCATCTGATTTCACTGAAATATATTTTACTTGGAAAATATCTGTTTTCAAACAAGGGTCTTTATTAATAGAGTCTTTGTTTTCATTAGTACTCTGTTACAACTGCTGGCCATTTCTTTCTTAAAAAACAATATCCTATTTATTTCAATTTGTGCACCTTCCCATTGCAGTCATTATGTCATGCTATAACTTTCTTCACTAGATCTGAGTAGCAGGAACTCAGATTTTTTTTNGAGAAGAAAAATGAAGTCATTATGAACCTTAAATTTGCTATGCATGTAGTAAATAAAAAATGACTTATTTTTATCTGGAATTCCAGTATGGAAGGAGAGGGAAGATTGCACTTTGTAAATTAAAGTTATTGCACATAAGTGTTCCAAACTGCAATAGATAATTGTTTCGTATGGGTTTAGGTGGTTTACTTAAATATAATCAGAAAGGGAGGTCCTATAATTATTTTTTAAAGATTAAGTTTAATCAATGTGGGAGATACTATAATTATTTTTAAAGATTAAGGCTTTTGACACTATCTTGGATAAGATTCTCACAGAGATGCTGAGGTATGGCTCCTATGGCAGAGTGTTGTGCTGCCATCCAGGGGGACCTTGATAGACTGGAGAAATGGGTCAACAGGAAACTCAAGTAGTTCAACAAAAGGAAATGCAAACTCCTGCACCTGGGCAGGAACAACCTCATGCGCCAATATATCCTGAAGCCCAGTCAGCTAGAAAGCAGTTTTGCAGAAAAGAACCAAGGGGTCCTGTTAGACACCATGTTAAACATGAGTCAGCAGTGTGTTCTTGGGGTAAAGAAGGCAGAGTAACCTGGACTGCATTAGGCAAAGCATTGCCAGCAGCTCAAGAAACATGAAGCTTTCCCTCTGTTGAGCACTGGTGAGGCCACACCTAGAGTATTGTGTCTAGATCTGGGCTCTGCAGTACAAAAGAGACATGAACATGCTGGAGAGAGTTCAGCAAAGGACCTCCCTTCTATAATGAGAGCCTGAGAGAGCTGGCATTGTTCACCCTAGAGAAGAGAAGGCTTAGAGGAAGCCCTTTAGTGTAGGTACATATGTGAAGGGAGAATATAGAGCCAGGCTCTTTTCAGTGTTGCCAACTGAAAGCTCCAGAGGCAATGGGTACAAACTGAAACATAACAAGTGCCATCTGAACAGCAGGAAATACTTTTTTACTGTGACTGAGCACTGGCACAAGTTGCCCAGGGAGGTTGTGAAGTCTCTGACATTCAAGATATTGAAAAACTAAGGGTTAGACCAGATTCCTCCAGAGGTCCCTTCCAACCTCAAACAGTCCGTGATTCTGTGACTGACATAAGAATTATTTTTTCCCTTATTTTCTAAGATGTGAAGCATATTCTGTCATCACTGTCCCTAAATTATACATTCAGCTGTCTTCCTTCTTTATTAGATGATTTTCTTAGGTATCATGTAAATTTTGAAGGGCTAGTCCCTAGCAAAATATGAACCTGATGCAAAAGCCATTGAAGACAGCAGGGTCTTAAGTGACCACATAATCTTATTTCCACACTTTTGTTGTACTCACTGAGTATAGTAGCATAAGAATGGTGAAAGAACAGAATGAAGACAAGGACAAAAAGATTATGTGAGCACTTGGGAGGTTAATAGATGTGGTTCTGCTTTTTTCATAAGCTAATACATAATTATTTTCTCAATTAGATGAAATCAGTTAAAAAGCTTAACTAATCAATTACTGAAGAAAACTTAAACAGGAAAAATAAGGCCCCAAGGACCTTAATTTCATATCATTTAACAAGTTAAACAAAGACAAATGAATGCTAGTCATGTACTGTGTGCTGTAAGAAAAAACTTTCCTCTTTCAAAATTTGTCTGAATAAGCTAGACTTTTCTAGCATCCCCAGTTAATTCCTTAATAAGCTTTTAGAAGATTGTCTCTAGCACTTAAGCATCACAATGCTACTTCCCATAGTTTTTCCAACTTTGACCAATAGTGTTGTGTAATCTTCCAAATAAAGATTACAGTAGGGTATCTGTATAATAGCGTTCAAGGCTTTCCATTATTGACAAGACACTCCCGAGAACAGGTGCTTTTTCTTTTTGGACCACTGGGAATGGCATTTCCCAATTGGCTACAAGAGGATTTTCCAAAATTCATCAGAATTCCTTCTGGCTGACTCTCTTGAACTTTTGTTCTCATTTGTTCTGCAGCAAGTAGAACACAAAGAGCACTGGAAGAGTTATAAGAAAAAAAAAATAATTAAAAAAAAAAGACAAACCAGATTTCCTGAACTTCTTTGTATGTCAGTTAAGGCCAGAAAAAAATCAATGGAACATCTTACCTCATCTCTTATATAAAAGCCTACCAGATTGGATCCACTTACCGCTGTGTAGTTCCCAGTAACGTCATCTGATTTCACTGAAATATATTTTACTTGGAAAATATCTGTTTTCAAACAAGGGTCTTTATTAATAGAGTCTTTGTTTTCATTAGTACTCTGTTACAACTGCTGGCCATTTCTTTCTTAAAAAACAATATCCTATTTATTTCAATTTGTGCACCTTCCCATTGCAGTCATTATGTCATGCTATAACTTTCTTCACTAGATCTGAGTAGCAGGAACTCAGATTTTTTTTTTTCTACAGAAAGATGTTATACATTAAGAAAATTCTCAGCCTTCTTTTCATGAAGCAAGCAGAGTAGAACACAAGACTTAAATGACAGGTTATAGCTGCAAACTGTACAAATATAAATTCTCTCTAGAGCTACTTTTAAAAAAAATCAGCAATCCCTTCTGTCTTTACTTCTTCCTAGATACCTATTCATTTTCTTCTCTTAAAGATGTGCTTCTGTCTTATCCTCACCACTGTTTAACTCTGCAGAAATTCTAGATGTGGTGTCTAGAGAATTTTGCCAGTATAGTGTTCATGGTGTTTTTATTTGTCAGCTACTATCAGATATTTGCTAGGTAGTCTGATCTATTTAAAATGTTGCTTACTGCAATGTGTAGCACTGATTATTCTTCATGAAAATGTAGTGAGATGTTTAAGTAATATGCTATATAGTAATTTTATTAACAGACTTTCTTATCTTCAGGGAATGAACTCATCCCGTATATATAATATATGTTGTTTCCTCCTATATATTTAGCCCATATTTTTTCTTAAACTCTCTGTTATTAACATCTATGTTAAAAATCAATCTAGAGTGTCTGTCCTCATTTAAAAGCATCCTTCCAGGAGGTTTTATTTAACTTATCAGTGTGGACAGTGGAACTGATTTGTCTGTAATGTCACATTATTTCAACATTACTATCTTACCCCTTTTTAATCCATTTAATACAAATCACAGTGATTTGATATACACTGGTTTTTTTCCCCTAGAATGTTGTATCAAACTGAACAAGATGCTCTATGTGTTACGTATCAAAATAATAGTCTGTATCACCCAAACCTGTGACTGAATGAAATAACAAAATTTGGTTCATTTTACAAAACCTTGTTTCTATAAATTTGTACTGGTCTGTAATTAATTACATTCTAGTATTTGACTTTTTTATCAGATGGATTCTATGTTATCTTTTATCTGATTTAGCCAGGAATTGATGCTAGACTAAGTTATCTGTAATTACTGTTCATTCTCCTTGTCTTATGAGCACAATACCAGCACTTCAGTCTTTGCCTGTATTTCCTTCCTCATATCAGCAATCACAGAATGACAGAAAAGCTGTGGTTAAAGGGACCTCTGGATGTTATCTGATCTAACTCCTCTGCTCAAGCAGGGCCACCTAGAGCTACTTGACCAGGACAACATCCAGACAGCATTTCAATATCTCCAAGGATAGAGATTCCTCCCTGGGAAACCTGTGCCAGTCCTTGGTCACTCTTACAGTGAAAAAGTGTTTCTTGATGTTCTGATGACATTTGCTGCACTTTATTTTGTTCCCATTGCCTCTGGACCTTTCACTGTGCACCACCAAAAAAAGCCTGGTTTTGTCTTCTTTATGCTTTTCCATCAGGTATTTATAGACATTGATGAGATCCCTCTTGAGCCTTCTGTTCCCTTGACTGAACATAGGAGAGATACTCCTGTCCAGTCCTTGCATCATTTTTGTGGCCCTTTTCTGGACTCTCTCTAGCATGTCCATGTCTCTTGTGTACTGAAAAGACTGGAAGTGGACACAATATTCCAGGTGTGGCCTCACCAGTGCTGAGCGGAGAGAAAGGATCACCTTTCTCAACCCTCTTGAAATGCTTTTGCAATTCTGTAAATCCAGCCTGGGATACCATTTGCCTTCTTTGCTGCAAAAGCACACTGCAGGCTCAAGCCAGACATCTCCATTAATGCTTCTGAATACACACTTTTGAATACAGATAGTGCAGGGCTGCTGGCCTTTAAATATTTATATATAGGAGACAATTGTTACTTGCTAATGAACAGAAAAGGGATATTCCTCCTATGACATATATGTGTGTGTGTATAAATATATATTATCTTCCATAAAAAAAAAAAAAAAAAAAAAGGAAAAAAAGTTGTATATTTGAATAAAGTAGCTTTTTATGCATATTGTTAATGATGTAATTGTCTTCATTCAATAGTGGACCTGTATTATTCCCAAGGTTCATTCAGTCCCTAAGTAAATAAGTTTTCTTTCATATTACCTTTTTCCTGCCAACTGGAGTTTTCCCCTTGATGACTTTATTATTACTAGTTTTCTGAACTTAGTAGGATCTGATATATACTGATATCATCCCATATATTTTTTTCCCATTCAATATAGACTCTTCTTATTCCTAATTATTTCCGTCTCTTAAACCAAGGACTAAGATACGGACTAAGGTAGCATTGTCTTTTTTGTCTTCTTGTCCCTCAGAAGAGTGCATTATTCCCTGAACAGCTGCTTTCATTTATCCTACTAATAAAGTCAATGGTAACATCTTTGCTAGGTAAAAGATGTCCATGCAAGGGCAGAGAACAAACTGGTCATCTGTAGCTCATTGCTTTTCCACATCTCTTCCACAGTATTTGTTGATCCACAGCACCTTAATACTAGACTACAAATTTCCTTCCCTCACCAGACTGTGTCAAAACTTTTATCATACATATGTTTTTGTTTCAGGCTATTTTTTTTGCCTTAAGGGTGGCCTATGAAAATAATAATAGCAAAATTAACAAAAAGCTCTTCATAACACAGTGTTTGCACTGCTCTCAGTAACAGAAACAAATTAGCGGAGCTATTGTTTGAATTGCAATAATATAATAAAGCTACCAAAAGTGATACATAAGTTAAAAAAAAAATCTGACAAAAGGTTCAACTCAAACCCCTAGTTCATTGGGTGAAATTCATATGTATTACTGATTAATTACAGCAAAGGTTAAACAAAGCGTTAACAGGAGAAGGAATCCCTGAGAAAAAGAAGTTAAAATATGGTACATATCATAAATACACCTTTTGATACAATTTCTTTTTTTTTCATTAAAATCAATTACCATCCTGAGATGTGTCTTTAACTCTTGCACTGTTTTCCTTGTCTCTGACAGGTCTTAAGTGCTTATGTGTTTCTCTAATTTGCAGTGCTGTATTTTTGTATACCTTCTTTCATATCTCTGCTGCACATATTTCTGAGAAGCAAGGTATAGGGTATGATTAGAAATTAACATATTGCTGATTTTATAAACAGTAGGTTACTTTATGACAAGATTAATTTTATTCTAGTAAAAAAGCATCAGGAAAACGCTGAAGGTGCCTAGTAAATCTACCTGGAGGGATTTCAGTGATGTGAGATACAGTATCCTCCACCTCAGAATTTCATCTAAACTAGCTGAGATCAAGTGATTCATTGTATCCTCCTATGGGAAATTATCTATGAGACCCAGAGAGCTAGAGATTAGAGCTACCCACTTCCGTCAAAGTAGTTGACATGCCTTGTAGTATGACTTTAAACATCTTTAAATCAAAAGTATCCAAACCCATTTACATGAAAGGAAATGAAATAAAAGGACCTCTCTTCTGGTTTAGATTTAAATTGGCATGTATGTATTAATAGAGATATGATAGCTGTGAACTGAAAGAGTTACCACCAATTTTTAACAGCAGTATAAATCCCTGTGGATGGAATCTCTGACAGAACTTTGACTACCAGAGATTTCTGTCACTAATAATTCCTGATATGTTAAGAGGAACAAGAAGAAGAAATTTTTTTTTTTTACGGTTACTTAAGAGCAATGTGTGTATGAGCTGGAGCATTTCCTCCAAAGCAAATGTTCAAGGTAGCACAATAAGTGCAAACTTTAAATCTGTTTACTCACCAATAACAGATCACTGACTTAATTTTATATCTAATGCAATTCTATTATTTTCCTAGAGTTAGTCCATATTTACAGTAGTGGAAACAAGAAGACAAACTGCCCTGTTTTCACTTTCTAGTGATTTTTGAAATGAAACACAATAGCAGATTTTGAAGGGGTTATGTGGAGAAAGAAAAGCCATAAAAAACAAATAGAAGAGGACTCCCTCAAACCTGTGTACCTGTCTGAAAATGGATATTCTGGAGAAAAGCTTCTGCACAAACAGGAACAGCAGGTAGTTGACATCTCTCTAGACAAGGAGAAGAACATATTGCAACGCTCAGTAATCTGAAGTGGATGCTGAACAATTCAAATGCTTAATTTTAATATGGATAATTACTTTTTAGTAATTTATCTAGCAATTTCTGATAACATTTTTCTAAGGAAATAAGTATGTCTACGTCACATATGCCTGCATCTGACATTTAAAAGATGCAATTTATTCCATCTAATGTTGACATTCAAAATAGATCAGGTCAGCCACACCTTGAAAGTACCTATTTGTCTCCACTGACATTAAAGGTAGACTAAGTGATTAGTTCAGATGTAAATGTCTACAATGGAGACATCTTTTGGTATATGAGAAAATTACGGCTACATAAAACAAGCCAAACAAAATTGTGGTGCAAGCATTTCTGACATAAGTTGCCTGGCCTGTAATTTTTCAGAAGGTTAAAATAGATGATCATAATGCACATTTGGATTTAAATCTCAGGAATCTTTGATGAATTTTGCTTCAAGAAGAAGAAAGTTTTTGTCCTCATTTGCCCATTAAATCCTGAAAATTATGAATCAGACAGAAAAGAAGTTATAAATATCTGAACATAATTCTCCTGCCTTCCTACTCCAAAATATTTTGCATTTTTTAATACATAGATTTTGAAGAGTTTATAAAATTCATCCTTGACTTGAGACTTCAAAGGAACAAAGGATCACTTCCACTTTTAAACTTCCTCTACGACAGTAAGTTGACAGATTTGGAAATTTTGCTGCTTACTCTGCAGACCATCTGCAGAGTACTCCACCAGCAAAAAGGAAGGCTTAGAGATCAAGCTTTAACTACCCTCTGCTCTGTCCAGTTAGTGTCAGTCAATTCAGCCGGTGTTTCAATATCATGTGGCATAGTTGTGATTGTTCCATTGCAGAATACTTGGTTGTCGTGGTTCAAGCCGGGTGGCAACAAAGCACCATGCAGCTGCTTGCTTGCTCCTATGCACTTCTGATGGGGTGGGAAGGGGAAATACAACAAAAAAGCTTAAGGTTCGAGATAAAAGACAGGACGAACTCACTCACCAATTATGGTCACAGCTAAAACTGGACTTGACTTGAGGAAACAAAATTAAATAACAAAACCACCACCGATTTACTGAATTAGAGTAGGACAGTGATAAATACAAGTGGATCTTAAATATACCTTCCCCCCACTCCTCCCTTCTTCTCAGGCCCAGCTCTGCTACCTCCTCCCCATCAGCTGTGCAGTGCAGCACAGGGCGCAGGGAACGGGGGTTGCTGTCAATCCCAGTCCATTCCATGTTGTTCCTGCTGCTTCTTCCTCCTCAGGGGGAAAACTCATCACAGTCCTCCCCTGTGGCAATGCAACATCCCTCCCATGGGAGACAGTCTTCCAGAAATCCCTCTCACCAGTGTGAGTCTCTTCTGTGGGCTGTAATCCTCTCAGTGATAGACCACTCCATCATGGCCTTTCCCTAGTGTCACAGCCTTCTTCAGGAACAGTCCCCTGTTGCAGCGTGGGGTTTTTCGCAATGTGCAGACAGAATTATTTTCCACTATTGATCTCTAAGTGTTGCAAGGGCTCGGCCTGCCATCTCACCACAGGATGAAGGGGAATGGCTGTTCTGTCATGCCTTCTCCCTTCCTTCTTCACTGATCTCAGTGTCTACATGGTTGTCTCCCTCACTACCCACTCCCCCAAAAAAAGAATTCCCAAACAGAAGAACACGTCCACCAGGTTTTTTCCTCTTAAACATGTTATCAAAGTGGTGCTGATTGGCTCTGTCTTGGTCAGAGGCTGGTCTGGTGTGGAGCTGGGGAAGCTTCTTGAAACTTCTTACAGAAACTCATACCAGTAGCCCCCTCCCCCAGTACTAAAACTCCACCAGACACAAACCCAACACATTGATCAAGTTAGGTATCTGTATATCTTCAACGAATAATCAGTGGGATTCTGTTACTGTGCAGACAGTTGGGGAAGAGAACATGGGAGGCGCTGGTGCTAGCCTAGAATCCATTTGCTGTACAACACTACTGCAATTGTATGTGTAGGAGGAATGCTTATAAAAGCAGCTACAGCAGCAAAATATGGATTTTTTTGTTTTGAGCAGGGCAAATATTACTCAAAGAAGCATTTGCCTGGGTGAAATAATAAGCATCAGCATTTTGCAGGCTGCATGACTGAGTCTTGCCACTAAATCTCATTACAGTTGAACAGAATATAGGTGCATGGATGAAAAAGTATATCCTGAAATATAATTCCTAAGTAAATAGTTCAGAAAGAAATAAGATAAGTGAGAAAGGCAAATGATTTTAAGATAGACATAGAACAACAAAAATTAAATACTGATGAAAGGAGACTTCTTATGGCTTATACATCATTTTCAGAACTTGTCTGGAGATTAGAGGGGTTTTTTGTAAGACACTATTTTCTCAGAAAAAAAATAGCTTCTTTGTTGAAAAATATTTGATTAACAACACAGCAGAAGCTCAGAAATTTCATGACCTGATTTAGATGGATGTTTGAAACGGGACCTTGACTTAAAGTCCTGAGGTCATTTCTGTCCTCAGTTACATGTCTGAAGATCCCTTTGAAATCAATAGGGCTTCCATCAGTTTGCTGAGAGACGAATTTCTCCTGTGGTCCTTATAGCAGCTATTTCGGTTCTTTACAGTTCAGCTCACTGCTATAGTAAAAAGAGAATAAAAATTACAACAATAATAATAACAGAAAACTGTAATGTTTTTCCCTTCCCTTCCCTTCCCTTGTTAAAATACCATTGTATTCAGAATTTTTTCTCATGTACCCATCCACTAAGTACCAAATTACTCCAAGCCCGAACCTGTCATTATAAGGTTATCAACTTACAAACAGTTTCTACTATTAGTAATAGTCTCTACTTTTAGTACTAGTCCACCACAGGGGACAATGCCTGTCCTGAGTTGCAAACCTACAATAAAAACAGTAGTTTTGTTTTAGGCAAGCATACTAGCCCTCTTTGTGTGTTAATACCTTATAGTGTGATATACCAGGAAGAAATGAAGCACAATTTCATAACTTCAGATCTAATAGGAATTCACTACTGAGTGCTGAAGTGAAAGTTTGTTAGTATTCAGTTTTCCAACCAGAATCTTCACAGTAATTTGCCTCCAATCAGAAGGAAAAGAGAAGAATGCTTGCTAAATACTAAGGAGGNTATACTTTAAGATATTTCTCATTCAGAAGGTGAATTGTAAATTATCCATAGTTTTGTGCTGAAGTAGTACTTGAGTTCATCTGCTTGTAGTAGTTAAATTGTAATGCTGTGGCTATACATACACATTTACTGGGGGAGAAAAAGGCAAACCAACACCCTGGCCAACACCTGAATGTTAGTAGAATTAAAATGCCAAGGCTTGCTTGTCTTAACTTTTCTTAACACTGTAGAGACTTATTAATGAAGATTTTATGTGAGGAACAAGTCATAGAATTATAGAACCATAGAATCATTAAGNAGACTTCTTATGGCTTATACATCATTTTCAGAACTTGTCTGGAGATTAGAGGGGTTTTTTGTAAGACACTATTTTCTCAGAAAAAAAATAGCTTCTTTGTTGAAAAATATTTGATTAACAACACAGCAGAAGCTCAGAAATTTCATGACCTGATTTAGATGGATGTTTGAAACGGGACCTTGACTTAAAGTCCTGAGGTCATTTCTGTCCTCAGTTACATGTCTGAAGATCCCTTTGAAATCAATAGGGCTTCCATCAGTTTGCTGAGAGACGAATTTCTCCTGTGGTCCTTATAGCAGCTATTTCGGTTCTTTACAGTTCAGCTCACTGCTATAGTAAAAAGAGAATAAAAATTACAACAATAATAATAACAGAAAACTGTAATGTTTTTCCCTTCCCTTCCCTTCCCTTGTTAAAATACCATTGTATTCAGAATTTTTTCTCATGTACCCATCCACTAAGTACCAAATTACTCCAAGCCCGAACCTGTCATTATAAGGTTATCAACTTACAAACAGTTTCTACTATTAGTAATAGTCTCTACTTTTAGTACTAGTCCACCACAGGGGACAATGCCTGTCCTGAGTTGCAAACCTACAATAAAAACAGTAGTTTTGTTTTAGGCAAGCATACTAGCCCTCTTTGTGTGTTAATACCTTATAGTGTGATATACCAGGAAGAAATGAAGCACAATTTCATAACTTCAGATCTAATAGGAATTCACTACTGAGTGCTGAAGTGAAAGTTTGTTAGTATTCAGTTTTCCAACCAGAATCTTCACAGTAATTTGCCTCCAATCAGAAGGAAAAGAGAAGAATGCTTGCTAAATACTAAGGAGGTGCTCAGGAGAAGGCAGTTGGCAGACTCCAAATCAAGAATTTCAGGTGTGTTTGTGGTTTGCAATAAAACATGAGTCAGAGCTCTTCAAGCCAGCTGCAACTGAGAAAGGTCCACAAAGCAGCTAGAGAAGTTCAGGAGTGGAGTGCGAGAAGGGTGCTGTGTTGAGATGATTAGCTGGCAATGCTCTTTGGGATCCTCTTCCTATGCCAGTTCAACTCATGGTTCCAAGGTGAGATAGTCAGAACTGGCTTAAGGAAAGTCAGCAGCACAAAACTATCAGTATAGGCTGGGAGAGCAGTCCTGTGGAAAGGGACTTGGGGGTGCTGGTGGATGAAAAACTGGATATGAGCCACCAATGTGCAATTGCAGTCCAGAAAGCCAATCACATCCTAGACTGCATCAAAAGAACTGTGGCTAGCAGATCAGGAGAGGTGATTCTGTCCCTCTACTCCTCCCTGGTGAGACCTCACCTGGAGTACTGTGTCCAGTTCTGGAGTCCCCAGCACAAGAAGGATGTAGACATATTGGAGCGTGTCCAGAGGAGGGCCACCAAAATGATCAGGGGAATGGAGCATCTCTTGTATGAAGACAGGCTGAGGGAGTTGGAGGCTGTACAGCCTGGAGAAGAGAAGGCTCTTGGTGGACCTTGTAGTGACCTTCCAGTACCTGAAGGGGGCCTACATGAAGGTGGGGAAAGGTCTATTCTATACTTTAAGATATTTCTCATTCAGAAGGTGAATTGTAAATTATCCATAGTTTTGTGCTGAAGTAGTACTTGAGTTCATCTGCTTGTAGTAGTTAAATTGTAATGCTGTGGCTATACATACACATTTACTGGGGGAGAAAAAGGCAAACCAACACCCTGGCCAACACCTGAATGTTAGTAGAATTAAAATGCCAAGGCTTGCTTGTCTTAACTTTTCTTAACACTGTAGAGACTTATTAATGAAGATTTTATGTGAGGAACAAGTCATAGAATTATAGAACCATAGAATCATTAAGGTTGGGAAAAGACGTCTAAGACCATGAAGTCCAAACATCAACCCAACGCTACCATGACCACTAGAACATGTCCTGAAGTGCCATGGCTACATGTTTTTTTAACACCTCCATGGATGGTGACTCTACCATTTCCCTGGACACCCTGTTACAATGCTTAATCACTCTTTCAGTGAAGAAATTTTTTCTAATATCCAATCTAAACCTCCCCTGGCACAACTGAGGCCATTTCCTTTTCTCTTATCACTAATTGCTCGGGAGAAGAGACCAAGAACCAATAAGTCTGAAGAATTCTAATTTTAAAATTTATTATTTATATGAATAAGTATCAGGCCCATACACAAAGCCAATATTTAATATATGAATAATTTTGTTGTGCTATTTATCCAATGGAAAGAATATAGAAAGAAACAGAAAAGCACTCTTTACACTTTTTTACTCTTTTTCAAAAGAGCAGATGATAAAATACTTATTTCTTCCCCCAACCTTGACAGACAAGACAGATGAAATGAAGACAGAGATTAAACACAGAAATAGTGGATGTGAAGTGTTTGGAGGAATAGAAGACTGTCAAACATTCAATTAAAAGTATCTTGGGAAAAAACAGCATCAATCATCCTTTTTGGTCATCACAAAAGATGGTTACAAAAAGAAGTGTCAGCCCACCAAAAGTAGGCAGAAATGTATTAATGAAAAAAAAGCTTACCCTGAACTTAGAGACAATCTGTGGCAACCAAAATGAAATGTTGCAATAAAAATACACCAGGTAAAAGAAGTACAGCTTTTAAAAGGCAGGTAATATTTGTATCTAATTAAATAAAGCTGGTATTATAGGGATATGTATGTCAAGTTTCACATACTCCATGTTAAACTTTGTGTTTTTATTAAAGCATATAGTGAATTAATATCACAAATATTTTTTCCTAGGTGTTGGAAGCAGGATGCACAAAACAGTTGAAAACTGCAAAGCTCAACACTGCTGATAAGCATCTGGTGACTAGAATAGACATAGGAGCTGGGTGGAAATTCAGTGGCCTGTGTTCTCTTGGTATGCAGGAGGAAATGTAGATGGAGTGAAGGCTGCCTGACACATTCTTCCTCTCATCCCAGCAGTTCTCTGCCTCTCACAAAAGTTACTGAGGAAGTCTTAGATGTTTTGTGCAATGGCTCAAGGTTGACCACCAGGAAAAAAACAGCTTGACCACAGTCTCACCCCTGCACTTTGCACAATAGTAATGAATAGGTATAAATGTTAGCCCTATTTTGGACCTAATTTAGGGGGAGGAGAATTTGACACCAAATTGCAGGAACAGATTGACAGGTTTGTCCTGCTCGCCTCTCCAGAAGGGGCACCTTTTGGAAAGATCTGTGACCTCAGTTACACCAAGTGCTTTCCTGGGAAATCAAGCTTGTGATTGCAACTTATGGTGGGATTACCTTCGCTGGGAGTCAGGTGTCCACCAAGCCCTTCTATCACTCCCCCACCCAACCTCCATCAACAAGGCAAACAGAGAGAGAATGAGAGGGAAAGAACCCGTGGGTTACGATAAAAGCAGTTTAATGAATAGCAAGAAGCAAGGCCATGTGCGCAAAGCAAAGCAAACAGAGCTGTTATTCTCTTCTTCCCATCCGCAGGTGGTGTCGGGTCCGCAGGAAGCAGGGCTCCAGGATGCGGAACAATTGCTTGCAGGACAAGAATCTTCCCAAAGGATATCCTCCCATCCTCCTCCTGCCCTCTCCCTTTATAGTTGAGCTGATGTCATATGGTATGGAATATCCTATTGGTCAGTTCAGATCACCTGTCCGGGTTGTATCGTCTCCCAGATCTTGTGTCCCCCCCCATCCCACTGTGGGGAATGTTGGAAAGGGCCTAGGTGCTGCGTGAGCACTTCCAGTCACAACATGGGTGTGTTATCAACACCCTCTAGCTCCCAGTGCTGCACCATGACAGCTGCTATGCGGAAAAATCAGCTCAGCCAGACCCACTACACATTTGTATTTATTTTTGAGTTACATAACGGGTTTGCAGCTTAGTGCATTTATCACTGGCAATCTTAAAGAATCCGTATATATTATATATTAAATAAACCATGCTATTCATGCACTTGACTGTTTTCTTTGAATGTGACCAGACCTACAGAGGACAGGCTGTTCGTGCATCTGGTGTCGGACCTATAGTCATGGCAATAATTGTCATATTCATTCAGAGAGAAGTCCAGCCGCCCCTAGCCCCTCTAATCTCTGAGGACCTGCTAGAACACAGGGGGATTCATCTCTTACCAAATTTATCTATCACTACATGTAACTCTAAGATCTGGTGTCATTCTGTAGTTTCTTTTCATTAAGTTAGTGTCTTTTTAGACATTATGTTTTCTGGCATTTTGAGTTTCAAAATACGTAGGTACTAAATATGTATGTACTATTTTTTTACAAATCTCATAATCTTTAAGACAATCACATAGTTTGGAAAGACAGATCCATTCAAACTTTTGGACTGGTAAAATGAAGAGTATTAATTTGATGAGATTAGCATTGTAATTTTATTATTATTATTTATTCATAATAATATAATTACAGTAGGTCAGTATAGTGATCTGGCTATTCTAGTTTGTGAAGTCACCCCTGAGATCTGATGCAAAAGGTTACCTCATGCCCTTAAAGTGTCTTCAGGAAAACCCAAGTGATTTTATACTCCTGGAGGAGATATTAACCTGCTGCCGTGAGAGTGACATCACAAGTATCTATGAAGCCAGTTGTCCCAATGACAAATGCCACACTGACTTATCTCTGACAGGTTTCTGGAGACTGCTAAAATCAGCTCCTCTGAGTTTTGAGACCACATTTTTCTCCAGATGTAGAATGATACCACTGATTCATGGATACAGAAATTCATAGGTTGGATGGGAACAGGTACTGGTGCAGCAGTACAATGTGATTCAGCAGAACTGTTTTTAACACCCAGCCTAATCTTGGTCTTGTTGGACTTTCCTCCCCTGTGCCAGACTTATGCAGCTATAGTACAGAAGTTTGGCATTGCACAGACCTGCTGCTGTCAGACTGGTGGTGATCCTAGGTTGATCTCGCTCAGAAACGATGCATGTCACATCATTAGATTTGGTTCTGGACCTCCTTGAGGTGGCTGCTGCAAAGTTGGTGATGTTCCTAAAAGGGGAAGAACAGAGCTATGTGGACATGTTGAGTATTGCATCACCACACTTTCTATAGCTATTTTCAAGATGGGAGGATGGAGTGCCTCCTTCTTTTTCCGTTTAGGGTTGTGAAGGTTCTCTCTTCTATCCAAGGACATGACTGAGAATTGCTGACCTGTAAATTAATTTCTTCCATTACTTATGTTTTATAGCTATTTATCATGGAGAAGTCTGAGGTACTCAATGACTTCCCTGTCTCAGTCATCACCAGCAAAGACTCTAGCCATATCTCCCAAGTTGAAGAAGGCAAAGGCAGGGACTGTGAGAAGGAAGATCAACCCACAGTAAGTGAAGACCAGGTTCAAGACCATCTAAAGGACCTGAAGATGTACAAGTCCATGGGACCTGACAAAATCCATCCATGGATCTAAAGAGAACTGGTGGATGAACTCGCAAAGCTGCTCTCCATCACATTTGAAAAGTCGTGGCAATCTGGTGAAGTTCTCACAGACTGCAAAAAGGAAAACATAACCCCCATTTTCAAAAAGGGAAAAATGGAAGACCCAGGCAACTACAGGCCAGTCAGTCTCACCTCTGTATCCAGAAAGATAATGGAGTAGGTACTTCTGAAGGCTCTACTAAAGCACATGGAAAATGATGAGGCGATTAGTAGCAAACAACATGGCTTCACCAAGGGCAAATCATTCCTGACAAGTCTGGTGGCTTTTTGTGATGGAATTACAGCATCAGTGGATAAGGGAAGAGCAATCGATGTCATCTACCTAGACTTGTGCAAACATTTGATACTGTCCAACATGACATCCTGGTCTCTAAACTGGAAAGATATGGTTTTGATGGATGGAACATTCAGTGGATAAAGAATTGGCTGGATGGCCGGACTCAAAGAGTTGTGGAGAATATCTCAATGTCCAAGTGGAGACTAGTGCAAGTGGTGTTCCATGGGGACTGGTACTGGGACTCATGCTGTTTAACATCTTTGTTGGTGACATGGACAGTGGGATCAAGTGCACCCTCAGCAAGTTTGTGGATGGCACCAAGCTGTGTAGTGTGGTCGACATACTGGAGGGAAGAGATGCCATCCAGAGGGACCTTGACAGGCTTGAGAGGTAAGTCCATGATAACTTCATGAACTTCAATAATGCCAAGTGCAAGGTCCTACACCTGGGCCTGGGCAGTCCCATGTACAAACACAGGCTGGACAAAGAGTGGATTTAAAGCAGTCCTGAGAAGACTTGGGGGTGCTGGTTGATTAAAAGCTCAGATAAGCCAGCAATGCACGTGTACAGCCCAGAAAGCCAACCGTATCCTGGGTTGCATCAAAAGAAGTGTGACCAGCAGGTCGAGGGAGCTGATTCTCCCTCTAGTCTGCTCTAGTGAGACCTCATCAGGAGTACTGCATCCAGCTCTGGAGCCCTCAGTACAAGAGAGGCATAGATCTGTTGGAGTGTGTCCAGAGGAGGGCTACAAAGATGATCAGAGGGCTGGAACATTTGTCCTACGAGNTGGGCAGTCCCATGTACAAACACAGGCTGGACAAAGAGTGGATTTAAAGCAGTCCTGAGAAGACTTGGGGGTGCTGGTTGATTAAAAGCTCAGATAAGCCAGCAATGCACGTGTACAGCCCAGAAAGCCAACCGTATCCTGGGTTGCATCAAAAGAAGTGTGACCAGCAGGTCGAGGGAGCTGATTCTCCCTCTAGTCTGCTCTAGTGAGACCTCATCAGGAGTACTGCATCCAGCTCTGGAGCCCTCAGTACAAGAGAGGCATAGATCTGTTGGAGTGTGTCCAGAGGAGGGCTACAAAGATGATCAGAGGGCTGGAACATTTGTCCTACGAGGACAGACTAAGAGAATTGGGATTGTTTAGCCTGGAGAAGAGAAGACTCCAGGGACATCTTATTGCCACCTTCCAGTATCTGAAGGGTGCCCACAAGAAAGCTGGGAAGGGACTTTATACAAGGGCTTGTAGTGACAGGATGAGGGATAATGGCTTTAAACTGGAGGAGGGTAGATGTAAGATTAGATGTAAGGAAGAAGTTTTTCACTCAGGAGGTGGTGAGCCACTGGAAGAAGTTGCCCAGGGAGGTTGTAGATGCCCCAACACTAGATGTGTTCAAGACTAAGTTGGATGGGGCTTTGAGCAACTTGGTCTACAGGGAGATGTCCTGCCCATGACAGGAGGATTGGAACTAGATGATTTTTAAGGTCCCTTAGAACCCAAACTCTTCTATAATTCTATGATCATAGAATTGTACAGCAGAGTTATCCTCCACTTTTTCTCATGCATTATCTGAAAGAGTGTCTTTGCACAGCTTCTAGAGAATGGCTTTTCTTGTCCTCAGAAACCAAGTTCTTAATTTATAGCAGACATGAGAAAAAAAAAAAAAA
>VYZX01003150.1:3211-22511 GCA_013401335.1 Brachypteracias leptosomus
TTCCACAGCAATATGGCTGCCAGTGATTCCAGCAGACATCACTGAGTGACCTAAAAGTCTCTTCTGGTCCTTGTTTTATACCTTACTATGAAAATACCTTATTTTACAGACACTTATTGAGAGCCAAAAGAATTTGTCTTGGAGGTCAAGATATGCCCATCAGGCTGAGAGAGATATCAGAGAAACAGGCCAAGATATATTATGACTGGGAACTGGGTATATGTTTTGAGATCTTTCTTAGCCAGTTAGGTGTTTTCAAACACATAATGCAACTTTACCGAGCCTTAGTTATCTAGGCAGTGTGACAACAACACACAGGCTCAAATTGTAACCAGGAAATGGAGTGTATAATATATGTAAGATCACAGGGGAGGTAAAGATAGGTTTGCATGACCACGAAACAGCTCCACATATAAGCAGAGTTGTTTGGGTTCAAGGCAGCTTCAGAATAGAAGCCATGCAGGTTTGGGGGCACTGTGCAGTTCAGACAACAGGAAAAAAAAAAAAGAAAAGGGGATAAGAAAGGAAAGGAAAAGAAAACAAAACTGTGCATTAGTTAATCCTACTACCCAAGGGTATAATGTTACTACCTCAGGGGTATAATGTTAATTTCATTAAAAACTACTGTAAACACAGATGGAAAGAGTAAAGGTATCAACACAGAGTGTCTGAACTACTATATCCCACCTGAGCTTGTCAGACAAGATCAGGTTCAGAGATGCTCCTCCAGTGTCTGTGGCAGCTGTATTCTGTTGCTGTTCTGATAGAGTTGTGATGGAGAGTAGATATGGTAGAAGAATGAAAGAAAGGAAAAATCTTCCAGTCTGAGGTCTATTTGAGCAGTTAACCCTTCCAGTTCGATGAAGTTTGCTTCATTCATTTGCTAGACATTCATTTTTTCCACCTTATGATTATCCAGACAGAGCTTAGCATTTAATATACACGCTTCATCTGAAGAAATAGGTAGATAATACAAAATAAGCCAAGGATGGAAAATCATCTCTTCTGACAAATTCAAGTGCTCCTGACCAACACTTTGGAGTCATTGTCTACACCTTGGACAAATCATAGCATCTATTGCTTCAGTGAAGGAAAAAGACCCACAGAAACAGCTGGGAACAGTGCTATTCCCTGGTTGCTACATTGCTCTTCAGTAGCTAAGGATTAGGCCCCAAATCTTGGTTTGATAGAAATTACTCCTATGCCCTCTTCGAGCAGACATGCTGATTGAATCTGCCCTGTTGAAAAAAGAAGGAAGCTACATGCACATGGGAGCAATTCCTGGGGCTGTAAATGGGTGAAGACATTAGGGGAAAATTGAGTTTAATCTGTCAAGGGACTTATTTGTAACTTTCTTCATGTCCATGCTAATTGGGCAGTACCTGATACATTAATTGCTGAACACAAATTACTGCCATCAAAAATTCATTGATGCTATTGTTTCTTACTTTTCTTTCTTTTTCCTGGCACTTGCTCTTCTTTCACCACTGACCTTCTAAGTCTTAAGGCTTCTTTCATCTCCTCTTTGGCACCAGTAGCTGGGATACTGTTGTCAAGGCATACTGGATTTAAATAGGCATGCCAGTTGGATGTGCCAGCACCAGCTCAGCCTCCTAATCACACCTTACTTGTTACATGGAGTTCAGGGATTCATTTGCAGACAGCATTAGCCGGATAAAGACACTCTAACCCCAAACCCTCTTGTTACACAAAGGAAAGGTGGGTTGGTGACTCATCAGGATATACAACAGGTCATAGGTGGTCTCAGATATTTGAAACTCAGCTTTCAGACCACTTGTTAGGCAGTACCATTCGTCTGGTTCCCAGACTTGATGAAAGATCCTCATAAGCAGATACAAGACAGAGGAAGCTTTATCACACTCCATAGGAATTCATCCCCTCAGTTAATATTCTGTATGAAAACAGCCGTCTACTTTTGAATTTGTCTTTGTCAACCTATCTTATTCCCAGCTTCCAAGGGAATTGTGTGAAGCCTGATCATTTTCAGGTTATTTGAGCTCTGGAAAGTGATGTGGTCTTTGCACAGCATACTTTTCACAAAGTCTAGAGTGTGAGTAGGGCTATAAACTCTTATTTTGTATAAATAAAAACTAGTCCCACAACTCCAGCTGAGGATTTAAAACAATCTCCAAATTGCGCAGGCTTGAGATAATATTATGAGAGCTGGCTTCATTAAAGATGACAATCCTATGAAGATGTACACAAGGACTAGAATAAAAGTAGGCAAAAGCTTTGAGGTTTTCTGTGGAAAGTGACAAAGAAGAGATGTTAAAGGGTTGTATTAATAGAAGGGATGCAAAGGGAAGGAAGTAACTCCCCTTTTCAGGGGCCTCAGAGAATGAACTGAGATATTCCTTTGCTTGCTCAAACTCTTCAGCAGGTCTTAGCTGCAACCTCTGTGCAGAGGCAGCTGTTCTCCTACTATTTCACCATTAAAAGTTTACCCTAGGAAGTGGCAACGCAGCTTTGATATAGCCATAAGTGGGATCCAGAGCTCTGCTAACTGGCTTCTAAATGACTGTGACAGAGTAATGACAACTTACAATTCCCTGCCTTTTAAAATGCCTCAGCCTCAGTCAATGCAAGTCAAATAGAAAATGTGTGAAGATCAGCTTTCTTGAGCTGATTATATATACACATATATGTGTGTGTAAGCTCCAGGCACTATGTGTTTAATCAAGGGCAGTATTAAGAGAGTTAATGAAAAAGAAGTAGCTGTCTTCTACTAATGTAATAGATCACGTGGGGAAACAGAAGTATCATGGTTACATGGAAGGGCTTAGAATGAGACCTTTGCTGACAAAACAGAGGCAAAAGCAAGACAAAGCTAGCCTACCAACCCAAAGCCAGTGGAGATGAGACAGAGCGGAATTAAATTCCAGTTTTGTACAATTATATCCCATTCCAATGGAATGGAAACCCTTTTTTTTCCCCATCTTCATCCTGCTCCAATCAGAAATAGGACTAGGTCTGAATCCCAACTTTGTTCTTGGGCTCTGAGTTGAAAGACCAGTGCTTTTATTTTATTTTAAGCACCACCTGGTGCACACGGCCATAGGACAGTAGTACAGCTGAAAATGGATGCTTTGTTTTCTGAAAGGAGGAGAAGAAAATAACATTCACTTCTCCAAATTGGAGATGCACCTAGAAAAATGTTCCTATAAAGCTCCATTTCTAGGCTAAGTTAATATTTGGAGGGATTGGGAAGAGCGTGAGAACAAGAAAAACAAGTGAAAGAACAAAAATTCCTATGGAAAATAGTAGATATCGAGTGTGAGTATGTATTTGCCAAGGGTGGGATATTTATTTATTTACTCTAACTTTGTGAAGAAAATAGATCAGATCCCATAACAGCTGGCAGTTCAAGAGCACAATGTTCAAAAAACTAGCACTAATGAGCTCACAGATAATTCTCGTGTTGGCAAGCACTGAACTCCCAAGTTGACAGGAGCGCTGGCATCACCAGGCTAAGACTCAAAGAGCAGTAACGAGGTTATTTAAGAAAGAACAGTGATGCAGTCACAATGTTGTGCATCATCAACTGCATGCAACATGCACAATGTGGAAGCAATAGTCAGTCCTATTTATGTCAGAAGCCATTATGACTCAAAACTGTAGCTGCGGAGGTTCCCCAAACCTGTGCCTGATACCAGATGCTACTATGAAAACAGTATTTTCAGAAGAGTTTTCTTTCCATTTCAGGACAAAATAAGTCACCAAATTTTCAGGTCCTTTTTGTTTATCCTTTTATATGCACACTTCAGGGTGCATTTAAAGTGTCAAGATCGTCCAAAGGTCAGAGAAAACAAAACCAAAAAAAACAGTCAAACACATGCCAAAACTATCAGTATTTTGGAAGCTAAACTATCAACTTAAACATAAATATAATGCCTAAAGATCTTTCATTGTCTAGCCCCTGGAGTTTCTTTCCTCAAGCTCCCTTTCCTCCAGGCTAGCATTCCCTAATTCTGCTTCAGTTTGAAACAAGAGAACTGTTTGGATTTGTTACAGAATCACTTTAAAAAGAAATCAGGCATTTTTGGAAAGCTGAGAGGATATAACTCTTTAAATGCAAGATATTCCAAGATGCTGCTTCTCATTTCCAGAGCACTCCCACTGGCAAGTAAGCTCTGTATTTGATTGACACCTAGTTAGCGTTTAATAGGCAAGGACACTAACAAAATTCACAGATTTACAAAGCAAAGTAAAAAATTGATGGATTTTTTTTGCTAGATGTGTGGCTTTCATTCCAGTTCGATGCCTTACTTGATTTTAAATGGACAGAAAATTTTATACACATGTGCACTTGGTTGAAAGGCAGACTATGAAGACTGCAGAAGTATCAGTAGTTGATTATAGAAATTTATTTATTCACAGCACAAATCCCACTAGGAAATGCAATCCATTTGCCAAAGAATCCTTTAAGCAGCTGTATCAAGCTACAGCCGCTCAAGAGGGGAAATTTGCAACACTTAACTACTCCAATCTAATTTCCAAAATCCCCACTATCTACAGTCTTTAAAGCCCAAGAGCATGGATTTTGTATAATTGATCTTGGTGCTGCAGGATACCTAAGTAGAGGAGGATATTTCTCTTTTGGCATCATGTCTGAAAAATAGATGCTGCTGTGTTGGTAATGAAAGGAGCAAAGTGATTCCTGTATTGGCTGGCAAAAAATTGTCTCAGAATCACAACCACACTGAGCCTCAATATATAAAGGCAGGAAGAACAGCTGTAGACAACAAAAAGTTTATTTAATAAAAAATGGAGATTCAAGCAATAGGCTGTGAGTTAATTTCTCTTACCATCTTTCTCCAAGAGCATAGTAAGACATTAGAAAGCCCCAAAAGCTAAGACTGTGCTGAATATTTGAAGCAGCTTTGGGGTGTGACTTGTAGCCTGCACTGCAGCAGCTTCATCTCCAGATGTTGCTCTAAATGCAAAGTCTAAATGGATGCCTCCAAGCTAGGAGAGCAGAGGGACAGCCCACTTCACACCATTTTGTGCACTGCTGAGCCTGCTGGTCTAGGGATCATGGTTTATTCCCCTTCACACTGGACTTCCCTCACTCAATGGCCAAGAGGTTTCATTCAAACTTGGTTTATACAGTATCTTGTGCTTTAGTGCTATGTTTTTTCTTCATTTTCCTGGTATTATTGTGCTACAAATAACATTATGCAAATTGGATGTGGTTAGACATTTTAATTCCTGAAGTTTGGATCTCAGTCATTCTCGTCATGTGTAAGTCTACCAATGGCATAGATGTTTTCCAAAATGCTGTACACATATCTTCCAGTTTTGGGATCAAAATAGTTTTTAGGATAGTTAGCTAATTTTCATTCACAGAAAGCCACTTTGATTTTTCTCTGAATTCAGGTGCAAAAATTTAATCCTGATTTTCTTTTGAGGTGGAGACCACAAAAATTGCAGTTGATATTTTTTAATGCACAACATTCCTTCCTCCACATTTAGGAAAAAGCTCTCTGAACCCTGTGATATTCCTTGTCTTGCTATTTTGTAACCTCATAGAAGCCTTAGATCCACTCCTGCAGAAAGCCTGCTGAGCCAGATAATCCTTGACTGCTATGTGATACTTTGCATTTGCTCTTCCTTAACCTGCTCTTAGACTTATTTCTTGCACAGTTCCTTTGATTTATGAAGCTCGTTTTGAATTCTTCTTAGTGTCTGTGGCATCTGCAGACTTTCTGGGATTCATACCATCAGTAAGCTATACTGCCTACATCACAGAAGATGTTAATAATTCTTAATTTTAATTTATTAATAAATTATTAATAAAGTAATGAGTAGTACCAGTCCTAAGGCAGCTCCCTGTGCACCAAATGTAACACATCCTCCCAATTTGATTGGGAACCGATAGCAGGTACTCTGTGAGAGCAATTTTCCAGTTTTGTCTGGAATTTTTTTCCTAGCCTACTTCTTTGAATGTTTGTTTCCAGGGAATAGAGTTATTATTTTTAAATGTTTCATAAAAAAGTGTTCTGCATTTTCACCTAATTTAGATAGGCAACATGCATGTAGCTTTCTTAACCTTAACAGGTTCCAAAGATCAAAGATGCCTTCCCTCCTGCTTCTTTTCATGAGGACAGGATTGATAGCACAGCATAGTGAGGTGGTGGGAAAGCCATCCTGAATGTGTTAGACTGATACAATAACCCGAACAGATGTCTTTCTATCTATCAGAAAAGCACAGCTGCTTTGAAAATAAATGACAGATATTTACAGACTAAAAAGAGATTTACAGCATAAAACCCCCACGTCATTCAGTTGCAACCATAGAGACAGGAAGCTAATTAGAGCTAATCTAGACTAGATTTGCCCTTTTGCAAAATAAGAAGTGCTCACATCACTTGAAAACAGACAGGTCTTTGGTACATACTTCATGTCAACCTGGGATCTCATGTTCCTGCAGCCCCAGGTCCCTGGCTGCATTTGCTGTGGCCTAAAGTTCCATGGATACAAGTGTCATTATCTGTAAGCAAGCATCACTAATTTAATCATTAAGTAACTGGTCTATTTTTTTTTTTTCCTAAAATTCATTGGGTTTGCATGGCAAATATTTGGTGGGGGGAGGGGGTGGGTACAGGGGTGACTTCTGTAAGAAGCTGCTAGACGCTTCCCCTGTGTCCAACAGAGCCAATGCAGTCAGCTCCAAGGCAGACCCCCTGGTGGCCAAGGCCAAGCCCATTGGCAACAGTGGTACTGCCTCTGAGATAACATATTTAAGAAGTGTGGCAGGGGAAAACCTGGGCAACAGAACTGCAGCAGGAGAAAGTGAGAATATATGAGAGAAACAACTCTTCAGAAGCCAAAGTAAATGAAGAAGAAGGAGGAGGAGGTGCTCCAGGAGAAAGAGCAGAGATTCCCCTGCAGCCTGTGGTGAAGACCATGGTGAGGCAGACTGTCCCCCTGCAGCCCATGGAGGTCTACAGTGGAGTAGATATTCCTATGCAGCCTGTGAAGGATCCCACGCTGGTTCAGGTGCCTGCCCAAAGGAGGCTGTGACAACGTGGGAAGCCCATGCCAGGAGCAGACTCCTGGCAGACCTGTGGACCAATGGAGAAAGGAGCCTATGCTGGAGCAGATTTGATGTCAAGACTTGTGACTCTATGGGGGATCCACGCTGTAGCAGTCTGTTCGTGAAGGACTGAAACCCATGGAAGGGACCCACACTGAAGCAGTTCATGAAGAACTGCAGTAGTTGGAAGGACTTATGTTGGAGAAATTCATGGAGGATTGTCTCCCATGGGAGGAACCCCACACTAGAGTGGGGGAAGAGTGTGAGCAGTCTTCCCCCTAAGGAGGAAGGAGCAGCAGAAACAATGTGTGATGAGCTCACCACAAGCCCCATTCCCTGTTCCCCTGCACCACTAGGAGGAACAAGGTAAAGAATTCAGGAGTAAAGTTAAGCCCAGGAAGAAGGGAGGGATGGGGGGGAAGGTGTTTTAAGATTTGATTTTTTCTCATTGCCCTACTCTGATTTGATTGGTAATAAAGTAAACTAATTTTCCCAAGTCAAGTCTGTTTTACTCGTGATAGTAATTACTGAGTGATTCCTCCCTGTCCTTGTCTTGACTCACAAGTCTTTTGTTACGTTTTCTCTCCCCTGTCCAGCTGAGGAGGGGGAGTGATAGAAGAGCTTTGGTGAGCACCCGGCATCCAGCCAGGGTCAACCCACCACACCCTCCTTCCCCCCAGTTCAGTCTGGTGATCTTCTATAGCTATTTGGTGCTATATCACAGCCCTGTGAAAGTATTCTATATGAAGTTTTAGGTAATAACACAGCTAAGTATTGCTCACCACGCAGGGCAATTCTTATTAATCCCCCACTGGGACTGGACTTTGTCCTCTCTGTAATGCTTCACATATTCTTCTCATACAAGAAAAATATAGCTGGCTAAAAAATACCCAGAATGGAAAGGTCACATTTACAGAGCAGGAAATATCGCCTTCTCCCCAAGAACAACGAAGCATCCAGTAAATCCTTAGTAATGAAGAAACAATAAATTTCTGCCAGTATATACTGGTCTTATGAGAGAGGAAAGTTAAATTACTGCCGTCTGGTCTGGCTACATGAACCTCAGACGGCTGGGTGAAGATTTTAACTGGTTGCTCATTCTTATTCTTCAGCTTCAGTAGAAGATGAATTAGCAACAGATGGAAGATCCAGTTTCAAATCCATCATTCACCAGCCCCTTACCCGAACAAAAATCATTAGGGTGCCTTCAGAATTTGCCGGCACCTACTGGCTGGTCTGGAAGCCCAGTTGTGTTGTTTAGGAGTTGCTCCACAAGGCGCTGCGGTCGCTCTCCTGCCCTGCTCCATATGCCTTGACGCGTTGGGATGAATCTGAATCAACCACCTCTAAACATTTGTGCAAACACTGACACACACTTTCCCCTCAGAGGTTTGCAGAAAAATGGAGGAAAACCTAATCTGTATGCAGTCAAACTCCCTTTCTCTGGCTTTGTGTGCCACAGAGTGCTACAATAAATAGAGGAGCAGACACTGTGTATCTGGCTCTGCCAGAGCAACACCAGCCATTTGTAAGCTTATGATGTGATTTGAGTTACTGTATGAATTTTCCAAGTGAATTAAGCACTGTAGGTACCAAATATAGATCTACACAGGAGAAAAAGAAAACATCAGGGAAAAAAAGATTCTTTGTACCTTCACTGGGTGAAACAGATGGATGTGTTGGAAACAGTACGTAGGAGTTTGTAGTCTGTCTAAAGTTACTTGTAAGGTATCTTCTAGGCCCGTTAGAAAAAAACCTCTGCCATCAGGAAGGTGCCATAATGAGTTTCCTTGTCCAGAGTTAGCTATAGTACCTGTTATCTTGTCTTTCCCAAGTTAAAAAGGAATTTCACCTGGTAGAAAAAAAATGTTTTGTTTATGTCTTTTTTCCCTATGTAGTTAGATGTATGTAGACCAGCCTTCCAAGAATAAAGCAAGCAATCATAACAGTGGCACTTTCATTAAGTTATGAAATCTTTTGTAATAGCTCGAAGCCTTGATTCAGTGAACTAGTAAGGCACACACTGCTTATGTGTGGTGTTTTCATTTCCTTGACTTTTGCCAAGGATTTACAGCAGCCTGAAAGACCAACTTATTAGAAACAGAGTTACCTGGGATGGGAACTTCTGTTGATTTCATCAGATAATTATCCTTCCTGAATTATTTGCAGCTGTATTTCACCCTAAATTAGATAGCACACAGTACTTGATAATGAATGAACTCCCCAGCTTTGAGATTTATACAGTTGATCTCTGTCTGCATGTTTGTTTCATGCATTAGATCAGCAAGCTGCCTACCTGGTGAACAACAGAAAGGACATACATGGTTTTTGCAGAAGAAAAAACCAACAAAATCCCAAATCCTTCACTATTAGAGTCCCTTCCAGGCTTTATGAGTCTCATTGCATTTGAAAGCAGTGAAATCATCCCAGTTTTTCTAGGGCTGTATAACATTTCCAGTAGATAGGTCAGTCTCATTACTTTATTGGTCACATCCTCCATTTTTGTAAATTGTTTTGAATCCTAAAATTCTCTGGGTAGAAGTACTTCTCCCCTACTTTGAGGCAGAACACAGTTTACCAAGACCACCCTGTAAATATATTTGTCCAGTAGCATATTCTGAATTAATAGATTAATATACATGTCTATCTCCCTTCCTGCTGTTTCAGGCAACTACTTCTTGTCCAACAATTTGTGAACAACCATCAATATATCAATGATTAGTTTGCATCCAATTGCATGATTCTGGTACTATCTGGTATCAAAAACTTGATACAGGACATCACCTCCAGAGGCCTATTTCAACTTGAACTGTCCTATGCTGGTTTTTCTATAACCTGAAGCCTTCAGAGCGCCAGAAGAAAATACATAATTATGTTGTATGTCTTCTGCATCAAGCTGCTGTTCTTGAAGAGAATATGATTATTTTTTTCTGTTAGTTTCTATTGCTAAGCCCTATTCTATAACCCTATACTATATTATTTCTAGAAGTACTGTTGCTGTGCCAGATAGTCCCTGTGTTTGTGCAACTGAATTTCTCATATGTGCCATGCTTTACATTTCTCTTCACAATTCTATCCTATTATATTATTAAGCCAAAAAGATTAATCCAGAAAAAGATTAAGTGGCAGTAGATTTTAACAACCCAGTAGGTGGAAACTTTTGTGTAGTTCTTGTATCTTAATTGTACCAAGAGGCTGATACTCATCAAGCTGTGAATAATTTGATAATGTTTAACTAATTTTTAGCAGTAAAGATGATTTAGACTGAGATTATGTTGTCCCTGTTTGAAACCTTTGACATAGTGGTGTGACACCTTAAGAGGTGCCAAGTAGCGCAAGACAGAGCTGACTCATGATATTGGAAAGTGTAGCAGAAAATCAAGTTTTCTCCAGGTATATAGAAGTTCATGTGTTGCCTGAGTCCAGACATAGTCTGGGAGTTGACTAGAAATATGATGTTGGGTTCAGTATGCACCCTGAGACTCATCACAGTGGAAGCAGGAGAAGTTTAGAGCAGAACCATGATTAACCCCCAAGGGTGAAAATTAATAGCATAAACCACTGGAAAAAAACCCAACATCCAGAAAGGCTTATTATGTGAACAGATTCAAGCCTAATATCTCTCACTTCAGTGCAGCAGTTGGCATGGACACTGTCTCCTGGTGTACACTGTTCTGGCAGTATCCTACTCCTTGTGATGGGAGAATTACTTAGAGGAAAGTGGAGAACACACCCAGTCTCACCGTGCCCAGTGAGGTGTGCATGTCCCAGTGCTGCTGTCCATTGGATTCACTATAGTGGTGCATGCATATACCTATTTGGATAGGAAAACCCATTAACTATGACAACCTTGGTCCATATTCCCTTCACACAGGGAAAGGCCAGCCTGAACAAGTTTCCCTGATCTCCTCCCATGTACACAGGCCTTCTTCAGCCTCCACCATGCCTGCCAAACCAGCCTATGTCAGTTTTCCCTAACTTATCCTCCTGGTAGACCATACCTGCAGCTGTTCCAGCCCCTTGTGCTTTCTCCTCTAGGAGATAACAGGGCTCAGCTTGGTATTCTGGATAAAGTCTCACCACCACTTTGTACTCTGCAATGATTTGCTGTGCAGCACTGCCTTGTGCTATGGAATTCAGATTTTTTTGTCTCCACTGGATATTGCTTATCTTGGTAGGCTGAAGCGTCCTTTTTGTCTTTTCTGAAGTACTGCAAGATGAGGACTCATAGTCATCCTATGCTCAACTAATCCATTTGCTTTTCCTCCTCTGTCATTTCCACTGCAGAGTTCCCAGTCTAAATGAGAAAAATCTTATGATTAGTCCCAAAGCATATGAACTTGCCCTTTGTTAGCTTGAATTTTATTCCATTTCTATTGCTTCCCCTTGAAGGTCATTGAGTTCATTTCAACAATATCCCAATGCTCCTCTGTACTGCTATCTCCAAATTTTGTACCATCAGCAAATTCTTACAGCACCAAATTCCCTAATGAAAAAATTACACAAAACTGAGCCTAATAACAGTCCTTAGGTAACTTGGCTAGGAGCATACTTCCATTTAATATTCTGTTTTATCCAGTTCTTCCCTCATTTTTCAACTCTATCTTCTTCTTTTCAACTCACTACTTTACATCAAATGCTTTAATGAAGGACAAAAATTAGAAGATCTGCTTTTTTATTGTCTTTTAAAAATAAAATTATATTTGCTTATTATGACTAACTTTCAGCAAACCTAGGTTGTGTGTTGCCCTGATTTCTATTTAAATCCAGGCCTTTCTTTGTTCTTTTCCTCCAAATATGTTCTAAACATTTGTACACAGCTAGGATCAAACCAATGGAACTACAGTTGCTCAAAACATCTTTTTTCCTTCTAGTTTTAAATACAGTAAAACATCTCCACATCAAAAGACATATCTATAATTGTTCTTACTGAAGATCTTGGCTTTACTAGACAACTGACTGCTTCACAATCAAATAGACACGGCTCTACCTCCATTTGTTCTTTATTCCTGTATTAAAATGACTCAAGAATGTTTCATTGCTTTTCCATATTATATGTTGCTCTGCTTTTGGTGACATGGTATCATTTCATGGCAGAAGAACATCTGATACATAGTTGTACCCTTCTCTTTTTGGTACACATTTATTTTAACCCAGTTACTAGGTACTTTTATCTTATGTGCCCACACTGATCTTTCAGGTCCTTCATCCTTTCTCCTCAAAAAACAGAGAAAAATCCTTTATAGAGACAGACAGGCTAAGGTTGCTCCAAGCACTAAAATGGCACATTGTTTTGGAAATGTCTTAGTTGTGGGATTTGTTATTTCTGGTAAAAGTTTTAACAAAACAGTCTGGCATGTTACCTTGTGATGTCAGTTCAGGTGGGTAGACATTTTGTTCAGTGTAAATGGCTATGCCATTTATAAAACGGAGTATCTGCAGTATCTGCTCTATGGCAATTTCAATAACTTCCTATAATTTCATTTTATGTGTTATGAGGATGGTTGATGCCTCTTCATGTTATGATCTTGTATATTACACTACACTATAGTTATTCAATAATGTCTTCTTTAAAAAAAAATAAGGCATGCAACAGATTTAGAGTGTATCTCCCTGGTGTCTACTATGAATTATACTGCTGTGGAATTTGAGTCTCTTTCTGCTTTGGGGGGAAAAGCATAGATTTTCTAAGGAAAAAAAAAAAAATCAAAGCAAAAAAGACACATAGGTGACTAGGTCTTGAATAAGATTAAATTAATATAATATCCAATGATCTGACTAGTTTGATTTTTTTCCCAAAAACATTGCAATCAAGCAAAGTGTAAGTTATTGGTTTCATTTCTATTATTATGTTCTATTATTCATATTAAGATCTCAATAGAATAAACCAAAATCCAAACCCAACAGACATTCTTCAAACTGGGAATCAAGACAAATCTAAAAACTACTAACTGTAAAAAATGTTATTATAGGAACAGTGGGACTTCAGTAAAAAATCATAAGTCATTTCAAAGCTAGCAAAGAAGCAACTTGTTTTGGACCAGAAATCTCTGAATTTTTCCATTCAGACACCAAAATCCTATACTTTTAATGTGTCTGCTATTGCTTATAAACATAGCTGATGATCATGTGAAGATTTACATACCCAACAATTACACCTGGATATACCCACTAGAGCTTAGCAGTCATTACTTTGCAAGTAGTTTCACAGGCAGCAATAGGCTTGTGAATAAAAATTATCTTTGCACTTCAAGTTGAAAACATTACAAATTTGTCCTTCATTTTACCTAGACAATAAAATTAGGACTCAAAAATCACAGTGCATCCAGGGGCATGACTCCCATGATGAAATTAAAAAGATACCAGCAAGCAAATCAGAAGCATCTAACCTGTTTTTAAAAGCAATAAAAATAAATCCTCATCTCCATGAAGGAGCTGGCCTAAAAGACAACCTGTCTCGAAGATGACCTTCAAAGGAGAAAAGAAACAAAACCCGAGAATAAGTACAAGTACAGAATGCCCTCCATAAGCAAGACTTGCAGAGGTCATTCTGCAAATAGATTAGTATAAATTAAGCTTTAAGCAACTGTTTGTAGTCCTTGCTTGGTAATGCCTGATTTACTACTGTTACCCAGGAAAGCACCAAATAGCTGAGGTAAATTACATTTAATTGTGATGTGGAGAGATTCACAAAGTTCTGGGCTTTAAAACAAAATGCCATAAAACGGCTCACATAACTTACTAGCACAATACTCTTGCAATATGCCTGTGTGTAGTTTCTGCAGACCTCAAGTGTCCATCATGCAAATTAAAATGGTCATTTGGAGGACAGATAACGGAATTGAGGTGCGAGTCTCTCCTGATGGCAACCTACCTTTGGTAGACTTTGTGGATTTAGACAGTATCATACTGCTCTCTAAAGTTTCTCAGTTTAAAGCAAAAGAGTAATGAGGGTGAAGAGTTAGATCTCAGAAGGGAATATAAAAGTCTACATAAAATTTGGCTTTGTTACTGAGAACTTCAGATGTTTTTATACACACACGCATATGTATACATGCATCTATTTACATACATAAATATATGTGAATTCCTCTCCTCAATAACTCTGAATCCTTTAAATGAAACATTTAAATACAGCACTGAACAAAACAGGAACTGAAAACATGAGAAATAGAAAAGGAGGGACACTTCAGTATCGAATGCACAATATAAGTAAAGTGAATAGGCTGTCGCAAGGCAAGGTAAACTATGGGCATTTCTTTCATCCTCCAGATTGCTCTTTCGTTTGGTCTGCAGAAAATGTATTCCTAAAGTATCATAAAAATTTCCACTCCAGCTGTCTATGTGATCTATGCTCTCATTGAACTATTCAGCTGAGTTTAAGGGTACGACGTTTTCTAGGAACATTACTGTTCTTTTAGAAACAGGGCTCCTTTTTCACTTTTCTTCTAGCTCAGACAGGAGAAAGAGAAAAAGATCAACATGAAGACAACTCATTATTTCATTCAGTTACCTGTAAGAAAGTATGCAGGAAAGGCCTTGATAAATTATTACCTTTGAAGCTACTACTGTGGAATGGATATCTTATAATTAGTTAGTGATTGATAATATCTATAGGCTGGGACACTGGCTTGATGGGTACTTTACAAATATATAAAAAACAGGACCATCTAACGTTTTTGTATTCATAGCGTAAGTCCTTCTGCCCTCTCTAGGAATAGGAAGCCCTTACAATGAGGGAATTTTACCCTTAGGATGGTTTACAGAATTGCTAGTCCCCTCAATTACCCTGCTCACATATGGGAAGCTCAAAGAAATGCATCACACCATAATATGATTGTCCCTCATTCAATCTAGGAAGATCATTATCTCTGGAGTTAATAGTACAATATTTAACCCAGCAGAGTGTATTTAGAGTTGCTATTAAACAACAATATTGAACTAAGCAATAACCAGCCCTTGTCTCAGCTATTTATGATTCCAGCAATAGATTATATGCATCATTGGCTTTCTCTTCTGGCATCTGTAAACTCTTCTGACTAGTTAAATGCTCCAGCATTGATACTAGAAGCAGCAATCACTACATGCCGATTCGCTGCTAATGAAGGAAACAGATCCAAGACCTAGGGTCACCTTACTTTATCCACAATGCATTCTAATTTTTCTAAAACAAGGGTTATTTGCTTAGAAGAGAGGAGGACGAGAGGGAGCAGAGTTCTGCTGATTTCATTGTACTGCTCTGAAAGGAAAGTAAGATAAACAGATAATCATTTCTCTGTCTCCAATTTACATGAGACCTCCCCTGGTACTTAAGCCAGCAAAGTCAGGAAAAATTGAAGTGTACAAAGCAGAGCCTCAGTGTTTCTTCATCTTGAGTCAAGCCACACTGTGTGCATGTATGTAAGTCACCACAAGAAGCTTCTATGTACACATAACTACCACCTTTTTCAACTCTTAACTTTTTATGCTACAAAGTAGATGATAGAAGATTCATCAAATAAATACCATCCAGCAAGGAAAAACAATTGCACTGCTGTGTTCCTTCACATTGATTACTTATAATGCCCCAGCAGCTGCCAATGGATGGCACTGGCAGGCAAGCTGGTTGTCAGTTAGCCTAGTGGGCTTTCCCACCACCCCTCCTGAAAGAAGGGTTCTTTCCTGAAAAATGAGAATAGAAAAATCTTGAAGGTAAAAAGCCTAGATTGGTATTTCCTCAAGCTAGACACATATAAAACCTGTTGGACCAAATGAGGATAACATGTTTAGATGGGCTTCCAAAAGGTGTTGCAATCTTTTTACTTCCTTAGTTTTCCCTATACTTCAGTCAAATCTGTTGTGTTTCCCTTATTCTGCTTCTGAAAAGTCATATTGTCTGGAGCTAAATACCCATCATGCTCCACCACAGAGGCAGCCATACTTCAGCAGGAACTGAGGATGACATTCCTTCATCATGAAGTACCACATGTACAAATAAATCAATAAAGTGAGTTAAGAAGAGTTTGGGAGAACGTATATTAGTGCTAAGATGACAATCTGTAGGCACAGAACACCTTCCTTTCATTCTCTTCCCTTCCTTGTCTTGCCAGCAACAGCCCCAGTCCCACCCACAACCCAGTGCTTCACAGCAGTGATTAAAGTAAGAGATGTTTCCTTGAGTAACCTACTACTGGGGGTACCTGGGAACTGGCAGGTGCAGAAATCAACTGTCATCCTTCTAATGAAAGGCTGCAGTGATAACAAACACAGGCAAATTCATTATGAAAATGAGTGTTGATTCCTGATACAGGTGCTAAATAGATCTCTTGTTTTATCTCATCTCCTTTTCCTGCCCTAGCAAGCTGTTTGCTCTGCTCATTAACTGCAGCAGGGCAGAACCTTCACCTGCAGACAATATTGAGTGAGGATAGCTGATTAGTGTGGAAGATCATTTAGATCTTCATTGGACTGAGGCTGGAAATATGAGCCCATGGAGAAGTGAAAAAGTCGCTGGAAGAGCTTTTAGATTTACAGGGAGAGGACAACACAAGGAAAGTCTAGGAATTAAAAAGCCAATGAGGACAGGCTAAGAAAAAACCCAGAGATTTAAATATTTTCTTCCTATAAAGATATGGATTTAAGACACATTGCTATTTGTTAAGAAGCAACTTGAACAGTCTCAGAGAAAGGCCTGAGGATGAATTACAACCAGAGCCACAACAATCTCTGCTTTTCTCTCAATTTTACACATTTCCAGCAGCAGTGTTAAGGAGGATGCAGTTTATGGTACAGTTAAAACTGAGCTTAAGAGCATTGCACAAATAGACTGAAAGAACTGTACATGTATGCAGAGATGTGTAGGTAAAATATAATAAAAGCTCAACCATTCAGAAAAAAAAAGGCCATTAAAGGCTATATTATACACAGCTGTTTATAGATTTATTTTTTTTTTAAGGCCAAGAAGACCCATGTATATCCTGTAGTATCAAAGTCTTAATAATATTAATGGCAACACTTCACCTAGGAATTCCTCTACTCAGCTCAATAACTTCTGGAGTGGTTAAAACTCCCCTCTTAGAAATCTCATTGCAATTTAAAAATTGAAAGTGATGGAAAACCTTCCTTTTCCTCTAAACAGCCATCCAAGGTTGTTAATTACTTCTACTGTTAAGAAAATAAATCAGAAATAAAAAAGATCTTACATTCATTTGTAATTCATCTAGTTTCAATTTCCAGCTACTGTTTTTTGTTACGATTGTCTAAAATTAATGAGTCCTCTCCCACCTCTGCACTATATCTTAGATATCCCCACTGGAGATACTTAACGAATATGGTCAAGTTATCTTTTAACCTTAATATAGAAAGGAGCAGTAAAATCTCATCTATGATGTCTCCCTATTCACTTAATGCTGAATTTCAGGGATCACTTCTGGAAGTGAGAAAGTAATTTTTTCTCTTTGGCAACATGAGGCTCTCTTGGGGGATTCTAGAGCAAGTGCCAGAAATGGTGGCTTTTCTCAGACGCAGAGATCTGGGATATAGGTAAGGGTTGAAACCATCTGATCAATTTTACGTACCTAAACATTCAACTTGCAGAAACTTTTCCACATTCATGTCACAGAAATCCTTAGCCTAGATAATGAAGATCCAAGCCTCAACTCTCACAGCTCTTGGCCAGCCAATCCCCAGTTGCATTAGCAGAAAGAAAATATGGACTTAGGAAATGTTCTGAAGGGAGAGTGAAAGTGGAGAAGACACCAGGCAAGAAGGGTTCAGCTGACATGTCTTACCTTTACAAACCCTGACACTTAGGTTTCTTTTCCTCCTTTTGAAATCAGAATGACATCTGGACTAAGAAATCCAATAAGTATATGGGATCAACCCATAAACCTAGGCACAAAAAAATATTGTTAGAGGAATGTGAGCTGGCATTCTCATTAATTTTAAATAAATTTACAACATAGAGTTGTGTCTTTAGTCTACATTCTAGATTACTCTGAATAATGCAAATACTATCCCTCTATCAGAAGGCAAAATTAGCTTAGTGGGTTTGTTGTCTGTTGTTTTTTTCTTTCCTATTTTCCCTCTTCTCTAACCTTCCCTCTAGTAGGTAACAAATACTTTTTTTTCAATTTCTTTTTTCTCATCAACTTTATTCCATTTGCATTGTGATTGAGTTTTATCAAAGCCTCAAGAAACAAAGATGTAAGAGATGTTAGAAAACATCTAAAAAGCATTTATTATTTTTCAAGGGGTAGAATCCACCCACAAGTGGCTTTTCAGCTGCTAGAAACAGGAAGCACTTTCAATGCAATGTTTGTTTGACTGTAGACCTTCTTACCATTTTAAGTCGATGGGACTAAAATCACAACATAAACCTCACTAACTGCGAAAGGAAGTTGGGACCTTAGCTGTCTGTTGTGACTCTTACAGCTTCACCTGCTCCCAAACAAAAACATCGTGCAAACATCGTGCTCTATCCAGGTATACCAGCAAGAATAGAGCCCTCTCACTAAAGTAAGTTATATATTATCTGTCTGTTAGTATTATTTAAAAGTTTCAAACTTGTATTGGTTGCTCCACAGCTATAGTACAGTTGCTTCTGTGGTAAATCACTGTGGAAAGTCCAACCAACAGTATTGGACAGAGCAGTGGAATTCAGAACAAAAAGATATAAAATTCTTTAAACTGGGGTAGTCCTTACAGCTCTTTAGAGAAGAGACATGGGATTCTTACACACACCAAAAGCAGTATTCACCTCCCAGTATAGGCTGTATAAAACAATATAATAATTATGCATCCAATTTCTTAGCCTAATTGTGCATGTTTCCTTTCTGCAAAGGAGAGACAAGTAACTTCCAAAGGGCAATTCCTTATAAAACTGGTACATAAAAGAGGTAGCTTGAATTGCCATGTGATTTTCATAGGGCAGAAAAGGATCTTAGCTAATTAATCTGCTTTAGAAACTGTTTGTTTGTTTGTTTGTTTGTTTAAATTACAAAACATAAATCCCTGTTGCCATCAATCTAGGTTTTACATCTCACATTGACTTCTCATTCCGGGAGAAAGACATTACTGAATAAAGAGTACAACTATCAAATAATTAACAAAAATTAAGAAATCCCCAACATTCAACAAGTATGGTACATTCTGCCTTCTGCAAGAGCAGGTGTTGAGACATGGATATCAATCAATCAAGTCATTATAGTGCCTAGTACAATGCTAAGAAATCATAGATATACAGAAGAAATTTACTTATTTTAG
>VYZX01003150.1:23878-52081 GCA_013401335.1 Brachypteracias leptosomus
TCATTCAGATTTGTCCCATTCTGACCCCTCCAGTTTATTTACAGAGAAAACAATTTAATTCCTTGGATTGAGTAACAAACAAATAAAGGGTCCAGTTTTGCAGAGACATCATATCCTGGTGAGGAAAGATTTGTAGAATTTATGGCAGCAAAGAAATGGAAAACGGCTTTCTTGGAGAAAGTAAGAAATTGGACTTCTGTCTGGAAGCAGCCTCAACTCCTGCTGCAAAGCCTGATCCAGAGCAGGTCTTTTCACCAAGTTCAGCAGATCTCACACCAGGGGCAACATACTTAGCAAATCCTGGGATTAAGCATGTATTCCCAGAGTTACCATAAATGGGTTACAAATAATTGATCTATAATAAAATGCATAGGAAAAGTAAAAAGAAATCGACTTCTGTCTCTTCTGACTTAGTTTCAAACTTGACTCAACGTGCCTTGATTTTTTCCTTGACCTCACCTTATGCAGATGCTTTTCTTTCCCTTCTTCAAGGCTTGCATTTTCCGAAAGATGTAGATAATAAGCAAATCACTGGCAAAATACCATGTTTCAGCTCACGCTCTGCCCTCATCTGTACTGATATGGATTGTACCAGTCTGCATCTGACACATAAGAAATCCCAGAACATCCAGAACAAATTTGTTTCTTGTTTAGTCAAACACTGAAGAATTTCAATACCCAAAATTAGAGATTTTCTAATTGGTGACAACAGAATTGTCTTATTTGAATAGAGGAATAATTTGAATTTCCTTAATTAAATATATATTTATACCGTATCATAATTGTGCTTTCCTTCCATCATATATTATTCTCATCCCAGAATGAGAAGCTACAAATCATCAGTGCCACACAGGTAACAATTTTTACCACACTTGTTGATTTCTTTGCAGAGTTTCTCTTGCCTTTGTGAAAGAGGCCCGAAGCCCAGCTATTAATTGGGATTATGGCTTTTTCTTAATGGTGTGATAAAGAAGCAATCATTTTGATGTAAGGAATCAGAGCTTTCCAGTTAGGATCCAGTGGGATATGTAATCAAGTTGGTGTATCCAAGAGAGGATGCACATTCAATTACAGTGTATCTATATTCCCATTCTGCCAATATTTGTAGGACTAAGCAGTCACTACAAAAATCAAACTCAATTTAAGAGAGGAAAATTTACTCCATTTAATTTGACAAGGGAGTGATTACATTCTTACTAAGATGTAATTTCTTTTTTGAGAACAGCATATACTTGGAGAACACAGTTCAGCTTTCAGTCCTTATCTCCTTCATCAAACCCCACAGGTTACCATAGATGCAACACCAGTAAAACCCACTGTCAGAGAGCAAAACTGCTGCATTGCAGTCACTCCAAATGTAAGGGTCCTACTACACCCTAGGTGATAAAGTCAGTGTTGCCGCAGGATGGAATTCAGCTGTGAAGCACATTACCACTCTGCTGCATCCGAATAGAGCACTGTTGAAAAGATGGCTTAATAATTTGCACTAACCCTTAACAAGCTAGACAACTTTAATCTGAGCACTCTAACATCTCAGTCATGAGAGAAATTTAAACCACAGTATTAATCTTCAGGACTCATTGTATTTAATGCCAGATTGGCAGCTTTTGAAAGGGAAGCACTGATACTGATCCCTAGGTGTGTGACCCCATCAGATCTGATCTGACCTCAATGGCCTGCTTTTCTCCCTAAAGACTCTCCTGGGAGGCTGCTTTCAGGAGTGGCAATTAGCATTGATTGAGATGAGATTCATCATGATGCAGACACCTGTCTAAGAAAAACTAGACTAGAACCATTAACTCATTTTACTCAGATAAATGAACAGCATTGGTGGCAGCTTTCAGGTAGTGTAAACAAAGCTGGCTCTAAACTCATGACTTATGTAGAGGTCTCTTCATCCTGAACCTTATGTTCTTAGTTCAAGGGAGAAAATGACAAGACGACAAACAATTTCACTTTCCTTTGTTATTAATGGGCAACAATTTAATGAGTTTTTAATTAAGACTTCAGTCACATTAGTTATCCATCTATTATTATTACACTTACCTCAAGCAAGACATGTATTTTTTGCCCTCAGCCTTCCCCTAACTTAGATGTCTCGTAGTAGATGTTTCACCAGCCTCTATTTTACTGGCTCAGGACCCTTGATAAGAATCACTGGAAAAGCTGGTTTGCAGCAAGAAAAGAGTTAAGAGTCTCACAGATTGTTTAATAAAGGTAGTGTCATTTTCAATTATACAGCATAAACACTCCAGTAAATTCTATGTCACATCACCAAGGAAACTCACTGCAATAATTCAGTCAAAGCCAAAGAGAGGATTTCTACAACAGTTTAATAATAACAATGTGTTCTTCTCAGTTGCCCTTTATCCAAGGATATCAGTACTTTTCACCCATATTAATTCATTTTATTAACACAACTTCAGAGTGTAATTTCAGGAAATTAATTGAGTATGACATTCCTACGTATCCTAACTGTTGATCCCTTGCCATCTCTCTGCAGACCAAGAAAAATCCCCATGAGCATCTCCAAATCACACGGTGAAAACCTCCTTTCCCAACCCTATGCTTTGTGCAACTAGCATCTTGGACGTGACAAATGTAAAAATAAAGGATGTATAATATTCTTGCACCTTCTTTGCAGTTAATCCAAATTCTCTTTTATGGTCCCTGATAAGAAGCACACTAGCCTGGAATACATAAAGCCAAGAATTACAAAGGCTACTGGATAATGAAGGATGTAAATAGTTGGATTTTTTTTTTAACCATGGCTCTTACTGAATGTATTTTTATGCAGAGCTCCTGTAATGGCATAGAACAGTGGATCATGATGTCGACCCAAATTGTTGTGGTCAGATTAAAAAGGCTTTAAAACAGTAATCAATTGAACAGAGCCACAGGCTCACAAGATCTGTCTTCTTTCCCTAGACGAGCTCTAACACATCTCCCTCGACAGCACATTTTCCTGATCCATGACTCAGTTTCCCTATTCAGGAAAACAGACCTTACTGCAAGACAAGTACACAAGCTGACTCTTTCCTGTGCTTTTACATTCTAGCACAGGAGACAAAGAAAGGGAAAGTATTGCCCAGGCACTTTTGGAACAGACAGTACTGCAACTAATGGCTGCACCTCATATTTTTAGTGCTGTCTTTCCCTCTTACTTGTTTTTGTTTCAATCTTTTCTCTGTATTCTCACATAGGTCAAGCTGACCTATGCTCAGGTCACTGCAAGTCTCTTTATTGACTTTATATCTTTGGTGAAGATTCATTCCCCTACTTTTCTAAGTGTTAGTAGTCTCTCTTTTCTTGACAAATATGGATTTTTAACACTGCCTTTGGCATGTTCAGATACAAAACTTTACGTGTTGAAGGGGACATTGCAGGGGAAAATGGGAAAAGAAATCACGTGTACTGCCTGGACAGAAGGACTGACCCAGTTTGAGAACATTCCCCCAAAACTAGTGAAGGAACACACAAGCTATAATTCAGCTTTTAATGAGACAACTGTGATTTCACCTGCAGACATTACTATTGATTTGGTTATCACTGGAAAAGTGAAGGTACAACTTTCCCCCTTCCCAGCCATTTCCCTATAGCCCATCACCTTTCAGAAACACAACACACACAAGCAGCATAGCTGAAATGCCATAGCAGACACAAAGATACAGGATGACTGTTGCTTGCACAACAAATAACAAACCTACAGACTTGTTCATAGTTGTAGGACATTCGATCCTAACCAGCACTTACTCTCAGCTGGGTCTGATCAGTGCAATTTAATGTTAACAATGGTTCACTAGAAGCAGAGCCAGCCCTCCTTGTTTTCTTCGTTGCTAGTTTATGCATAATAAAATCATACTGTTTCAAAGAAAAGACCTTCTAGTTCCATATCCTGTGCCCATCTCTAGTCAACAGTAGATACTTAAGTGAGAAGGCAAGCAGTAACGATATGCCCCAAGAAATGCTCCTCCAGATCCAGCAATCTGTGGATCAGGCCTTTCCAGCAAGAATTAAGGTCTTTGTGATTAACCTCCCATAGTCAATTCCTGCTTTCTAAAGAATCCAGTCCATGTTTTGCTCTCTTGGAAGCTCTTCATATTCATAAACTCCTGAAACGAGGTTTGGTAACACAGCATATACAAAAATACCACTTCTGGTTTGCTGGGAACATGCCAGCTAGGTACTTCACATACCCACAGCTTGCCTCCAATGGTCTTGCAATGACCAGTGAATACATTGAGGTCTGGTAAGAAGAGATACATGTGTGTGCACAGCGCATGATTTTAGGGGAACTCAGTAGGTTCTAGTGTGGTTCCTGAACAAGTAAAGAGACCAAGAATGTCTGCATTTATGCACTTTTCCATTTAGCAACTTATAAAAAGGGAGAGGTAAGTAGCAGGGCATCTCAAGTTTGCCAATGACGCAAGGAATTTTAAGCAGACAGCACAGCAGAAAACCTATTGCCCTCTGCATAGTGCTATTAGCATTGCTTATTTTGCTCAGTGGTTGAAGTTGGTATCCACCGCCATTGCATCTTTCTGGCTTTGCTTTCCACCAAGTTTGATGTTCTCTTTCCCTCCCTCAACGGCAATGGTTCTTGCAGGCAGTGTGGCTGCATTTCTTTATACAGGTGAGAAACTAGGAAGTAACTTAAATCATGATGAATTTGTATAATATGTAATCTTTGACTGACAGATGCCAGTATGAGTGAGTAGTACTGCTCTTCTTCAGGACTTTGGGGGATCTCTCTAGAGGAAATTTTTCTGTAGAAAAGTGAGACTTCACTGACAGCTGTGAATCTGTCCATGCTGGGCTAAAGAGTAGTGCACAACATCTGGAGTTATGAAAATCTGTGCTCAAAACTGGGCAGAGCTAAAACTAAACTAAAAATGAAATAAAGACAGTTTACTCTGAATTAACTGAGGGACTATTACTTCTTCCTGGTCTTTCCTACTGGAGTCTACATACTATATATTGATCTCCTATTCCTTGCAATTTATAGCACACATACTTTTTAGGACCAATAAAATCTAATATACTTCAGGACTTATGAAAAATGGCTGAGACATAATAAAGATTTAGAAAATGACTGAGATATAGTCAGATCAGAGTAGTTCTGATTATGTTTTACAATCGTATGTATACACACACTCATACATTTTTTATATAAACTAAAACAGAAATAAAATTGACAACAATCTAATTTATCCTAGATTTTTTTAAAATCCTAAATTAGGCTAGGCTTGAATGCTAGTAAGAGCAATGATCAATTTCTCAAAGGGTTTGGCCTTATTACTAAGCTACTCTGGTAATAGTAATGCCTGAATCCAAAGGCTTGTTTACATGGTCTGCTGCCTCCTTGCATGAACTACTGACCATCTGTGTAAAAGTTTCCTGGGCAATAGATTGAACTCAAATATATGATGATCCCATACTGGCAATAATGAAAAAAAAAAAAAGAAAAAAGTGGTTTTATTATCGCCCAGAATCAAAGGCTTAATAAAAGTAACTCAACTTGAGCTAGACTGTGTTGCCAGGAGCTACGGGTGGAGAATGAATTCCAAAAGATTTTTAGTGATGCATTTTCATTTACATAAAATTTTCAAAAGGAAGAGAAAAAGCATGAGAATGGGAACAAGGACTGAAATTGAGTGAATGATAGATACTAGTATTTTACATAGAATAGAAAGCCATTGCAGCCATGAATATCCAAGGTGTGGATCTGTAGAAACACATCCTAATTTATGAAGTCTCTTTTGACATCATTGTGCTGTAAGTGTGGTGCTTATTCAGAAGAATGTTAAAGGCACTTACATTGTGTGCAGACAGACAGGGGGTTAAAAGCTTTATGAGTTTTTTATTAAAATTTGGGAGTGAGCTTCCATTACATAGCTCTCTGGCGAACCGTGAATTTAACACAATTTGCACTGTGATTGCTGAGAGCTGAAAGCCTGCCCACAATTTTTGTAGTTTGGCTAACAAACATTCATGTGATGAGGCATATCACACTAGTGACTTCTCAACCCCGGCCCAGTCCTGCAGGTGTAAGTTTGGGAGGTTTGGGTGATTGTAGACTACTGATCCTGTTAAACTAATGAAGATGCTCCAGACTGAGTGATTCATTTCCATTTATTTGCCATTTCTAACACTCATTGATACAAACAGCTGGAGCAAAGGAAGATGCTCTGACTCATGGGCTGTTTGCCTGTCCCATTAAACTAGTCCCCTAAACTAGTCTCGAAGGGGGATGGGGTTGTAACTGGGTGTGCACCAGTGGCACAGTCCTCTAATGTTGACGAGGACCAGGAGGTCTCCCACTCCTGTAGGGTGAAATCAGTGTGCTCAGCTCGCTCCCTCAAATGCCTGTGCACCAGTGCATGTAACATGGGGAATAAACAGGAGGAGTTAGAAATTTGTGTTCAGTCAGGAGGTTATGATCTGGTGGCAATTACAGAGACATGGTGGGACAGCTCACATGACTGGAATGTGGTCATAGATGGCCATGTCTTTTTCAGGGAAGACAGGCCAGCAAGGTGAGGTGGTGGAGTTGCTCTCTATGTGAGAGAGCAACTAGAATGTATTGAGTTCTGTCCAGGGGTAGTTGAAGAGCGAGTTGAGAGTTTGTGGGCATGGATTAAGGGGTAGGCTGGCGAGAGTGATACTGTTGTGGGTGTCTATTACAGGCCACCGGATCAGGACGAGGAAGNCAGAGGTTACTGGCCACTAATTCAGGAAGACCAAAAGGGAGCTTGGTGAGATCTCTCAATCACTTCTATTTCTAGTTTGAGGTTTCAGAACAAAATAACTTTACAGTTAAATTTTAATTTAGGAGTTTAATTTAGGAGTCTGCAAAACAGCAGCAGAGGGACAGGACCATGTATGTTTTGCCACTCTACCTTGGGGAGAGTGATAGGGACAAGGAGACCTGGAAGAGTGGCAGTGCTTTTAACACTGACTAGCTTTTGCAGAATTTGTCTCTCAACCCTGAAACCTAGCCTTTTATCAAATGCATTTACCAAACTTTCAGATGAGTTTAAACCAATCAATTTCAAATCACTTTCAAGTTTATATCAGTGCAACTTTGCATCTAGGAAAACCTTTGATGAGCTCTTTACCAGGGCCTTGACTCTACAAGCACTCAAGTATACTCTTCATTTTAAGCACATTCCTCAAACCTATTGATCTCAATCCACTTCAGTGGATTATAAACATGTACTTAAAGTTGGAGACCTATATCAGTGCTTGCTTAATACAAATTTGAAAATGCTGAAGTGGACTAGATTTAGATACACTAAAATTGAAGCTGATTCTTTAATACTTTCCTAATTTGCACAGACTTCTCACAGGCTTATTATTAAACATATTTAGGAGCTTTGCTATACTGGAAACCAAAGCATTGCAATAGAAATGTGTCTGAAATGATAGTTTGGGTGGTCAGATCAGAGCTCTTTTGTGTATATCTCCCATGTGATACCCACAAACTCATAAGCGTTCAGGAATGAGGAGCAGCTCAAAAAGCTTCCTGGGAATAGAAGGAGGGAAAGGGGATTTGCACCCCAGAGAAGCAAGTCACCGTTACATCGCTGGTCACACATGGGTGAATTCTAGGTCTTTTTCCCTGAAAAATGCTGAACACCCTAATCTGGTGGCACATCATAGTTCATCAGCATAGCTATACTGTTTCAGATAGAAATGCTCCTATAGTTGCTCTTGAAAGACTATTAAGTCTCAGTAACATCACAAGGAGGAAGGGTTACCTCATGCTGCTATTGATATGGACGATAAAAAACACGCTTAATTATATATAATGACATACAGCCCTTTCTGGCTTTTCTAATAGCATCTCCAGTCACTCTTTGATTCAGCCATACAGGCTTGGCTGGTGATGGCCACCCAGTTATACTCCCTGCATGTGAGGATCAGTGCCTCAACACCTATCTGCATGTAAAAGGCAACAGCACCCTGCAGTTCAGGTTCTGGTGAAGAACACACACGATGGCCATCAGTCACACTACCATGTGTCCAGAGAGGCTGTGGATGATCCCTCCCTGGAGGTGTTCAGGCCAGGCTGGATGAGGCCTTGAGCAACCTGGTCTAGTTGAGAGGCGACCCTGCCCATGGTAGGGAGGTTGGACTAGATGACCTCTAGGGTCCCTTCCAACCTAAGCCATTCTATGATTCACACTACCATCTTGCCAAATGAATCCTCTCATCCTCTTTCTCCCATTTTTCCTTTCCTGAGTAAAGGCAGACATATTGCCATACTAAGGGAAAGCCAACAACCTGGTCTGGTATCCGACAGAGCAGAGAGGGAAACAAAAGAGAGGAAGGTGGAAGAATCCACAATAAATATGTACGTGATGATTTCCCCTCTTTTTCGAAGCTAGATCTCATCCCAATGCCACATGCAGAAGAGCATGGCATGAAAGATTGGTTTAAGATATGAATCACAAAGAGCAATATCTCTTTGCTAATGTTATTTAACATTCAGCCCCATCATTTTTATTTTTCATTTAAGTGAACAATTTATATCTTGAGGCTTCGTATTGTCTAGACTTCAGCAGTTTCCTGTGGCAATGAGTTCAAAAGTCTAATTAAATGAAATGTAAAAAAGTATTTCTTTCAATAAGTTTTAAATTTCCCACCCTCTGATTGAATTGAATGGCCATGTCATAAGAGAATCTTAACTATTTTTTCTAGATTGTTGCATTGGGTTTGCATGGCCAAGTTTTGACAGTAAGGCAGGGGGCTTACAGGGATGGCTTCTGCTAGAAGCTGCTAGAAGCTTCCCCTGTATCTGACAGACAATGCAGATGGCTCCAAGATGGACCTGCCACTGGCCAAGGTTGAACCTATCAGTGACAGTGATATCACCACTACAATAACATATTTAAGAAGTGGGGAAAAAAATACCTGGGTAACTGCAACTGCAGCAGGAGAGAAGAGAACTCTGAGAGAAACAACTCTGCATACACCAAGGTCAGTGAAGGGGGAGGGGGAGGAGGTGCTTCAGACGCCAGAGCAGGCATTCTCCTACAGCCCATGGTGCAGACCATGGTGAGGAAGGCTGTCCCCCTGCAGGCCATAGGGGTCTACATTGGAGCAGATATTCCCATGCAGCCAGTGGAGGACCCTGCACCAGAGCAAGTGGATGCTTGAAGGAGGCTGTAACCCCATGGAGAGCCCATGGTGGAGCGAGACCTGTGCCAGGAGAGAGAGCAAGTAGTCTGTTCCTGAGAGACTGCACCCCATGGAAAGGGACCTGCACTTAAGTAGTTCATAAAGAACTGGCAGTAGTGGAAAGGACTCATTTTGAAGAAGTTCACGGGGGACTGTGGGACTGCCTTCCATGGGAGGGAACCCATGCTGGAGCAGGGGAAGAGTGTGAGGAGTCCTCTCCATGAGGAGGTAGCAGCAGCAGAAACAATGTGTGATAAACTGACCACAACTCCCATTCCTCATCCCCCTGCACTGCTCAGAGAAAATTTGGAGTAAATTTGAGTCCAGGAAGATGGGAGGGGTGGGTGGAATCTTAAAAAGCATTTTAAGATTTGGGTTTATTTCCTCATTATCCTACTCTGAATTGATTGGTAATAAATTAAACTAATTTTCCCCAAGTCAAGTCTGTTTTGCCCATGGCAGTAATTGCTGAGTAATCTCTTCCTGTCTTTATCTCAACCCATGAGCCTTTCATTATATTTTCTCTCTCCTGTCCAATTGAGAAGGGGGAGTGATAAAGTGGCTTTGGTGGGCACCTGGTGTCCATCCAGAGTCAACTCTCCACAATGATTCATTATTTGATCTTTTATCTTGGCTTCTCATATTCATCTGTATTCTAAGCTATCACATTCTTCTTGTGCTTTTTCACGGAGGAGTCTTCTGCAGTGCTTGATATTTTGCTCAGCCTTTTCTGAATCCCCTCTAAGTCATCCATATCCTTTTTAAAAGGGAATGTCCAGTACCTCATTCAACACTAAGACAAGGCTGCAGTGCTGATGTATATAATGGCTTTGTTTAATAAGAGTATTTTAAAAGCACAAAATTAGTTCACTTGGGCTTATTTTTTAGCACAAAATCACCAATAGCCTTAGGAAAAAAAAAAAAAAGAGCTATAACTATACAAAATTACAGCAGAATGTATCAATTGCATTTCAGAGAGTAGGAAAAGATAATAACAGCTGCTGAAAACTAGATGAGCTGCATGGAATGGGAGTAAGGTGGTGAAGCATTTATTGCTATTGATCTATTTATCTACTTATTTTTACTTTTGTTACCACAGTCTGGTTATAGTTCACCACTTTTGAGACTGAAAATTTGGAGGAAGGAGTCTTACTAGCTTGATATGGCAAATATATGTTATTCTAAATATTATTCCCCTAGTGATTTCTTGTCAGCCTCAAACAGTTAGTGCTCAAAAACGGATGCTCTAGAATTGCCAGAGTGAAGGAAATTCCTTCAAAAGCACACAGAGCAAAATAAGAAATGATTAGTTTCTGCCTCTCCCAATGCAAGAATTAGAGGGCATCATATGAAATTTCAAGGCAATGGGTTTAGAGCAGCCAGGACTTCAACACATAGCTCAGAGTTAAATTTTGGAACTCCTTTTCGCAGGTAACTGAAGATGCCAAAATGTTACACAGTTTCATATTTAGAAAAGAAAAATCTATAAAGGATTATTAAACACAAAGATACCATCTCTGACTCAGAAAATTCCCAAACCACAAGTCACTGGGTCTGGGAACACGTACGAGAAAAGCATCACATGCTTTTTTTGCCCTTAAGCTCTTCATTATATATAAGGAGGTATATATGCTAGTAACTACTGCCAAAAGCAGGATAAAGATGTAAGCAGTGACTGGCCACACACAGTATGGTTCTTCCTACCATTTATGTGTTACAGCATAGAGGATTTGACTCCTAGGAGTGGTTTCTCTTTTTTCCCTCATCTTTTTCCACTACTACTCTCATCGTTATTACTATCAGTGTTACTATTAACCACACCATTATTATGCATCACCAGAGTCTTTGACGTATCAGCTTTCACTTCTATTAATAATTTTGCTATATCTTATTTCAAATAACATTATAAGTCAGGGGAGAACTGTATAGAACTGTTGTGTTCACCACTGAATATTCACATAAAAATTTCTGAAGAGCATGTGAGCAGTATAGACCAAGCATACAAGCAGTAAGCACAAAGTGAAGATGCACGGGCAAGCGATGTAATTCACCTGAGATGTTGCAACTGGTTGTTTTAGTCACAACTGAAAGCAGTGCCAGAGACTAGCACATTTTGTAGCATGGCTTTGGCTTGCCCCAGATTCACCTTACTAGGACCTTGTTTCAGTGCTAGGATGAAGGGTGCATGCGAGTGACACCCTTCTAGTCCCTGGTTTCCCTGAGGGAAAAGGTTGAAGCCAAGTGGGTAATGGAAACAGAATGAGTGGAGGCTATTAAGGTGAGGACAAAGGTTCCAGTGGAAATCCTTCAAACACTGAGAAGGGAAATATCACTTCTATCTTCAGTGCAGAGAAGATGAGGAAAAACTCCAAACCCAAACATTTTGTGAAACTGAGCTCCCAGTAACATCGGCACTTTTCACTTCCCTGTCCCCTTCCCTCAGACCACGCAACCAAGCTCCTCTTCAGTTGGCAGAACAGAATAGCAGCTTGTGTGAGCTATTAGTTGTGGTCTCCTCCTCGTCCAAAATTTTTTTTTAAATTTGTATTTGTTAGGGGGTTGATTTTGGTTTTGTTTTTTAGTTTTTAAATGAACTGTGACAAGCAACACAAAGATTTGACAAAGGTATGAGGGGAAGAATTATTTTCTCTTGAAACTCTGACAGAAGGAGAATGAGGCTGTGCCACAGTATCCACAATAAATCTCTAGGTTGATCAAGATAGAATCTCCATAGCTCAACAGGTTGAGTTAGGACCTTTCACATGAGATTTAAAAAAAATATATTCCTGGCAATCCTATAATTTAAGTTTACACACCAATAAATTGTCATATATCCCTCTCAAAGGGGCTGGTCCAAAGTCTATGCATAATAAATGAGTTTCCCCTTATCTTTAGTAAATCTTGCATCAGTCCCCAACTGCTTCATAAACATCAAAACAGTTTCCAGAGCAACTCCAGTCAAACCAGATTTTGTGAAAACTGGTTTCAGAGCTGAAAAACTCTAGGAGAATCTAAGAGAACAGGTGTTCCCAGAGCTCCTGATGTGTCAGAACCTTAACCACAGGCATTACTGTAAGAGTGAAGGAATTCCCCCCCAAACAGGTAAACCTGAGGCCCTCTATTTTGAGATGCTCCCTTCAGGACATCTCCAAAAACCCTAGTTTTTGTAAACCTTTAAAATATTAATCTATCAAAAGGGGTGATAGAAACCAAACCATCAGAAAAAGAAGCCTCAAGTCAGAGGACTGGCCCCATGAAACAGCCTGTTGTTATAAGGTAGGGGGATTGGCTTTTGGTTTGGGCTTTTTTTTTTTGTCACTTGCTTGTTTTTAAACCAAAATAATTTGTGAAAGAGAGGGAGAGAGGGAGTTCTATGCTCCCTACCCTACTCTTTGCTACGGGTCTGTCACCATCTCCACAATAGCTCTCCAGCTGCCATCCCATTTTAATTCTAAACCCATGAAAAATTAAATGTAGCCTCAACTGAGAGCATCAGACCATTTCACATCCCATAGTGGGGCTTGGTTTGAGCGTTACCAGGTGATTCTGCAATGCTCACACTTGAAAAGCGAGCATCACACCCTGTCATGCCAATCAATCTTTTCATCAACATTAAAGAGTTCAGGTCTGAACATGAAGTCAGATGTTCAATCAGGATTTATTACCTTTTCATTTTGCTTCAGAGGCTGACAAGTGGGCCTGAGCACATTTCAATATGCTGATTCTTCTTTATAAAAGCAATTACATGCAGAGAAGCACAGAATAATCTGAATGGCTGGAAGAGCCCAATTGGACTTCTGATTTAGTAAGTGCTTAGCACCATTAATGAAAGCTCCCAAACACCCTGCAGGACTTGGTCTTATAGACTCTAACATAGCCCTGAATTAGAAAAAGGAAAGACATTTCCAATGACTATTTTTATCTGCAATCACATCATCATGAGTCTCAAGACCAAATACTGTGATTTCATTTCCCACTGATAAAAAAATTACAAATTATTATCTTCTTTTAGCATTGAATAAGTACCAGTCATCTTGACATCAGTCCAGCTGAAGGCTGCTCCAGTTTAGGTCAGCAGGAGTTTTATTCCATCACCCTTAGTTGGTGGGCCAGCCAGGTGGACCAGATAATATTACTCCGGTATATTATCTTTGGTAGTTCTGGATACAATTACAGAAAACCGGAAGTGAGTTGGACCATTTGAATTTGCTTCCTTATTTGTATCACATGTTCTATGCTCAGCAGTGATTTTGGAGGATAGGGAATGGACAGATAGTGCTGTTCCACTGAATGTCCTTTAGAGTTAATGAAGGGAGGCTGTATTCAACAACCCCTTGAAAGATACCAATGCACAAAGCTCTAGTAATCCATTTTTGCATCTGTTTCCCCCAGGTCCAGCTAACTGTCTACTATTTCAGTTGTACTTTTCCCAGCCTCCTTATAGCTCCTCTGAGCTGCCACTCACCCACTCTGGACCTACAGGTCATCAGTCTCATCGTTCTAACACATTCTTCTTCCTACACTTTCAGTGATGTTTATAAAATAACTGGCAGTGTCCTTTCCCAGTAAGGCTTGCATGACCTTTAATTATTTTGGTCATGATACAGAAGAAAGGTCCCCTTGAGCTAAAAAGATGGTTTGCTATACTTAGTCACACACAGATCTCTCACTGTGCCTGTACAGAGTCACACTGCCTCTGGGTCTAACGTAGGAGGAGCTGTGCATAAGAACTGTGTCACACATTTGCTGCCAGATCCTATCAGCACCTAATCTCTTCTCAGGACCTTGGCCTCTTGCTTGTAGCTATGGGAGAGCATGGGTGGCCTTCACTCAGCACCAAGGTGACATTCAGAATATGAATGGAGGAGAGAGGAAACCTTTTCTAATTTATTTCCAAAAGCAAAAATTTCTCCACTTTTCTGCACTCCTCTAAGCTTCCTCCACATTAGATATTCCATGGCATTCCTTTTATAATGGTTGACAAGTTGACTCAAGGCATATAAATTCCACGGGGAATATTTTTTCAAGGGAAAAGAAAAAAAAGGAACCCATCTTAGTGGGACTCCAGCATGCATATCAATAAGAGAATTTCAGCAATCACTTCCTGGGTGTAATTACATTCATCTACATCTGTGACAAAGTGACCTGTCAAAGTGTCAAAGAATCTAGTCAGGGAGTGAAATTCCTTGCTCGTAACAACAGCCCATGTCAACACCTGCACTTCTCCTATTTTCATTTTAGCTGTAAAGGAATTGTCTAGGTTTGCAGTTAAACCATATCTATGGCGTATGGTTGCAAAGGTGTCTATCCGAAGAGTGCAAGATCAAGTCCTAGCATCATGATATTATATCTGAGCTAAATGGCCTTGGAGGATTTGAGCAAAGCCAGATTAATAAAGAATGCCCCAAAAAGGGTTGAATTTCACCCAGCATGGGAAGAAGGCAGTGTACTAGCATGCTGGAGCAAGGTGAAAAGAAATATCCTTTCACCTTAGTGCAAAGGTAGAATTATTATGCTGGCAGCAAGAATTTTTCTGCACAGGCCAATTCATGATGGTCAAGGGCCATAAATTGCAAATTAGGCTAATTTCACATTAACCTCAATAAATTAAGAATCACCTCTTCCACCTTCATGACACCACTTGACATCTCCCTGAGTAAATGCCACTGATCTGTGACAGTCACCAATGAATCCCAAAAGGGAACTTCCCCTTTGTCAAACCTGAGCTCTACTACTGAATGGACAATAGAGGAGAAAGCATGTGAGTAACAGGCAGCAGCTCCACACTATAGGGGATAATAAGCATAAAAAATAGTTAGAGGCTTGATCTAAAAGATCTTGATCCTATGTCATTCAGAGGTTAGTCCTGATCCAAACCACAAGACTTAGGGTAACTTGTACTCTTAGGAAGCACTCTTGGGTGCTCAGAGCATAGTTACCTCAAGAAACAAGTTATTAGATTCCTTCTAGTTTCTCTTGATCTCCATGGGAAGGCACTGGGATCCAAAAATCCATTGAAGACATTGTTTTTTAAGATCAGGCCCATTGAGATACTGTGAGTATAGTCTGTACAACCTGTATGTCCTCCCATGCCACCCCACGGGCTCCTAAACAGACCAAGATCAACCACTGCCTATGGGGCACCTCCCAGATTCAGAAAACAGGCTAGCTGGTACCTGATTTCATTTCTCAGTATCATATATAGCCTGAAGGTGCCTGGAAATCTGTCAGTGTGACCCACAGTTGGGAAAGTATGAACATCCCTTTCAGGGAACAAATGGACTTGGAAGAAACTAGCATAGCCTCATAAATAATTTTAGCCTGGGCTTAGAGCATCCTATATAAAAGGTTCATTTTCACTCTACATCATTCTCCAGCAACACTGCATATATATACCCCACACCCTATTCTGGGTAGAGAAGAAATTTTGTTCAAGACCCATAACAAACAACCAGTCAGAAGTGGCAAGCCAAGAGGGAAAAAAAAAATTACTGACTGATATGCATAAAAGAGAATCTTCATAAAATATAGCTAGGTTGAGCTGGTTTTGAACACATGGTGTCATATAAGGGGACATAAAATTGTTTTCTGCATAAGTAGTGATACTAAGAATTGTTGCAAAATTTAAAAAGTTCCCAGCACTCTGGTGTGATGTGAGTAGGGAACAAATTTCTGCTCACGTGAGCTCAACTTGATAGTAAAAGAATTTACCTTCTTGCTGCTTTCACAGCTTTAGTTACAAATTAAGTTGAGGTGAAAGAACAACAGGACATCTTCTGCCTCAAAGCCAACTGAACTTGCATTTTTTAAAGTATTTGCTTTGCTGAAACCTGAAGCTGACATGAAGCTATGACACTGAAACCATTTTTGAAACCAGTTTGGCACAACTGAAGCACATGGCAAGTGTACGAGGATTTTGTTAACAGGAGGTACACAATGAATTGTTCTGAATAGTCATTTTTTGGGTTTTGTTTTTATAAACACCACTTTTTTTTCTCTTTGTTCAGAATGACATATTTCTAAAGGTTAATTTTGTTTCTAAATGCTGAACAGGTAACTGGAACATTTCAGTTTTATTACAACTGAGTTTTGTTTGGTTATAAGTGACACACATTAACCATATCCACTGAACAAAAGTGATCTTTTCCTAATTTTGAATTTGATATGGAATATAAATGGGTTTCTATCCAGATCTTTTTACAACAGGAACCTTACCATAAAGTCTTTCTTGCAGGAGGTTTTGTGAAAGTATTGCACCTTAACCAAAAAAATTGCAACTTCATCATGGTTCCTCGATGACAAGTACCTCACAGGTTAGTATGACAGCTGTTGCTTCTGCCTCTGTTTTGCTGTTCTCCAACTGCTGTGTCCCACTCAGAGATGCCACGACCCACACAGATTACTGTAGAAAATTGCACCACTCATTTACCACTCCAGTTCATGTTTCTTGTCAGTAGAGGCTCACCTAATTAATACCGACTCTGCCTGTGAAAGGTTCTAAATATACCAGGTTTGAAGGATAGAGCCATACTTAATATAAAAATCTAAAGCAGTAAAAAGAAAAAAAATATTTTTTTGAACATTCAAGTAGTATCTCATGTATAATTATTTAATCAAGTCAACAGGTTTTTTCAGTTATCCCTATGGCATTCAATAGGCAGTGCAGCCTGGATGTAATAATCTGCTTAATGAACTCCATGTGGATTCTTTAAGAGATCTCTTATCCCTAAAATAGTTATGGTTGATGTCACTGGGTGAGCAGGGCCAGGCTGAGAATCTGCTTGCCCCGTGATAGACAAGCTGAGCAAAGCACCCCTTTTAATTAATTACTGGTAAAACTCTGTAAAGTAATAGATAAAGAGAATTTTAAAAGTAATAATAATCCACTGAAGTCTTCACCATGAGAAGCAGCAGCTGAAGGACAGGATCCAACATATGGAGGAGTCAAATCAGCTGGTAAGTTACTGTTAATGAGAGGCAAGAGAGCATATGTGTCATGATTAGGGACACTACTATCATGATTAGCATTTTTCAAGCATCACAGTTATGTAACATTCTAATGGTTTGGCCCAGTGTTAGGTAGGGGTAAGATGGATATACCAAAGAACAAGAAACATTCTGCTATGATGATAACTGAACTATTGATTAGAAATGGAATGTTATTAATTACCTAAAACCAATGCCATTTGAGTATGCTAATTTTTATGTGGCTAATGTGGTTCTGATACACCTGAATGTCAAAGACCAGTCATGCTATGATGCTGTCAGACGGTGAATTTCTACCATTGTAACAATGGTAAATCATTACATTATAGGAGGGAGAAGACTGAGCTGGAGAGTTTTTCTCCTTGATTGCAGTTTATAAATGTCTATTTCCTTCTTCTTTCTTTAGGGATGATCTTCTGTACCCAGGATGCCCAGTGATATGGCAAATTTGTGGCAATTTAAAATCCTTTTGTCATCCTAGCTGTCTTAAAGATACCACTACAGTTTCACTTCATATTTCTGTTGCAGGCACAAGATTTGCTAGGTGAAATTCTGTGGTACATGGCGTGAATGACTTGAAAGCTAAGGTTATTTTTTCTGCTTTCGAGTTGTTCCTTGTGTTATCAAAATTCATAAGAGCAGGCACAGCACAAGGAGGTTGCACAGTCCAGGAGATGACTCTGCAGTTTTGCATAACTAGTATTTTGAATAATAAAAAGTTATGATTCTGTGTCTGAATTTATATGAAGTCAAGAGGCTTCTGGTTCTTGAAAACGATAGACAGGCTGATTTGTTAGAGCATCAGAAAACTACGCAAGGGTTTTGTGTGAGGCAGGAAGGAGCTGGGAGGGAACAGACTGTTTCTTGGGAAATCAAAAGGTAGCTATTCTTCACTTTCACTAAAGGAACTTTGCTTCTTGCTCCTCTCCCCTTGCTCTGCAGTTCTGTTCTGCTACTTGTTCACTGGAGACATAACTTCTTCCCCTACATGTGACCTATCAGCCTCTTTTTAAACCAGCTACTCTCTGTTTTCTACATAAATGTTGTAAATGAGCACATTCTACCAGTCATTATCCAGCCCATCAGGTTAAGAACAGCCTATTACCTATTTGATAGGCTGTTTTCAAGACAGTAAGACAAACTCCAAACTCCATCAGACCCACGTCTTCTATTTTCCAGGTGTTCTTCAAGATGAAAACATTTATGATCTGATTCTACTCAATGTTGTGTGAACTATTGGCACTTCCCATGCTCAATTTTTTTTTTGCACAAAGTATGCATGAATTGTTCTGCAGTTACTCCACACAGAGCATCATTCTCTCATTTGAATTCACACATCTTTATGTCAAAATACATAAAATTATACCTCCATGCAAGCACTAGTACAAGTATATAGATACAGTCAGGATCACATATTCATTAGACAACAATATTTACATGTGAATATAGACAAGTACACAAGGCACCACACATCTACAGGTACACACCTGTTTGCATATATTTTGGTGTAAACATTCACACACAAGCCACAAACACAATCATAGCTACACATGAAAACAACAAAAAGCTACACTCTGCTTCATATATGAAGCCAGAACAGTCACATCATAGCACTTGTACTGCCCAACTGAACCACATTTGAATTTAATCTCATTTCAGTTTCAACCTGAACTTCTGAGCACAGTAAATAATCCTTTTCAAGCCTGTGAGACATGAGCAATGAAGACAACAATGTCAATGATATAAAATTAATAGTGCAAAATGGCAATAAAATGGGAAAATCCCAGCACTGCCCATAAAAGCATATTAGCCTGACCTGTATTTACTCTTCTTTTCTGGAGAAATCAGTTCGTTTCTCAAAGCTTATGGGAAATATTAACAGTAACGAAGCAGAAAAATGATGAATGTAAAAAAATTAGGGTGATACATAAATGGTTATAAACTTGCCCCTCTTTGTTGCTCATACACTTTTGATGAGCTTGCAAAGTTTTAAACCTCTTAAATTTAAGACAGAGCAGTTTTACTTCTTTCAAGCTACAGTGGAAATAATTTCCTTATCTATCATTTAGAATGGTTTAATACTTTCATTAATCCACACATCATAAAGCAGAAAGTGATTTTTATACCTATTCCAATCACTCATTGTGTCTCCCTGCAAATGGGAAATGGATGTTTTCTGCTGATTCTGAAGTTAAACTTAAGGCCAGTATCTTCACAAGCCAGGCTAGCTGTGAAGGCAAAGATTTGAAGGCAGACAGAACAGGTGCCATCTCGTTCTATCTTTAATGGACAGATTGGTGGCCTTCAATATCTAGCAGGACTGCTGATTCAGTCACAAGGAAGCATTGCCTTGCCACATTTGATGGAAGCTGTGTAAAACACTTACTACAGCAACAGTAATCTTGGTAGCCACCTTAACCAGGCACCCTCTTACCAATGCCTGCGTCCTTGTCTCTAGATGCAGTCACCCAAGTGAAACATGACAAATCATTTCCAAAACACATTGACAGAACTAGGGTGTGGCTGGGGACAAATAATCAGGATGTAGCTACCTGAAAAAATAGTTGGTATGGACTCAGTGGCAATCAGTGGGATAGGTAGTCATCATGTTGTAAACAAAGGCTTATTTTTATTAGTATTAGGGCTTTCTTTTTCATCCAGCCATTCCATGAATCTCCATCCAAATGATGAACATTTGACAAAAGTCTTTTCTTGTCCTTAAAAAAGTCATATCTTCATCAGGTATCTACTGAGCCATCAATGTGATGACTTCAAAAGCTATTGAGTTGCTCAACTTCTACTTTCTCTAGCTTTTTCTATTTGTCAGACAGTAATTTTCCCATACTGTTGGCTTTGACAGCCCCAGAACTAATCGATGATTTAATAGGCAGAACCTTGTTATTAATGTCTCACAATGATATCAGTTTAAACCTAGATCTATAGAGCATCAGGGTTTAAGCACTTACCACAGCACAAGTTATCAAGCATCCTCTGTAACATCAATAGGATTTTGGCCAGCTCTCTTAATGCACCCAGAGCTGTCTCAACACTTCTCAGAAATATATGAAAATTCAATTTACCACCTTATGGATAAGCTGTACCTGCCATGAGAAGGGCAGAGCTACCATGAAGAACCTCAAGATTGGACTTGCATGCACCTGTTGACGCCATAGAGATGAAACAGTACAACACCCGAGTGGAGAACCAGCTCCACTCTGCCTAGCTTTCAGACTTTCAATGAAATTACAGGCAGAAGGGGGTCACATCCTCTCTTCCAAATACAGTTCTCTTCAAAGCATTTGTCAGTGGCAACCAGTGTTATTCCTTTTCCAAAAGGTCTACTCAGTATGTCAGATGAATTATTAGTAAGACAAATCCACCATCATAGGTCATAAACACAATATTTTTTGCCAAACACTCTTCCCTTTCTGATAAATTTATCATTTGTTATTTCAGTATATGGCATTTTTTTAAAATTTTTTTTTTTTAATGTTGGACTAGCAAAGGTCTTATTTGTTTTTCCTGAATAAGAGAGGTGTTTTTTTTAATACTCATCCCTGGTATGATAAAGTGCAGAAGAGCACAGAGATGAAAAATTGTTTCTTTCCTTAGAAGTACTGGAAGGAATAACTATCATTACAATATGTTGGTGAAAAATTAGGTTTTCTACCTCCCACACTAATATTTAGGAAACTTTGGTGAAAGTCAAACACGAGAGGTAATTTTTCCAATTTAGCTTTTGCAGAAATGCTGCAGGCAACAGAAACAGGCGGCCACATCCGTTCTGGGAGGCACATTGCCAGTTTAGCACTTGTGTATTGTTTGCTTTTCTAATGGTCCATCCATTCCCCTCACGACCACATCACAGGTCTCTCCCAGGTGTCCCACTCTCACATCCAGTCCACATTCACTCCAAATGACCCTGCAAACCAGTAATGGGCACTTAACCCCTGGAGGTCTCAATGCGGGCAATCTCCGTGGCTTCTCATGAATTCAGAGCAGGACTCCCTGGATACTGCAATATTCCACATATTCTCTGCTTTATATCAGTTCACTGAACAACCACAAACAGAGCAATTCATAATGTGTTTGCTTCAGGTTTGAAAGCATATCAGAATCACAAAACACCATTCAGTGAACTGCAACCTGAGATAGCTGAGCAAGTGCGGACCAATACTGAGATCAGGTTAATGGTGTTAATCTCAAACTGCTTCTACAGTATGTGGTCTGGCCAAACACAGCAATAATCTTTCCAGTAACAGAATGCATCTCTTCCTAGCACCGCATCATGTAAACTGAAGCTGCTGCCATCATGAACTGACTAGCAGGTAAGATGATCAAAGCATTCTGAAATACCATGTTACTTGAAATTTCACCAGAAGTCTTTAAAGTTGATATCCTTGCAGGATAACTAGTCTATTTTAAAGCCGTGATTTTAAAATTTTTTTAAAGAGTTTCTGTAGTTCTGCACTGATGGTAAAACCTTTCAAATGTCTTTGTCAAAACATTTCTCTTCAGATTACAATTGCATCTGGTTTATTGTTACTCTCTCTTATTGCTCCCACACTTCCTCCAACGTGCAGACCCCCTTGTGGATAAAATGTTTCCAAGCAATTTTTCAGCCTTGACAAATACAGGATTTTTCCATAAAGTGAGACTTTGTGCAGAATGTTTCATCCACTTTTAGAAATACAAAAAATGATTTGTTAGGAAAAAAAGCTTAGTAATTCAAGCTCTTATCTAGAAATTTTGGTCTACATGAGTACAAGGTCACTTTCCAGACACATATACACACATGTACATAAATAAGTATATAAAAATACCCACATAGACACATATGCACACACACCTACATGCTTAGTACCACAAAGGAATGCCTTTTTACTGGCTTTCATGTATAATTCATTTTTGACATCAATACTGTTTTTTATAGCTCAGGATTTGAAGTAGATCACAGCACTAATTGTCACACCTCAAAATGTGTCCAAACTTGGCAGCTTGCTTCCCTACCAGTCACCAAGCCAGGGACCTCATTGTCCACAGAGAAGCTTCAGGCTAGTTCTCAAGTCTGGTTGACACATATTTAGTATGTTTTTTGATGTTGACTCATCTAATCCCTCCTGCTAGGCCAGACAGGACAACAAGCAGACTTGCTTCCCAAAAGGATGGCTGCGAAAATTCTTTGCTAACTGCCACAAACATGTATTCTTGAGAAACAGAAACCTCCAGGTTTCACTCTCTGCCCTTTGAGCCATCAAGGCAATGCAGTGGATAGAGAAGCCATTCCAGAAATGGACCTTAAGAATTCATTTTAGGTGCCTAAAGAAAGCTCTGCCTAGACAGATTTGCCCTGTGGATAAATACCTCTTTCCTAAGCACAGGAGAGTGCCCAGAGCTGAAGACCTTCAGGCTCATCTCAAAAATCTATGAAAATAAAAGCAAAGCTATTGTTCAGCTATTGCTTTTATGTCCAGCAACATAACCTCACAGGACAACTTTCTCCTACCTGCCCTTGCTTTCTTTTGCCATACATTTTCTTTCAGCATACATTTTCTTTCAGTACCTGCATAACAAAAATAAAACAAAACAAAAAACATCCATGGGTAGCTAAGCAGTTATTTTCAATCACTAAAGTTAGATGAGACAAATCCCACCTAGAGAGATTAAGCGATTTATCAGGGAGGAATAGCTGAGGCTCAGCAGGCACCTGTATCTAACTCTTCCTGCTCCCAGCACCTCACCTACTTCCCTGCGTCACCCACCATTTGGTTTATCACCTTAAGTCATCAGTGCTGAGTGCTCTCTGGTTCAATTCCTCCCAACAGCTGCACTAGGGGTCATTACCCAGGCTCACCCTCACTCTCCTTATTCCCATCTCACCATCCCTCTGCTCTGCCAACTGTGTCCATCTCAGCACAAGAGTGAGCTTGACAACTGCATTTCACATTGTAAGATTGGGGGAAAAACTATCACATTTGAAACAAATTATGATTCAGATCTATTTAGAATGCAAAACAGAATCAATAATAACTCTCATTTGGCTCAGGCACTTGGGAATATGTAACAATTTAATGCATATTTAGACATAGTTTATGGTATCAAGCTATGCCCTTCCAACATGATAAAGTTGCAATCTGGCAGTGGTGTTGAGATTAGAAATTGGTGAAAGAGAAAGAGATTGATTTAAAAGGGTTTTTTAATTGAACCATAACCTCACCACATGGCATTTGCTAATGAGTAAGCTTCTATTTTATCTTTTTAAGTAACTTTTACTTGTGCATCACTTTTGTTCCAATGTATCTTCTCTTAAATGGCAAGGGTGTACAAGACATATTGCAGTGGCTGAAAGACTGCACAAAATATATCATTCTAGACTGGAGATTAGCCATGGTTCTATTAATCACAGAATCACAGAATGTCAGGGATTGGAAGAGACCTCAAAAGATCATCTAGTCCAATCCCCCTGCCGGAGCAGGAACACCTAGATGAGGTTACACAGGAAGGCGTCCAGGCAGGTTTTGAATATCTCCAGAGAAGGAGACTCCACAACCTCCCCAGGCAGCCTGTTCCAGTGTCCTGTTACTCTCACTGAGAAGAAGTTTCTTCTCATATTTAAGTGGAACCTCCTGTGTTCTAGTTTGTACCCGTTACCCCTTGTCTTATCATTGTTTGTCACCGAGAAGAGCCTGGCTTNTGGTCTGTCTGCAGGCACGGAAACTATTTAGTAGCAATAATAAGAATAGCAGACCTTTTGGTAGACTGAAGGATAGTTTGAGCATCACAGGAGAGCTAAGAAAAAATATTCCTGAGGATTTTAAAGTAGCTGGTGATTGTAAGGACAAGGTTTTTGCATATTGAACCAGAAAAAGTACATAAAGAGAGACTGATTTTCAGAAGGTAAACACAGGATATGTGTTTTAAGGCTGTTCAAATTTTTCAATAAAAGAAACCAAACAACCATGGCTGCCTTGGAAATCTTAGTGAAGAACTTTATCTCAAAGAATTTTTAGTGTCTTCTTCCTATATGGTAATAGTATATATTAGTACAATCTGAAGGGAAGAAGAAATCAACCTTTTTGATGCAATCAATGGAGAGGCAAGAAGAAGATTCCCAAAGGTCTGGTTATGAGAAGAGAAAAAACCTTATAATCTCTGAGTCTAGAGGAAGAGACAGATAAACAGAGGAGATATACCTTGTATCAAGAATTAAAAGGAAATCATTCACGCTGGAAAAGAAAAAACAACAACAAAACAAATAGTAAAAAAGTAATCACTTTCAAAAGAACAAAAAAGGTATCTTGAGTAAAGTGAGACCAGCATCAGATATATTGAGTTTTATGCAGTATGACTGAATTACTCACTGATATAACAATTACACACTTAGAGTTAAAAAACTCAGCAATTACGAGTTATCTGTGATTAAATCCCCATAACAGACCGTGCAAGAAAAAAGGAATATGAATCAAAAGATAAAAAGTTGCATAACTCAAGACTAAAAAAATCTAGAGTAGAGAAAATTAATCAGAAAAAGCAGAAAATTATGATTTTCATAAATCACTATACTGCGACCTTTCAGAGAACTGCAAGATAAAAGAGACAAAATGTGATGCCATTGTCACTTTGGTAAAATGATTTCTCACATCATTTCAAACAGCTACATGGTTTCTTTGACAGTCAAACAAAAGAACACTCAGAAGTCATGTACATCTGAAAGACTGATGTCTCCTTGAGCCAGAATTAGTTGAGACCTTCCAAAGGCAGAAATATTGTATACACCAGTTTAGAAAAGGGTGAAGCTCGTGGCATATATATAGGTACCTGTCTATCTGAGACTAAGGACCTCAGGTGGTCTATAAGAATAGACTTTTTCTGTAAATCTGACCAATTGCTTTGCTACAACTATCCAAGTCTCTTTCCTTCTTGCATTCCAATGAACTGAAGAGACAGAGATGGCTTACTATGCCTCATGCCTTACAAGCCTGTTTGTCTCTGTGTCATTTCTGGTATATGATAGTTCAAAGGCAATCCACCAAGACAAACACACCACCACCTGTTCTACGTTTCTACATAAATGGAATCACAAAAAAAGAAGGAGTAGACACTGCTCAAAGGCAGCTTCATTGAATGTGGAAATGTGCTGGTGCCAGACAATATGGATAAGGTTGTGCCTTTATCATCATAGTCCAACTCTGGGTGATAAAGTATATTCCGTTATAAATTGTAGAGGCAAAGTCAGAAGTGAGAAATTGCCAAAAGCCAGTTTGGGCAGGTAAGAGTGTTGACGGGTTGGATACCACCCTTTTGCATCAGTAAGTATGCCGAGACACGGCCTCAAGTTGTTCCCTGATTCAGCATCCCTTCAAAAGTTTGGACTGTGCCAGCAGTACATCCTCCACCTTAGCAGATACACTCTTGAGTCTTCACACACATACAATCACATTTGTACACACACACAATACAACACAACTGTCCACACCCTGTCACACTTACATACACTAAGAAACTACTGAGCACACATGTACACACAAATGTATCCCCACTTAAGGTCAAAGTATAGGGCAATGTTTCCTCTAACACCTCTGCAAGTTCCTGAATGCTGGGGTTTAACACAGATGTGTGGCTAAGCCCCACACAGTCACTTGCTCCCCTCACTTCTCTGGTGGGGTGGGGAGAGAACCTGAAGGATAAAAGTGAGAAAACTAGTGGATGGAGATAAAAACAGTTCAACAGGTAAAGCAAAAGCTGTGTGCACAAGCACAGAAAAATAAGGAATTCATTCCCTTCTTCCCACCAGTGTGCCAGTGTTCAGCCATCTCCAGGAAAGCAGGGCTCCATCATACATAATAGCTACTTGAGGAACAGATGCCATTACTTCAAGCACCTGACCTTTCATCCTCCTTCCTCCAGCTTTTATTGCTGAACATGACATCATACAGAATATGCCTTTGGTCAGTTGGGGTCAGTTGTCCTGGCTGTGTCCCCTACAAACTTCTTGTGCACCCCCAGCCAGCTAGCAGGAAAGTGAGGGAAAGGGAAAATGTCTTGATGCCTGTGCAAGCGCTGTTCAGCTAAAACATCCCTGTGTTATCAACACTGTTTTTGGTCACAAATCCAAAGCATAACACCATACAAGCTATTATGAATAAAATTGACTCTATCCCAGCCAAAACCAGTACACTGAGTAACTGCACTTTCTGAATGAAGTAAACTGCAAGGAAGAAAAAGTTAGAATCTCTTTGAAGATTATACTGATGAAAATGGCTGAACACACCACCAGAGCTGCTCACTGTCCACCAGACAAACAGAGCAGGCTGTGAAGTTCCACCATTTCACTCCATGTGTCACTGCAGTTCATACAGGCTTTAGAGTCACCTCCTCCCAAGGCAAAGGGTAATTCAGTCTCTACATCTGATTCCCAGCCCCATGGCTGAGCGTGTCAATAGAGATTACTATAAGCTACAAGGTCAGGTTTTGAGATGTGACTATTAAGAATGGGAGTCATACCCCAGACATCACCCAAGAGCCATCAGAGGGTGAAGACTGTGTGTAGTCTGTCTTGAGTTATTCCCAGCCCAAGCCAGGCTCAATACTAGTCACCTACAGCCGAAAGGTGCCACTGTTCATTACAAAACTTGAGAGCGAATCTGTAAGTCAAGCAGGGAATATATTGAACAGGAGAGAAGGAGAAAGATTAACTCTTCATCAGAGTCAGTACCTGAGAAGAGGATTAGCTGTCAACATTGCACCTAGGCAGCAAAACAGCTTAATGGAGCAACTCTCCATGCCAAAGGAGAAACTAAGCTTTGCAACTGACACAGGATTCAGTTGCCTCAAACATGAAAAATACTATTAGTGCTTGCATTAAATGCAATAATACAGCTTTTCTTTTGTAGAATAGAATAAACTTTCTTAGGTCTCTAAAAGGGCAGAAATACAGGTAAGCATCCAGAGGAAACATCAGGAAATATCACCTTTTCCTAGAAGCTCTTTTAGAGTGTGAGGAGAGGAAGAAGGCAGATAGGTCTTAAATAAAACCATTCATCTCTAGATTAAACAAAACACACTCCTCAAACATTGATAGTTACACGTGTCCACCTACTGCCTAAATTTTATTATATTTCCACTCTTAAACAAGCAGAACAAGTTATCACATCCTTCCTCTCTGTTTGCTTTTGGGGTTAGCTTTATATACATACACTGATTTGTGCTGTGTGCCTGGTCTTGTCTGTCTTCCTAACAGCATATTGACAGGGGGGGCCTTTCTCAACCCAGACGAGCCAGGGGAAGTCAGCAAGATATTGCATCCCTACCAGTAGCACAGGCAGAGTTGAGAGGTGAGTTAATGTCTCCTCCAGGGAAGAGCATGTCCCTTCCAAAGGCATAAAAGAATCCACCTGAGTGACTGAAATCCAAAAGGGACAGAGTCCCGTGGCTCACAGAAGCCCATTTCTTACCCAGACAGTATTTTTCCGATGAGATTGGCAAGAATATAGTTTGTCTTTCCACACTAATTATTTCCCTAGCCCTTGGGGCAATGCAGAGCAGATACTGACACCACCAGTCTCATTTGAGAGGCACAAAGGATCTACAAGTTGCAAATGTCTGACTCCAAAGAGTTATATGCTCACTTGTTGCCAGGCCAAAGATTTTTGTGTTGCAGGCTATAATTCCTCTTGATTATAAAGAGCTAGACCCCAGCTTTTTTCCAATCAACTGAAAACAAACTGATTATCTTTGATTGTGCCAAAGACATATTTTGACATATTTTGTGCAGAAGTCTTGGGTTGGAAATCATGAATAAATGTAACTTTTTGCAACAAGTATAGCATACTAATAAAAAAAAAAAATCATACTTATTCCAATGGTAGATGAGTTTTGTACCAAGTCTGTACTGCTGAGTATACACTTGCTTTGATCTTTTTCTTTTATGCCACAAACATTAACAATATTGAGAAAAAAAAAAAAAGAGATTAATAATTTATCAGAGATGAGCTGAGTACTTTTTCCCTCCTTTGTGTATAAGCAGCTTGACAA
>VYZX01003152.1:0-14395 GCA_013401335.1 Brachypteracias leptosomus
TAATAATAATAATAATAAACAAAACTTTCCTAGAAGCATTTTTCCATATCAGGTTAGTGCTGGTATGCAGCCTTGGTTAGGCACAGTGTCACCATTCACCTGCAGGTTTTAAAAGTTTGGCATTTCTTTCATTTTCAGCAAATTGCCAGCAGCAAGGTACTAGAATTTGGTATCCAAGACAGGGGACACAATTACCACCAGGAGGGAACGGACACCTTATGACTCCTTTCCTCATACCCTTTCCTGATGAATACAAGGTACATAAACAGAGTAGATTCTAATGAAGTCTGGTTTATACAGGCAAATCCAACACAATGCCCAGGCAAAGAGAAAAGCAGCTCTGCACAAGGCTGCAACTCAAATGCTGAATGAACCAAACATGGCCCAATCAAGCCTCTTTGGGTTTGGACTTTTGTTATACTTTGTAAACGTGGTCAGAGGCAACTGTGTTTCCCTTTCAAAACTCACTAAATGGGTTAAATTTACACACATCCTATAACTTTCGCCTGCCCTCACAGCTCCTGGCTCACCTTCAGGAGCTTGATTTCCCTCATGGCGATCTTCCTCACCACCGCGTCGTCCTCGCTCTCCAGGAATTTCTTGACGGCGACGATCTGCCCGTTCTCCTTGTTCCTGCACTTGGTCACCACCCCGTAGCTGCCTTCCCCCACCAGGCCCAGCACCTGGTACTTCTCCATGGCGGCAGATCTCCCCCTCCAGGAGGCCGGAGGCGGTGGATGCTCCACTAGGCCGCGGCCGGTTGAAGGGACCGGGGCCGCTGGAAGGGACCGTCGGGCCAACGCACTGTCACCAGGGCAACGGCCCGCCGTAAAGCGTAGGGCCCCCGCGCGCCCCGCCTGTCGCAACAGCCGCACGGCACGGCACGGCACGGCACGGCACGGCACGGCACGGCACGGCACGGCACGGCACGGCACGGCACGGCACGGCACGCCCGGGCGGGCGGTTGTGGGGAAGGCGGAAGAACAGGACCGGCGGGACCGGCGAAACGGGCGGTTTTTTAAAGCACAATGTCCTGCAAAGCGTTTATTGCAGTTTTAGAAAACTAGTGGAAGACGCAGCGAGGCCCTGAGGAAGCCTTGCCTGTTTGAGTGGTGTCTTTCCCCAAGAAATGCAGAAATAAAGATATTGAGAGCCTGGGTCTGCTGATTGTAGGTAAAAAAAAAGCTGCCCCGCTATCGATTAGGCATTAATAGATAATGGTGGTCATTAATATTCATAAATTACAAGCTCGATGGTGAGGTTTTTGTTCTTGTTAGTTTGCCTGGCTCTGGACACGAGCTGCGTAGCAGGATGCATGCAGGAGAAAGCGCTCAGAAATGGAAACTGTGCAAGCAAAGCCCTTCTGGTTCTACCCATCAATTCCCAGACATTTCTCTCATCAACTTGTGGGCTGTACTGAACGGTCTAGGGTGCTGTAGAAGAAAGGGTCTCTGACTGCTCTGAAGAAATTGTGAACACCCATCAGAGTTGACAGTATTGCTCTTTGGGAGAGGAGCAGTATGTACCTTGCCAAAATACCAATTCACTAGAAAATAGCAGCACAAGGTATTGAATTCCAACAATGCTTTCTGAAACCTTTATCATATTTCTCTTGAGTCATATCAATACATGTCACCTTCTATAATTAATATTCTGGTTATTTTTATTTCTCATTCACACTTCCGAAATGCAATCACTGTAATGCACTTTTCAAGGCTGAGTTCACATTTCCAGGAAAAAAAATCAGAGCTCAGTTGGCATCCACTTATTATATTCCTCCCACTCTCTACTACTCATCAGTATTGTAGCAAGTGCCTTCTCTGGTCCTGGTGCCCGTTCAGTGTTGCTAATAGACACCTAACTTGGCAACCAATTAACTCTTCTAGTGCCGAGATACCACTTTTGGCCTCGTTAAGTGAAAGGCACCAACCACAACCACACGTGCGCAGCAAGACTTCAAACACTCACTTTGTCAGTGCAGATGGTTCCTCAGTTTTATTTTATTTTTAATCATAGCAAGCAGCACGGGGAAACAGCCTTTCTCATTTACAATGTCCAGTGTCAATAGCTAGAAGAGCTTTATTTTTCTGAGAATTAAATTGGTAGTCTACAGGGAACACCACCCTGTATCTAAACCAATGAATAACTGGATAGTTCAATTTTCTAAGCATCTGCAGTATAAGACATTTTCAGTACTCTGAGTTGGGTGCAGCTGAACCTCAGGAAGAGAAATAATGATAGCCCTTGTCATTTAGCTCCTGGGTTTCAGATGAGTCACACAAATAACTAGTAACTTCATATTTTTGGTAATTAAGTATCCAACGACTTAGAGAAATCAGAGATGAAGTAGTCTGATGCCCCAGTTAAATTACAGCAGTAGGTTTGTTTTTCTTTTAATTAAGGATTTTTTGTTCACATACAATGTACAAGCTGTAGAGATTTCACAAGATACACGATTTCACAATATACCCTATTTGTCTTAATTGCACAAAATGGAGGGGAATAAAATAAAACTAAAAAAGCCCAAACCACTCCTGTGGCATGTGGTGGTGATGGTACAGTTGATGTAGTTGTCCTGGTTTCACTGGGACAGAATCGGGCCAGCCGTGCTCTGCAGGCCGTTAGCAGTGTGGAGTCATTCAGGGCAGCTGCCCTGCATTGGCTACAGGTGTACCCCATACCAGAAACATCACCCAGTATAAAAGGGGGAGGTTGCTGTAGGTGGTGGCTCTTCCTGGTTCTCCTCTTCCTTTTGGTTCTTGCCATCTGTGGAGGGAGTTGCTTGTGGTTCTGCTCCTGAGGACTGCTTTTTTTGTAACTGCCATACATTCTCTGGGCTGAGTATATCTTTGTATATCTTGGTAGTAGCATTAATATTAGTTTTTCTGGTTTGTTAAATCTGGTTTTGCTTCAACTTGTGTGTCTTCTCCTTGTCCTCATCTCCCTTTTCTGCTGGTGGGGGTTCACTGGATGATAGAACTGGACGATAGTTGCTGTAGTTTAAGCCCGGATATGGACTAAACAGAGACAGCTGAAAACTACCTTAATTTTTTTAAACCAGGCAGTTTTGTGGAAAGCTGTCTTAGTTTATTCTTTTACCCATCCTGCTTTCGAAGACAAGAAAACAACACTTGCTTTGGTTTAACTCGGGACCTCTCCTATAGAGCTCACCTCCACCTCACCCTCCTGCTGCGTTTCTTCCTTTGAGACGCCACCTGGGAGGACAATAAATACCTCGGCCAACACTTACGGAGAAAAGCTTTCCAAATTCCCAGGTTTAAAGGGACTCTGTCTCTTCTTCCAGGCGCCTGAGGCGGTTTTGAGCGGGCTCCGCCCCCTTCCTTCAGTTCCAGTGAAGGGGCGGGGCCGGCGCTCGGGGCATGCGGCGTCCGCCCCTGCGTAGCGGCCGCGGCCATGAGGCTGTGGGTGCGGAGCCTCCGCCCGCCGCCCGGCCCTTTGTTCCTCTCTTCTACGCTCTCCTCGCTCCCCCGCCGGCATTGATGGCAGGACCGGCTTGAAGCCCTCCGAGGGGAGGAGGAGCCGGTGCCGCCGCCGCTGCCCAGGATGCGATGGGGAACTGCTGGGCGCAGTGGTGCTGCGGGCTCTTCTTCCGGAGGGAAGCCGGCCGGCTCCAGCGCGGCGGAGGGTAAGCGGTCAGCGCGGCTACCCTTTTCCCCTCCCCGTGGCGGGGAGGTGCTGGGCCCACCCGTATCCGCCCAGCCATCCTGCTCCTCGGTAGGAAGGTGAGCGGAACTGGCCGAACTGCAGGGCCCGGTGGCGGCCGGACTGCGGGACAGCGGGTCCCTGTTTCCGGCCGGGGGCTTTGACAGCGGGACCGGGGCGCGGTGCCCGGCGTGGGGCCTGACAGAGAGGGAACGTCGGTCGCTTGCCCGCCTCCTGCGGGGGTCTGGGGAGACCCGGGCTGCCCACTTAGCCCCCACCCCGCAGCGGCAGCAGCGCGAGTGGATCGAAGAGGGGAGAGAAGAAAGAAAATGTGTGGGACGTCTGCCTCGGGAACTCCAGCTGATGAAATGCCGCTGAAGGGTTGCTTGGTTCGGGGCAGCTGCACAGCTGATGGTAGAACACTTACAGGGGTGGTTCGGGTTAGCTGGCTGCGGGGACTTTCTTACTCCTGAGCCCTCTTTCGGGGTTGTTCTTCCAGAAGAAGCTTAGAGAGATTTTCAGGTCAGTTGCCGGAAGTTATGCGGGCTGCTGCGTTTGTGCAAAGATGGAAAACCACCGTAGCTTGTTGAATATGATTTTGTGTTTTCTGTGAGTCAGAGGCTGAGACTCTGGTGGGCTAAAGGGTGGTTACTGCAGAAGATCAGGAGCAGAGTAATCCCAATAAACTTTCATCTGTTTTGTAAATGTGTAATTTGTGGTTGATTCTGCAACGAGCAGGTCATGGAAGAGCCATGTATGCGCAGGGGAAGGATACATCACCTGTACAGAACTTGGTTTTCCTCTGCATACTTAACCATTCCTTCCTACACCACACATTATCACTTATATACATAGACAGAAGTTGTTCTAGGCAGATAGGCTGAGCACTTCTCATGTTGCAAACTTGTGGCCTTTTACTGGCTGTAGCAGGCAAGCCTGATGTTCTGCTTGTCCTGAACACATTTTAGGAATGCTTTTCAGATAAAAGCAAAGGACCAGGACTGTGTGTGTGGCAGATACCTGCTTGTATTCTTAGTACTCTTAACAGAGGGTATGAGAACTTCTGAAATGCTTGGACAGCTGGAAATTTTGTTTCTTTTATTATACTCTGGAAAAAAAGGGAATAGTGGAGGTTCTTGTTTCACGTGTGTTTTGATGAGTCTTTGCTCATAGGTTAATATCCTTTTTTTAGCAGTCAAGGGCAGTGACAATAAGACCTTGGCAATGTGTATTTACCCTGTAAATTGTTTTGGTTGCGGGGCCTCTTTCGTTTTATCCCTGACTACTTCTCACTGACTTATGAGCACTGGGAGATGTGCCCTGACAGAGTTCCAAAGAAAAATAATATGGGGATGAAATACAGTATGACTAAAACAATTCCAGCTTTGACTGCTGTGTTACTTTTAGTACAGTAGAATTAGGGGTTGGAAGGAAGTATCTTTACTACAAGTATGGAAGTGCCTGAGGCACTGGATTTATTCCTGATAGCAGTCAGCACTTGCAACTGGAAGCTCTGGTTTTTGAAATAGTTTGATGAAGTAGATGTAGATGTAGTGATGAAGTGCCAATATACATTTAAGTGTTCTTTTGGATGGCACCCAAACCTCTTTTGCTAAGTAAAAATGCCTTCAGTAACTTTATACTGTTTTTTTATAGAGGTCAGTGTTAAGATAGTTAAGGAATCAAGGAGGAGATTGACTCCCTGTGTAAAATTACAGACTGTGAATGACTTTTTTTCATAGTTGAAAATTATTGCCTTGGCCTTTTTGTAGGCATCTTTCTCTGGGGTTTAATCTTCTAGCTGTGCCAAGCTGTCAAAATAAAATGTATTGTTTAACATCAATGTTGTACAGGATGATATGCTAGTTAAGAGTTCCATGCCATGAACAACAGAAATGGCCTGGAATGATGTTTTTGAGAACAGTGTATTAAAGGTATTGCAGAACATGCTGAATGTGTAAGTGTCAAGTCCAGCATCCTGATAAGTGATTTCTAACTTGAGGGTGTTTCTTTTCTTGTTCTATAGAAGATGTTTACATTTTTGCCTCCTTCCCCTCTGGTAGTGATGCAGAGCGTAAGTTAACAAGTAAATGCGTTTAAAAAATGAAGGTATAATGTTTGTTTAAAACTTAACATATTTCAAAAGCTATTTAAAACTACTGGGCTTGTTTACCTTCTGTTGTGAGTTGAAGACTATTCTGTGGTGTAACTGTAGACTTATCTTTCCAGATCCAAGTATTTCAGAACTTGTTCAACAGGGCAACATTACACTATTGAGGTAAGTGTTTATGTTCAGAGATTTAAAAACAAAAGAGGAAAAAGCTGAATTCTAGCAATGCCTCAAACACTTCTTGACGTCTATGCATATACAAATATTCTGGGTGGTTCTGGACCAAACTGATGCTGTGTAGGGTGGCAAGATAGTGGTTCTCATAGCGCTTCAGAACACTGTTTTCTTTTCTGCTCATATAAGTGCAGGATATTTCACACTTGATTGCAGGTTCATCAGTCTGATTCTACCAAAAGCGAAAATCTGATGAGATGACTTTATAGTTGGTTGTATTTGTAGCCCCTTTGCTCACTACAAAGGTCCTTTCTTGGCCACTGAATATCACCCCTTCTTGTCAAGGGTGGTGTAAGGTTAACTTATGCAAGCTGAGATTCTATGAATAACTTGGTTTACTTTCTCTTGAGTGTTCTTATGGTCTAGAAGTCCTGGACCTTGCAGATTGCTCCCATTACTGAAAATAACATTAACTAATCACTGCTTTGGCTTTCAAAAAAAGGGGGCAGATGTATATGGTGGGGGAAGTCTGTTTTAGTGCACAACTTCCAGTTGTGAGAGAGTGGTTGCTTGTTTGTAGTATGCTGGGTACAAAGTAACTATTTTTTGCAAATTAAGTAACTTTGAATGCATTTTGATAAGCATCACAGTTCCCATGCGAGGTAGAGGTTACAGATGCTGTAGCCTTTAGGTCTTCTACATCTTTAAATTGAGCGGGTGCTTGGGTGTACGTCAGTGGTACTGTTCTGGTATTAGACTGCCGCAGATACACAATTATTAACAACCTTATAAACAAATTAAGTTACATTTTTATCAGGGCCCTCCCAGGAGCTGTAATGAAATACAAGAATGTTTCTTAATTCTGACTCTTGTCCTTTCAGAAGATAATGGTTAACAAACATTAGTAAGAGGATAGGTCTTACTCTAAAAGTAATCCTTTCTCTGAAAGTAGCAGCTTTCATAAATGGTGTTAATATCTCACTGTTATAACTGGAGTAGTGCTTGTATGAGACAGATTAAATGTGTCATCATCTTTGCTGTGTGTTTAGTGAATTGTAAACAGTCTATACAACTCAACATAACTTCTTGTTCTCTGCAGTTTGAGAACCTGGTGGAAAGTGATGAGGTAGGTACCTGGATCATCATTTGAAACCTGCTGGTACAACCCTTAAATGTTCCAAGATCTGTATCTTCCTCCCACTTTATGCTATGTTGAAGACTTAAATTGCAGGGGATTTTTTTACTGAGTTTTGCTTGCTCTGGGAATGAATATTTAAGACTTTGAGAGAGATGAAGACCTAAGAAGAGAAAACTGGTTGGGGGGAGTATGGGGATTAACTCCTTCAGGAAGAGAGGAGCACTATGGATGTAGGGAAGGCAAAAAGAAGAAAGGGGGAGTATGGGGATTAACTCCTTCAGGAAGAGAGGAGCACTATGGATGTAGGGAAGGCAAAAAGAAGAAAGGGGGGGAGGACTTGAAGGAGAATTTGCTCCAGGTTTAACTCTTGTATAATACTGAGCAAATGTTCTCTGAGAACATAAATGGAGCTGGAGTGCCTTGTCCTTACAGTTATGGGTAAATTGACTGGATCGTACTTAAAAAAACAGAAGTTGGCCTTAACTTCACTCTGCTAAATTGAATGTGGCTTGCTAGTGGGTGGGATGTACACTACGCTTTCGGTACCCTGGCCTGTATTTAAGAATGTGGTGATTAATTGTTTGGTTCCTGAAACAAACCACTGGAATATTTATTTTTAGTTGGAAGTAGTTATTTGTTTTACTTACGCAATCAACTGAAGTGGTCAATTAACAATTTTTCTAAAAGCAGGGGATTTCTCCACCCCTAATTGTAAAACCAGTATGTGGGAGAAACTGATTTCATATTGTTTTTACCCATCTTAAAATTGATTGATAGGCTTCTCACTCAACTTTTGTTTTTAACAGGGGGAGAGCCCAGGAAGCAGTCACAGGTAAGACTTTGAGATCCAGGACTTCTCCTTCCTTCTGTTTTCCCTCCCATTGTGGCTAAAACAGTTTTCAGAGTCCATGTCAAAACCTTTCCTGTCTTTTTAGTCCTTGGATACATGGAAAGAACATGTGTCAAACCTTAATGCTTAACTGTGTCATGACAGTTTAAATGTACAGGTGCATTACCAAGACTGTTAAAACCATATGCTGCCAAGTGAATCTTTATTCTTGTTCCAGTGGTCTGTGTTTGAAGACATGCAGCTGTTACTGGTACAACACAGTGATGTTTTTTCTGTGAGCATGTTAGTATTTGTGCAAGCAGCAGAAACTGAAATATAGCAAACAGAGTTGTTATAATGTGCCTGTGGTCTTGTTTTGAAAATAACTTTCTATAAAGATATGAAAAATGCTTTGTAATAGTAAGGAGGGATGGTGGTATCTTGAGAAAATGGGAACTTTAGAGCTCTGCTCTCAGGAGGAGCAGGCCAAAAGCACAGCTTCTTGACTACATGGGTATGTTCAAATGCAACTTAAGTGTTGTCATGTAAATAATAGATGGAGTTTTATTGTGTTTCTCCCATCCTTTTAGACCTCTGACAGAGGAAGAAATTGCTGACTTGAAAGACAGACATTATGAATCCATTGCTGAAAAGCAGAGAGTTGTTGATCTGAAACTTCAGTCAGAGGTAAGCAGTTGTGATGACTAGTATGGTATGGTATGGAGAGTTATAAAGTAGGTAAAATCAACCGTGAACACAAGGAGATTGTTTGCATTAATGAAGCAATTGGGTTTTCTGTCAGTTGGTATTTTTTAGTCTGCAAGATAGATTGCTGTGCAACTAAGTTTGCATCAGAGATTGCTTCTGTTTAATAGCCTCTTAGCTGAAGAGTTGAATGAGCTCTGAGATCTAATAAATTTGAATTTTTTGAGGCAAAACGGGGAGTAAACCTGATAGAAATTTTCTTGTGCTCAGTTTTTTCAGAGCTTTTCTTAAGGAAAAAACCCATAATTTATTGTTTAGAATGTTGCAGCAGTTAGGAGAATATGATATAGAATACAAGATAAAAATTGAGAATTATTTTTAATAAAGTACCAATGAAATACTCAACTGAAAAGATCCAAGTCTTTCACTGTGCAGTTCACCATAAAACATAAGATGCATTTACAGCAATTCAGTAGTAATGATGTTTTTATCCAGTAGGGTAATGTCTAGTTACCTGAACTTCTTGGGATGTTTGGTGGGGGGGAAGCTGTTAGATTCAGTTAATGAAGAAGAATGTTTTAGCAATAGTCAATTTTACTTTATTTTTTATTTTCTAGTAGCTCTTTTGTTTTATTGATAGGAAGATAGATAGGTTCTGCTTTTGTTAACCATTATTATTTTGTTCATATACAGTTAGCCTTACAAGAGGAGAAGTTAAGACTAGAAGAGGAGGCTTTATATGCTGCACAACGTGAAGCAGCCAGGGCAGCAAAGCAGAGAAAGCTCTTGGAGGTGAGGGGAAAAAGACCCCAATATATATGAGAGCTTCTGTTCTGTGATTCTATGTATGCAGATGTTCCTAATATCCTTTACATCTCAGGAAACATGAGGAAATTGCTTTGGCTTGTAAATTCCAGTAGAGGAAGAATACTTTGAAGTACAATTGATTGAAACAGCTGAAAACGATCAGAATTGTTTGAAATGGCTTATGTTGCTGAGTATAGATTCTGAAAATGAGAGATGGGTGATTTAGTCTAATTTAACAGACTTCTTACCTTGTTACTGACCTTTAATGCAAAGTGATCTGTGATGATTTTCTAGTAAAAAAACCCTGAAATTAAGCACATACTACTTAAACTTGTAAAATGTACTTTGTATATCTGTGCACTTAATTGTTCCTTATATCTGTGGTTTGTGTTAACATGAAGATACATGTTTCCAAATGATCTGAATTTACTGCTGACCTTGCCTGGAGCAGGAGGTTGGACTAGATAGGCTCCACAAGTTCTTTCCAACCCGAGTTGTTCTATCATTTTCTCATTTCAATGAGTTGTAGTTGAAAACTAGTAATGACTTAATAGTAGTCTTTAATATATGTGCCCGCTTTCAGATGTCTGTGGTTTTGGAGCTTGGTCAAGCAAAATAAAAGCCACATTGTTTTCTTGGTTTGTTTTGTTTTTTTTAAAACAGATGTTGTTCTGTATCCCAATAGCATTTCTTACTGATGGGTTTCATGTTGCAGTTCAGAGTCTCATCAGTGCATTTAATGTTTTTGCCATCTTAATCTAAAGTATGTGTTCTTACACGTCAGGTTGACAGAAATGTCTGTTACAAATATTTTCACTGTCTGTTCATCTGTAATGTGTATGACTGCAGTTGCAGCATGTTTAAGTAAACAGTTCACTTGATGTGATATATATTCAATTAGAAGGAAACATTACAAAGTTCATATTTAGATTAATTGAAAGTCTGAAATCTCCTACAGGTATAGGAAAGATTTTGTCCATATTGAAAAGAGTGAACTCAAAATGGTTATTTCCAGACTGATAGTGATGTGATTATTTTTTTTGAAATCTAATATTGATGTTGCTAAGTACAGGTCTCTCTCCACAATTCTTTTTATCCTCTGCTATGGGAGGGTTAATTCTTTCTGACCTTTCCTGCTTTTTTGAACACTTGCTCTATAGGAAGTCAGCAAAAGTAGATTGTTTTATCGTTTTAACAGGGTTTTGTACAAGTTCTGGGTGAGAAAAGCTGTTTTTCTTGTCTTTCAGTATGCACCTCTATTAGTCAGAGAATGCATTATAGAGATCTTTATTTCCTCCTCTCATAATCAGTGCCAATTATCTCCTTCATAAACACTCCCTTCCCCCAAAAAACCCATAGGGATTATAGATTCCTAAGGAAGCATTTTAACCTCTCTAAAATAGAAGCCATTTTTGAATATATAACTTATCTATTTGTGGGCAGAAGTCTTCTAAATGAGAANTTCCTATTTCCGTACTGGCTTCAATCCGTGTATTCTTATACTTCTTTAAGCCCCCGAGATGGAAAGCGTGCCAAGAAATGAAGCTGTCATTGTCTTGGGATTGAAGAATCCATCTGATCCAATGCAGTTCTCCACAAGACTGTTTACCCAGCAAAGAGCAATTCTTAGAGGAAGTTAAAGTTGATGTTAAAAATACCAGTTTATTTACCCCTGCTTTTCTTCTGCAGGGACAGATCTTTTAAGGCTGAGAACAGAATTTTCAGCAAATAACAGCAGATACATCAGACTTGCCTATGAAACTAGCTTATTCATTTTTATCTTGATCTTTGTCTTAATTGGACAATTACTACTTCAAAATGGATTTACCTTTCATTATAGTTGATGTGCCCAGTTTTTTATGCTCTCACTTTTTCAAGGCAGAGAAAAACTTTAGACAACTTCAGTTGTTTAAACCTGAAAACTTAAGCAGAACCCTACTTCCATGACATCAGTTTTTCCCTTGGTAACTACAAAATAAATGCATTTAAGGTTTGGGTCTTGCATTTTTCATTCTGTTTTTGCTGAGGGATACCATGAAAGCTTTCTGCCTTAAGAGTGTAGAGGTATTAATACTTCTGGTCCAGGAAGGCAACAAAGCTTTTATTAATATAAATGAAGCACTTAGTGCTGACACAGACAAGCAGAGGAGAGGGCAGTATGGCTTTGTATCAAGATAAAAGGACATGTAGGAAGTATTTATTTTGAAATGGTAGGCTGGCTATTATTTGGCACAAAGCAAACAAGATCAAGTACAATCTGGGTGTTAGTTGGGCACTGAAAATACCGTTGACTTAAGAGAACAGATGCAGTCATGTTTCTAGACAAATGGATGCTTTTGTTAGGTGCATGGAATAGATGAAAATGTTGAAGGCTCTATTCACAAAGGTACCCTCTTTTAAATGGAGAGATTTCAGAGCCTAAAATTAATAGCACTTGCATGTAACTGGCTTTTCATTATCACAAAATTTGATCTTTATTTGAATGGAAGTCAGTCTTTTTCCAAGTTGTACTTAGACTGATCCAAGGACCAGGACAATTCTGCTTCTAATTTTGCAGCTAAGGGAATGCTTAAGTGTGTTCAAGTGTATTACTCTGCGTTCAGATTTTCAACAATTTGCTTCTTTTGATAGCAACGTAGGCAACAAAGGATAACACAGAGAGTGCATGCTGTCAATAATGGAGAGCACCCAAGGTAAGATATAATATTTTATTAATAATTCAGAACTATGACTGTTTTTATTCCTGCTCTTCATCTCCCTCACACCAAAAAATCCATGTTTTTCAAACCTTACATACACAGCCTTAAGTCAGTTATTTTTCATTAGTAGTCTTAATAGTAAATAAGCCTTAATTTGATTCTCTTCACTCCCACCTTCTGTGTTCAGTGTTGGGGGGAACAAAGCCCCAAAGAAACTTACTGTGCAATGGTGGACTTTAGGAAAAACTCTAAAGTCTAACACCTATTCTTGAATGAAGAGGAGGATAGGAGGGATTTTCAGTTGGGGAAGTACAGTTAGAAAAAGGAGCTGTGAAAACTCAGGTTTTGTGGCATGAGTATAAACTAGCTAGATCTTAGAAACAAAGGACTGTAGTAGCAGGATTTGAACTAAAGGAATTGAAAATTAAGGGGGCATTATAGAACTTAATTCATTTTTAACTAAAAATACTACTAAAAATTGAGCCAGCTGGGAGAGAATGTGATGTGTAGTAATGGAAAAGCACTTTGTAGATGATATTATAAAGATTTTAGTTAAGTGTATGTGCTTTGTAGCGCAGAACTGGGGGGCATATTGAGTCATGTATCCTTAGAGCTTTTGAAAGCTTAAACTGGTTTGTGCATTGTTCTTGCAGCTCTGTGGCAGAGGAAGACCTGGATGCTTTCTTAAGAAATACAAAATTCCAGTATGAAGCCTTTCGAAGTAGTAGTAAGTATTCCTTTTCTTATGCATGTCTTTAAGTGTTAAGTGACTGAGGGCAGTGCTACTTCTATTTCCAGATAAATATTACATACACATGTATCTGTATAAAAAAAATCTGGTAGAAACTTGCTTTCCTCATTCATCTCTGATGCTTCAAGTGTTTGAAAAACATGGCATATCCAACTTGTTCTACGGCCATTCCAGTTCTCAAAAGCAAATTCTGTAAGCACACAAGTCCTGTACATGGGTTTTATTTTACTAAGGCTTTCCAGCCACCTTTATGGAGGCAACATCAATGCAGTGAACTCTTCTTGTAAAACCTCATTGTGTATTCAAGATGCAAATGTGTGTATAGCTTACTTAATAATCCCTTGGCAAAATAATTAGAATCATACTAATGGTTAACTTTTTCTCATGAGATCAAAGAGAGGATTTGGCTGCCTGTATTTTAAAATTCCATTAAAAATTTACAGGAAAACAATTTTACTTGTATCCGTGAGTTTTCATGACAGGATGTGGTAGCCACTAAGAAGTTGGAGGACTGATGGTAACTTTGGGGAAATGCTGCCTGTAGTTTTGGGTTTTGGGGGGAGGAATGGTTGGTTTTGGGGTTTCTTTACAGGTATTCACAGAAGAGGAATTTGAGCTGTACGCTGGACTCTATTGCTAAATGTTCTCTTGTAATATCTTACAGATGTTGACTATTAAAAAGCTGCTGAAGTGCTTTCAAATGTTCCCAAGGTTTAAAGGCCATAAAGCACAATGAAAACTGTTGGAAAGTTTGGTTTTGCATATTGAACCTCAAATTCAGTTACACTTACAAATTATTTTTTTTATTGTTTAGGACTTTCCTCTGATGCTACAGTGTTGACACCCAACACAGAGAGCAGTTGTGACTTAATGACCAAAACAAAATCAACAAGTGGAAATGATGACAGCACTTCATTAGATCTAGAGTGGGAAGATGAAGAAGGTATTTACTTTGCCATTCCATTTCATTTGGAACTGACAAGTTAAAAATGCTGACAGCTTCAACTATGTTGATTCTAAACCTTTCCTTTTGAAAAGGGAAGGTGCTTTATAACTTAAGTGGTGGAATTTGTCATCTGTAATGACTAAATTTTAAATTATTTGTACCTAGAAAATGGCTTATTTTGATAAATGCAGTTACCTAATGAATGAATTTACTTGGATCCTTGAGTAAATGTCTTTGCCTATTTTGTGGAACTGTGTAACAAACTCACAACAAAACTAATGGTAAAGAAATGGTGCCCTCTTGTGAGCCAGTAGCAGAAGGCACAGCTTGTTGGGAAATGTTCAAGTTTGCAAGAGTCCTAAGTCTTTCAGGGAAAAATTTTCCTTAAACCCTAATTACTTCTATTATAACTTCTACTGGAAACTTAGGTCAGCATTTCTGGTGACTGTTCCAACTACCCTAATTGCTGCTGCTGCTTTTTACAGATTTTTGTTGTTGTTGTTCTGTTTACTAAAGCTGCAAAAGCTCTTGTCTTTTGAAGTTAATCCAATATTTGAGACCTTGACTCTTGAA
>VYZX01003152.1:23000-82213 GCA_013401335.1 Brachypteracias leptosomus
CTTCTGGTTCCTGGAGCTGTGCCTAAGGAGAATGCTCTGCTCTAGATCTGTGGATATCCATAGAACCCATCTGGACAGAGTGAATAAAAATTTGCTGAGACATAGCGCTCTGTAGATCAGACAGAAGACTCTTTTCTGGTAAGTTTGTAGATGCTTCTGTTCATATATTGCACTCAAAATTTGGCATTGTCACTTTTTCTTTAGATAATAGCCAGGGAAGTGTAAGCAATCAATAAGTGTAAGGATCAATACCTGTATCTTGCTCTTTTGCATTTGCAGGTATTAGTCACTCTGTCAAATTAAGAGTAGGAAGATTCAGGTCAAAAGCATAGAAAAGGCAAGCAGCCAACAGCTACTGGAAATCCATAAGCAGTAGCGTGGTGTCTGGTGACACGGGGATGCCTGCCCAGGTTTGTTAAGCTGAGGGGCTGGGTGTGCAACACAGGCCTGCATGCCAGGACAGCAGCTGAATTGTGCATGTAGGCCAGAGACTGTAAAAGTTTAGTGCTAGAGCCTGTTTCGAAGAGCCAAAAACATGGGAATAAGGAATTTTTGGCAAGGGTTAGATGAACAGACAAATGAAAGCCTATATAAGCTTGTTGTTTCAGTTTCATTGCCTCTCCCAGGACTTTAACTTGTGGTTGTTTGCCTTTATCTCGGGTTACATTGCACAATTTCAGCTGTCCTTTTTAGTGATTAATCCTGAAATGCCTACTGATGTTTAGGGATGGTAAGATGTATGTAACTCTTATATATGCTCTGTTATGCTTCTTTCTAGCAAACTAAAATACATCACAAAAAAAGTGCCAATGAAAAGCTGAGAAAGCAAAGAAAAAACTTAACTGAAACAGCCTGAGGAACACTTAAATGAAAACTAAATTGTAAGAAAACCTAGGGTTGGGGGTAGAGGTAGAAAACTTGCTCAAAGTATTACAGGCAATTCTGATCTTAGAGCAATGCCACTTTTAGAAAGCCCAGAGTCGTGCCAGTGAAAATTTCTCATCTCAACCCTGGAAACAATTTTATTCACCCTAAGTGGTTTTAGATTGCAGTTGTAGAAGACAGCAAATCCTTACTAGGCAGCCCAATGCTTTTATTACGAAATTTATCTTGAGTTTTTACATACCGTTATCACTGAGCACATTTATTTACATTCACAAGCAAAAAATGTGTTTTAAAAATAGAAGAAAAGTCTTGCTGCAAAGTTAAACCCAAACATTAACTTTCAAGGACTATGCTGACAAAGTGTTTCTAAGCTGCAAAATCTGGGAGGGAAGTTACAACCTAGGCTTGAAAATACTGTTTGGAATTTCCCATTGAAAGCAAAGCACAAAGCATAACAAATACAGTGGGATGTTATGCCCCTACTTAGCTAACCAATGCTGGGGCTAAAACACTTCTGCATGCTCTGCTAATGCCTGTTAAATATACCTTCAAGGTTTGTGGTCGCAGTTCTTGAATCTGCTGTAATGGATTTGAGTGGCCCCCTATCACCCACGCATTTATTTGGCAAACAGTGGTGACCAGGGAGCATGTTGCCCTGGGGAAGACAGTGGCAGGAGTCTGTTCCTGTTGAACAAAGCATGTTCTGGTCAGTCTGTGCTGAAAACAGCAAGTAAGACAACTGATGTGCAACAGTGAGAACCATCAAGAATAGCAGACTGAGAGGGCAGCCTTCAATTTTGGAAGTTGTGCAGGTTTCAAACGATCAAAATGTGATCCAGGCTCCTTCTCCCCTCTAGCAAGACTCGTTCTCATCAATCTCTATGGGGCTTTTGCCTTGGGAAGAAAACAAGGATGAAGAAATGCCATTCTCTGGTACAGGCTGCAGCAACAGCAGGCATCTTTCCTGTAAGATTGGCACTTCAGCCAAGTGCAAGTGAGTCTCAAAATAGTCCACAGACTCCCCTTCTTGAATCTCTGCTAAAATCTGGTAGTCCCCAAAACAAATGATGCACTTCCAGGGCAGGTCGATTTTGTTTAAGTAACCTAGTTCTGTTTGGTCCACAATCAGTTTTGTTTTCTTGCTCATGTTCTTTATCTCAAAACAAAATTCTGAGCTGTTGAGTTTTCTGTAGAACTGCAATGAAAACTGAATCCGAGAGACACGAGTATCCAGTAAGTTGTAACGGCAGATGGTAGAGTCACGGCCGAACTTGACCGTTTCATCTGCCCTGACCTGTTCTCGCTTACAGAAATTCAAACAACGAAACATCATCTTGTCTTCTTGGCAAGGATGGTAAAAGGTCATGTGGAGACAAGTTACTGTTTCTTCAGTTTCAGCTTCTTCAAAAGAGGTCATGATGCAATGAGTCAGAACTAGCAAGATAAATAAAATCACAGCATGAAATCACTGTAGTACCCCCAAAATTGGCTGCAGTGTCGCATTAGAATACTTCATACACGGTTTTAGAACGACTGTGTGTATTTTATAGCAAATTGGCTGACAGTACATGTAATGAAACCACTGGAATGAACAAGTAGAACTTGAACCTACTCAGTCTATGACAACCATCACTTCCCACCACTTGAGCAAAGACTTGTTTGGTGACCACAGTGAAATGACAAAGTGCTCTGTGCTTAACTGTTCAGTGGCAATAGCTGTGTAGCACTTCAGAACTCTGAGAAAACACTTATGACTAGTTCTTTGTGAGGATCTCACAGAATTATCTTTGGAAGAAATATGTCACTCTGCAGTGACAGTAAGGGTTACTTTATGGACTTAAAATGGAGCATTAGGCAGTACCATCTGAGCCTGCATGCTCTGTTTCATGGTGTATGTAGCCCTTGGACTAGAAAGTATCGGACAAATGACTTAAAAATCCAGTCTGACTGTAGGCAGTAATATTTCAAATGTATATAAAGCACTTTTTAGTCTGAATGTACCTTCTCTATGAATCAAAATACAGTGTGTAGAAGTGGCTGATGTGATAGTATGTAAAATGAATGCAAAAGCTGGAATAACAGTGAGACATACAGGAGGAATTGTCACCAGCTCTGGGTATTTCCCTGCTGCCTATTGGAAAATCCCAGCTATCTGCTGCAGAAGTACTTGACTATGCACTAAAAATAACAAATAACTTTTTGGGGGGTTTGGCTTGGTTTTGTTTTTAAGCTTCTCACATGCAGCACAGAGATACTTTTGCTCATGAACTAAATTGTGTTCCAAAGCCTGAGCGACTGCAGTGCAGCCAAATAAAATCTGAGACGCCTTAGGAAACACTGTGATCTGCTCCTCTATATGTGCAAGGCCAGTATTTTTCTGCACTGAAACTTTATTTAAAGAAAGAAAAGGCTTAAAATAGGAACCAGAGAAAGACTTCTCAGTTACTCAACAGAGAAATATGTGAGCAGCCATTTATCTGGAATCATATAGTGCAGATGTTTAGCATGTTTCTCTTAGATTGCAATAACTTCCCGACATGTCACACACAGGTCCTGAGCTTTCTCACCAGCTGTACTCAGCAAATGACGCTGAGAAGCAGCTTACAATTTAATCTGGTTTTTGTTTATGGCTACGTGAATCATCACTGCAGTTAAGCATCCTGACTTCTGAAGTTTTTTTAAGGCTAAATTATACCCCTGTACATAAACTCTGAGCACAGTGAAAGGTGGTATATCAGTGCATCGCTTTGTGCGAAACCTCAAAATCATATCCTCTTTATACCTTTAACACAGTAACAAGCAACAAGTTCTGACACAGTAGTTTAGCAAGCTCAGCTTGCTTACCGAAGTAGGCTATGATGGCACTTCTACCAAGCTTGGATGATTAGAGAAATAGAAAATTTCAAGCAGTTCTCAACATCCACTTTAAATCCAACTAGGAAACACCCTCTGCTTTTGACAGAGTACAGAGATGATGCCCTTATGGCAGGTTACTCCTTTACCAGCTCTAAGACAAGCTGGGGTTGCATCAGTATCTGTCCCTCCTCCTTCTCCTTGTATGCCTCAGCTCCGGGGAGATGGAAGCAGCTCTGTGAGAAGGAGAATAGACTGTTTCTTTGTGTATCTAGTTCTGCCCTGCACTGTTTTGCAGCAGTAAGAGGATGTGACATGTGAGGTCAGCTTTGGTTAAAGGGGAAAACCAAGTCATTTCACTTACTTTGCAGACTGGCCTACAGAGACATTTTTTGGTCTTGAGACTCAGGCTGAATTTGATACCAACTTAAAAACATGTTCTGCTTCCATTAGTGTCTTCCTTAATTGGTTTCTGAAATGCATCAGGGCTGGGCAAAACATAGGTATATAAAGAAATATATTTTGAGAAATCTGCAGCATATACAACTGAGTATCAGATCAATGTAAAATGTTGGATTTATTTACGTTTATGAATTTTATAGATGGCTACATTTGTTAATTAGGGAAGAATGGCCATTGATTGCTCCAGCAGCACCCACTGAACCTGGATCTCAGCAGCTCCTCACAGACCCTGCTATCAATTCATGATCTGCCTGTGTGCTGCCTCTGGCATCCCCAGCTCAGCTGTCGAGTCCCACCTTAAAGGTTTATTGAGGTTGGACATTCACATAAACACTGAAGCAGTTTCTAGTTACTAAATTGTATTGGACAGGAGAAAGGTTTCAGAGAGCTCCAACTTTCTAGGAAAGTAAACTTTCTATAGTTAAATACAAACTTCTGCAGCTGTAAGGTGCCCATTGCACTGGTGTTTTCTGTACCTTAATTTGAGCCAAACAAATGGTGATCTTACCTCTTTCCCTTTTCCCAACGTTGTTTCCTTCCATGTGCGCTTTTGGAGACAGGAGAATGGCCCAGAGCACGAAGAACAAGGATGCCTAACATGAGAACCGCAAGGCTCTGCAGAAGCTATAGCTCTACCTACAACTTATAGCTTGGAGAGCTCTGCCAGCTGGCTTTCATAAATCAAAATATAAGCATTCAACTTGTGTATCAAGATAAAGAACAATACTCGTTTTGCTATTTAACTTCCAGTTTAAACGACCATGAACTTTGAGGCCTGGGAGGAGCCAAATACAACTTTCAAGCACATTATGCAGAGGACAGCAATCCTTTGTGCCTCCCTAGGACACCATGTTGTGCCTTCTGCAAGAGATTATGACCACAGCTCTGCTCATCCCCGGGCAGGTGTGTCCCACACGCTGGTGCAGGTGTATTCCACCCAACAAGCCAATGGTCCCTATATGTACTTCTAATATACTTCTGACGGCTCCCACCTTGGGAGCGCAACCTCGGCTTTGCTAGAAAAACCACCTTTGCGGGAGAACGTGCCCAAACGGTTACCCACTCGGAGTCACTTCCGACTCCCTAAGCAGGGATCCGCGTCAGCCCCCCTCAGCTTCCCGCTCCATCGCGGCGCGGCGAGGGTGGGAGCTCCCGAAATCCCTCACAGCTGTAGCCCCTACCTCCGTCGGAGCTCACCGAAGGAATCCCGGCCTCCCCTCTGCTCGTAGTTGAGGCCCCGTCCCGGCCTTCCCCTCACCTGTGGGCGGGAGCGCCCCCGGCCGCCTGCCGAGCGTCCAGGCTCAGGCGCCTGAGAGGGTCTGCGCGGGGTGGGCTCCGGCCGTCAACGGCTCTCACCGGCTCCTCACTGCCCGGTACGTCCGCGTCGGCGGCCGCGGAGACGGGGAGGGGGCCGCTGGCCCGCCAGCTGGGCCCTCCCTCCCTGTGGGGCTGGCTGTGGCGGGAGGCGGGAGCAGCGCGCCGCGGGAAGAGCCGTGGCGGTCTTGGTGCCGGAGGCTGAGCTGCTGTTGTGAGGCCAAAAAGTAAGCCGAGCTCTCCTTTTGTTACAGTGAATAAACAAACAAACAAACTAATTAGATTTTATGTGGACATTAAAAATCTCGTGCTCATAATTATTGAAACCAGGAGTTATGGCAACGCCAAGGATATGATGCAGGCTCGGGTTTTAGACAAAATCATCTCCAAAGGAACACTTTGAAGAGTAAAACACTTTAGTAAGTGTCATGTTATAAGCACGACAGTTGACTGATGATTGCTTAAATGGAGTCTTTTCAAATACTCAATTTATTTGCTTTAAGCAAGAGTGGTTCTGCTTCATGGCACTGCATTTGGGAAAATACCTGATCATTCCTTGGCTGCTGATCTAAGCTGAGCAAAAAGCTTTCCATTTTACTAGAAATCCTGAGGCAGTCCTGCCATCTGCTAGGAAAAAATGAGCAACTCTCTCTCATTCAGCTGCTTTGCTTTTCTTACTAAGCACAGCACAAGAGGCAGAATGCAGACCCCCCCCCTCCCCCCCCCCGTTTTATCTCGGTCGATGGTCGATGTCCTCCATTCCCTATGCTTGTACAGTGTTTTGTCTTGCAAGGTGTTGTGCCTCGATAATTACTCTAGGTTTGATTGCTTTGACACCAGTGTTGGTTCATATAAACTATTTTTTCATTTATGGGCTCCTTTTATTTATTCAACAAACTGGTAAAATACTCCTGGGTTGATAAGTTCCTCGGTAGTTACAGCTTTTATCTGTGGACAGGCTGATTCATCTGCTGCGTGTGCCCTTCTCTCCTTACATGAGAAAAAAAGGGGTTATACTGTGTTTTTCAAAAAGTCATGCTGGAAAGCAGAGAAAGAAAACACATTCTTCCAAGTTTCTCCCTTAGCAGAATGCCCTTTTCTGCAGCAGGCAGGGCTGGGTGTGTGCTGCTTACACAAAAGCACTTCTGGAAAAGGCAGAGTTGTGCAACCCTGCTATTTATTACATCTCTTTATGGTTGTAATTCCTGTCAACCCTTGGGTTCCGGAAACAGTCCACTTCCCGGGCTGCAAGAGAGCTCTTCTAATAGGATTATTTTGATACTTATTGAGGTATGTAGGTACCCTTCCTTTTTTTACCAGTGTTGTATAACCTCATATTAACTACATATTCCTTATTAGTTTATGATTTAAATACCTGTCTGAGTGATTTCCTATAGAAAAGGACAGGAACTGGATTTATTGCTGTCATCATCATCATAAGATACTCCTCTCTTCTGCATCTTAACTGTTTAAAATGCTGCCAGCTTCAGGGAAACAACTCCAGATTTGCCTTGTATGACAGAAAAAAATAAATCAAGAACTCTGTGCTTGGGGGATTTTTATGTGATTTTCCTGCTAATATGGTTATGTGTCTTATTAGAATTCATTCAAAAGCGAAACTGCAAATAAATCTGGAAAGTTTTGTAAGCTTGAGCTGTACTGTGTGGTGAGCAAGCTGCTGGGACTTGGGCCAAGGGAGTAGATGTCCATGTTAACCTCATAGCTCTTGCTGCTGTCCTGTTTTTGTATTGTCTGCATGACTGCTTCCTCCCTTGGGGTTGTGATTTTCCCCAGACGTGCTTTGTTTTCCATAGTGTGAATCTACTCTGATGTCCCTGGAGTTATCTGATGGATAATTGAGGTGGTAGAAATTTGAGCCTTCCCTCTCTGGACTGCAAAGCCAGTGGCACGTGGCATTCCCCTGGATTATGAAGAGACTGTGGGATACCAGAATAAAGTTAGAGCAGAACTATGTTGTTCTTTCAAGTTGCCTTCCAGCTAGCTGGTTTTCAGACGCCTGTATTGGTTGCCTTGCCAATCCCTAGAGAGTAGGAAGGCTAGGAAAAGTGATGCTCGTTGCTTTACATGGATGTTTCTTGCTTATGTACACCCTGTGTAGCTTCTCTGTATAATTATTGGTGGCACATTATCGATGCTAGCCATTTGGACTAATTAAGTGTTCATAATGAGTAGGCTGAAGGACTGAGGTGGGTTTGGCTTGGCTGCTGTTCTGCATTGTTTTTCTAACAACTAATTCATAATGCTTCAGATAACTCCAGAGCCTAAATAGGCAAATCTGGAAAATGGAAAAATACTCGGAACTCTTATATTGCCTTCAGTCGTGATTAGCTTTGAAAATCTGAGAATCAGTGATGGCAGGTGTGTTTTCTTCTTTTTCTGGGAAGTTCACAACAGGTCAGAAGAGTTATAGAAAGCGTATTGTGGGTTAGTGGGTGGAAGGACTGTTTTCATATATATGCGTTACAGCTAATTCTTTCTGAATGACTCAATTCCTGAGCTTCCTCCCTGTGCTTTAGCACACGGTAAGAAATTTTACCAGAACATCCCTGGGGGTTTTCTGAGTGCTCTGGCATGCAGTGCAGGTGACATGGCTGTTAATGATCTGCCCGGCTGGTCACGAGTTGGGAATGCTGTCATAATGTTTCTCCAGTACTTGGGAATCATGTCCTTCATAGCCCTGTCTCTCTTACTGTGTAAAAGCTGACATTTGAGGCAAGATAGGACATCGGCAGTAGTCTGGACCAATCTGAAACTTTTTATTTTTCTCTGCTATTTAAATTAACATGACAAAAATATCCTTATACTGTTGGATCAACAGCAAGTCTGGCCCCATTTCAGTGGCAATGAGGTTTCATCCCGATTCTGTCCTTCCCTCCTAAGGCCAGGTTTTACCTGTGGTTATCAAAACTGCTGATGTTGTGCTTAGGTTTGCCAGCTATATGGCAGGTGTAAAGGGTGAGTGCAGTTATAAATGTTGCGTAAGTATGATTTCAGTGATTTTCTAGTGGCCTTTTTTGTGGTTACTGGCTTTTCTGCTGACTGGTACAGCTTGTCAGTGGTGTCACTGTGTGAACACTGAAGCAGATGCTGGGACCTAATGAGACCTCTCATGTCAAGCTTTGCACTGGAAATACTTGCAGTGGATTTGAACACATTGGAGTTTGTTTTTAAGGCAGATATGTAGTGATGCCGTATTTTCTACAGGCTTGGCTTGTTGCCACAAGGTGACATAAGTCATGTGCTCGTGTTTTGATGTCATGAGTGTGGGAGATGTGAAGTACCGCATCTGTCACAGGCTGGTGAACGTGTTCGCTTGCGCATAGACAATGCTATGGAATAATAATATGCACTCTCTGCACCGGTAACATGCATATTGTGTTCAGATACCTACCTGTGTCCTCCTGCTGCTCTTCCTCTCAGCTTCACAGCCCCTTTCTTGATTCAGACCACCTCAGCGCTGTTGAGGTTACAGGGCTGGGAACCAGTAGGTGGCAATGTTTGACCAGACATGGGGAGCCACCGTTTGGGGGTTTTGGGCGTTTTGTGGGTTGGGGTTTTTTTTCCGTTTCTGTTGTTTTTTTTCTAAGTCAGAAACTTAATTTTGCTATTGTATGAACTGTTATGGTATTTGTAGATTTACAGTGATAATGGCAGTGGTAACTTCCAAGAGTTTGTTTGGAAAAGATGTAACAGAGTGTGCAGTGATCTATAGCTAGGTTCTGCAGTGAATTATGGTTACTGTGCAGCAACCAAGTGCCTCACGTTCAAACAGAAAAATAGGTCTTTCTCAAAGACGTGTGAGTTCCAAAGATAAAGTAAGATATTCATCTGGATCTCAGTGCGAGAGGGAGGAGAGAGGCATGGGAAGGAGGTGTCTTTACTCTACTTTTAGATCCCGGTGCCAAGAACAGCTCCACTCCATGAGCAGAGAGGAGGTTTTCCAAAGGAAGAAGAGAGAACACGGTTCCTTCTATGTTTATTTCCTCCTTTGCTCCTTGTTTACTCAGGAAAAAGAACTCTTCCATTTCCCATCTCATCTGACCTGAGTAAACTGATGAGGAAGCTCACCTTGACTACTGAATAGAACTATTTCTTACAAGATGGGCTTTATTTATGCCACTCTCCACGTTCTAATTTTCTTTCTCTTTCTACATCACGGTCTGCCCTTGGCCCTCCTTCTGAACCCCTCTGGCTTCTCCTCTTTGCCTCTTTCTTGCCTGTCTGCTATCTCAGTTTCTCTTGCGTCTTCCTGCCCTTCTTGCTGTCTGTACTTCCCTGTTGCCATCCTCCTAATTGTTTTTCCTACCTCCTCTGGTGCTCCCTCCATTCTTTGCTTTTTCTCCAGGGCCTTTCTCCCTCTGTCTGGATTCTCTCCCCTTTATCCATCCCCCCACTGCCCTTATTTCCACTTTCTGTGGAAAAGAGGAAAGAAGTGTTCCTTGTGACTTGGAACCCCTTCTTATTGACACGTGCGTCTTTAGAAGAAGGTTCATGCAGCCTGGTAGGAGAGAAGCTCCTGTAATTCCAGTCTTCATGGGACAAGAAGTGGAAAAAGAGAAGTAATGGACTTTCAATACCGTAGAGCAGATGCCTGCGTCTTGCTCAAAATTAAATCACTTTTAAGCCCTGATATGGAAGAAAAAATTGTCAGCCCTTCCCTGTTGTCTTTTTTCTTTTTTTAAGTTGGAACAAAGCCTGGAGTCTGAAGCATGTTGGAGCATCGTTATTTCTCAGAGAAGAGCATCTTAATGAATTCCAGTAGAGCTGAAAATGAAAAAAAAATTTGTGCAACTTAGAGACATTTTGGGCATGAATAGTCTATGCACAGCTGCTCGTTTTAACTGTGCTCATGGGATTCTCCTGTGCCTTCTAGTAACTGTTAGAAAGCTGTAGGGTTTCTGGTGGTGAGCTCTACTGGAGGTCGCTTTGTTTACCAATACCCATGAATCCAGCTTTCAGTTATTTGGTGGTCATCTCCCATCTTTGTATGTGGAGGTGACTTACCAGTGGAAGTTTTGCTCCCCTAGTTGTACATCACTACTGTTCTGGCTGGCATATACATCTCCATACGTTTGTTAAAAATATCCGTTTCCTCTTGCTCTGAAGCAAATCCATTGGACTGTAAAAACTGTGGTGATTGATACAGATGAAATGATACCAGTGGAACGATTTGGCTGAAAGCAGAACCTTCATGACTTCAGTGTGCTTTGAAATAGCCTCCAAAACACCAGCTCTGTACTTCTTTACATTCACCACACGAGGGATGATGTGGTCTTGTCCCTGGATATATAATAGCCATTCTAAATGTGTTGGGTTATCAACATTTGGGATGAGATACTCTTTTGATAGCAAGGAGCTTAAACATTGCCTTCACTGGGGCCGTACAGACTGAATCTGCTCAGTCTGGTCCGACACCATTTCGATGGAGATAATTTCATATGTACAAAGTGGACTGAACAGAACCAACCTTTCCAGCTCCCCTCAAAAGCAGAGATTGAACAAAAAAAGTTATTTTGAAGGGTTATAGGCACTAAAAAATGCTGTCTTTTGCTGATACATAGCAGGATTGGTAAAAATAGCATTTTTTTTCCCCCTTTGAATCTGTATAGATGTGAAGGTGTTAAAGATTCCACATTCTGTGCTGTTTGGCAATAAAAACTCTATTCCATTATCTCAGTTTATAGTGTTTAAGGGCACCCAGCTGTGAGAGATGCAGCCTGCCTTGGAGGTATGTGACCCTTTTTTTTTTTCCTTTAAAGATATATAAGATTGTGTTCCAGACTACTCTACCTGCCATGTCTTTAACTTATGGAGCTTACTGGCATGCTACAACACTTCCATTTTCCTTGGATGTAGGCTTTAATTGAATCAGTTTGGCATTGGTATTGCTCTTGCTTTCTAGCTGACATCCTAAAACTAAGCGACCAAAAAACAGACCTGAAATAAACAGGAGCCTTGCTGAAATAAATGTGAGCTTGCTGAAATAACTATGAGCCTTTCCACAGAAAGGAATCTAAAGTGGAATAGAGGCCTAAAGAGAAGATGGGAGGGAACCACGTTTCAATAAATATTCCCACTTTGGCACCTTCTGTCTCAGTGCAGGTTATATTGGCTGCCGCCCTTTGGGATTGAGCCATTGTAACCCGCTGTATTTCAGACACCGTGCTGACTGTGAGAGAGAGGATTTGTCCAAGGGAGCAGGTGCCTGGTTCATCTTTACCTTTTTTGTTCTGGTGACCCCCCCTTGAAGCAGTTGCTGTCTGATGATGTTTAGAAACAAGGCATTTGTATTGGTGTGGCCTCCAGTTGTAAACTGGCGTTGAGAGGTGCTGAAGGCAGCTGTGTAGCTCTTCCCTCTTGTGCAGCCCCTTGCTCTGGGACTAGGGGGGGGTCTGTCCCTGTCAGAAACTCTTGGAGATGAAAACAGTAGGATTTCAGTGCAGGGAGCATTGGTTTATGGCTCTGTGTAGAGCCTCACAAGGGAACACTGTTCAATAGGCTTCAAAGTGATTCAGCCGTGGCATAACCGTGGCTGTGGCCACATGTAATATAGCCTGTAGCTCTTTAAAGAGGATTAGCCTTAGATCAGGGACAGCATTCATTGCTGGATTTCATGTAAAGTAGACTATGCTAATGAAATGGGAATGTCTACAGCAAACATTGCATAATATTGTAAACCTCAAAACTGAGCTTTGTGTCTTGGTATCTCTGCTGGCAGTCAGATTTTCAGATTGTATTTGTTACTCAGGGAAAAACTGAAGTTTGTGATATCACCTTGAGCTTTCTGTAGCAAATGAAGATCTAGTTTGCAGTTTTACAAGCCGAGTGAAAAAGATAACAAGCATCTGAAGTTAACTTTTCAAACACTGTTGAATGCTTTAATGATGTCGTAGCTCCCCAATAGAGACAAAAATCCACCACATCTTAAAATATCTTCATTTAGGTTTTCTGCAACAGGCGTAGGCTTGGTTCAATCCTGTGTTCTCTCCCTGTCTGCCCTTCCGTGGCTTTAAACACCATGTTTGGGCTTACAAGAGTTTCAGCATCAGTCCTGTGGAGACACAAGATCTCTGACATGGCGTTTCTGAGCCATTCCATCTGTTGAAGGCACTTTCTGTCTGTACATCAGCCACAGTTGGTAGTCCAGTAGGGCTCGATTTGGCTCTCCTATTTCAGTTTTGCTCCAGTCTTTTGGATGTTTGAAGTTTAATTTTGTATATATGTTTAAGAGAGCCCCCAAACTTCAAGGGGACCCGTGATTCAAACTCTCTGTCTTGAGATATTGTGAAGGATTTTATTTGCAGAAGGTGATGAACATCTCTCAGAAAATTGTCTTAGTGGGAGCACTGGAAAATCCCTGTCTGCTTCTGAAAGCCTCGGTTGCATTGTTGCACAGAAAGGAACTCATTCTTACTGTGTTAACACACTCCATGTAGTTTATTAAACCTAGAATCATCTTTAGTTTTAATGCTGTGTGTTTGTAAGCTTCACGGGAAATTTTTTACCCCAATACGAAGCTGACTCAGTGCCTGGACTTAAACCTTTGCCCATGGAAGGCTTTAGACCTGCTATGGGTGCTTTCCTCCTCGCACAAGTGAGCAGCTGCTCATGTGAGGCTCCATCTTGCCAGCCTAGCCGTGTGTGTTCGTGGTCTGGGGTGTGATGCCCACGCAGCACATTTAGACAAACGCTAGATATAAAATACGGTGATCAACATTCTATACCCTGATGGGCTATTTTACTTTTGTGTACTTACAAGTGATGGCTTGAGGTGCCTCATCCCAGTCTGCTGGGGAATAGAAGTCCAAAGAAAGCTTTTGGGAAGAAGATCCCTCTGGCTCTGTTTCCAAAATGTGTGCTTTCGCTACTTAATAGTTTTTTCTCTCCGCACAGCTCCATATCTTGGGATTTTGTTGTTCGGAGATTTATTATAGTAGTGGCTGGGTTTGGGGTTTTTATTTTGCCATTTGGAAGGGTTTTTCTCTGTAGACGTGGAGGGTGGCGATACATATTCATGAAAGAGAAGTCTTTCCAGCCCTTGCTCGCATTGACAAAGACTTAGCTGTTTCACACAGCAAGCTGACTGGAATTGTGTGGGGCCTGCCTTGACCAGATTAGAGCAAACAGCGAGCTTATTTCTCCGGTCGTCAGGCCTCCCCTTCCTAACAATTTCCCCAATTGTCGTTTTGACAAGGCTGTCATTAGGTGATGGCTTCTTTTGGCCATTTTCAGATAAAGATGATTTCCTTAACTTCCATTTTATTTGACAACAAGTAGTTTGGGAGAGAAAGGAAGTGCTTCGGTAGTTTATGGATTAAGGGTTTGCCACTTCAAAGGCATCTTTGATCTAAAAATATGTGCTGTACCAAATGCATTATGTCTTTGTTTTTTAAGAACTTTTTACTTTATTGATCTGCCCCTCAATTATTCCCTTTTTTGCATCCCCTGGTAGTACATGGGATAGCAATGGTGAAGGGAAAGTCTTGACTAGGGCAAAACAGCAGGTGCTTTTGTTCAGCACTCAGCACTGCCTCCATCGCAGATCTGCTTTTAGCCAGAGATCCTGCCTGTGGGATGTGGTGGGATGGGTGTAGAGCTCGGTTAAAAACTGGGAGACAGAATGTATTTCATAAGGAATGGCTTATTGCAGCTTTACTGAGGCTCTGATTTGTGGCTGTGCTACACTAAGCAGTCCCAAACCTCATTCTAACAAACCAGCCCAGAAAAGCTCTTTTCCTGGTCTGTGTGCAATTGGAATGCTCTTCCACAGAGCGCTAAGCTCAGCTTGGAGCAGGCAGGTGCAATGCCTGTTGAGTAGGTTGCTCACCTGACCCCATCCACATGAGAAGGCATGCTCAGAGTTGGTCTTGATGATCCTTATGTGTCCCTTCCAACTCGAGATATTCTGTGACTCCTAAGTGTAGGTCTGCTCGGGCAGAGTGTCTCTTTGAGTACATGGTTTGCAGTGCTGCAGGGAAAGAGGGATGCATTGGAGGTTTGAATATGGATGAAGAGCTGGGCTTTTGCAGTGCCTGTCTTAGCTCTGTCAGGCACCAGGCTTCCCTTTGACCCCTCCTCTGGTTTCTAAGGCTGACCAAACTCTGTTCTTTGCTCTAGCTGTGTAAATCCATCACAGTAGCCCATTACACTAGCCTTACGCAGGCTTAGCAGGGGCTGGGATTAATACGTATTAATATTAATATCCGTTCTACCTAATTACTTCAGCTTTCTCTGTGGTGTTACCTCTGTATTATATGCAGCCGGCAAACCACCTCCTTGCTGCTGGAGGCAGTTCTTGATCCCATTTCTAAACAGCGGCACTTCTGCTCCAGCTTTGGCTGGGGTAACTGTGCAGAGGCCGGCTTCTTTTTTTTTTTTCCTTTTGCCTGCTAATTGGCTGAGACCACCAGAATTTGGAGGACACAGATGTCACTGATAGTTTGCCTAGGGAGCACATTCATGCCCATCTGTTGCAGTCTAGAAAGCTGTTCATATATCCACAAGGCCTTCATTTAATTCTTGTCAGAAAGTAATGTAAATCCAGTTTACCTCAGAGGTCACAGGCAAGATTTATGCCAATGAGCCCCCTGCAATTTACGCACACTGTAGTTGTATAGGATGAAAAGAAAGCCTTTCATGTTGGTGCATATTAACAAGAGAGCTTGCCTTAGGAGAGGCTTTTTGATTGAGCTTCTTCCTTATTTTAATACAGCCAATGCCAGTTGGTATATCCAGCTTTACCAAAAGAAAACATCTAATCTTTAAGCCGGAGAAGTAAATGAAATAAATAAATAAATAAACAAAGCCCCTAGCTAATCGTTGGTTGTTATTTTTGGTTTGTTTTGGTTTTTTTTAACCCATCTTTTCTCTTTCGTGTGGCAAAGCCCCTGCATACTGAAAAGAAAGGTAAATGCTCCAGGAAAACACAAGCATGTGTGTGTTGAAATAGTCAGGAAATTAAATTTGCTTTCTGTGAAAGATGATATTAATCGCTCAAACCTTTGCTAAATTATTGTAAGCATGTTTTCTTTTTCTGCTTATGTGTTTGTTTGTTTGTTTGTTGTTGGTTTGTTTTTTTCTCCTCAAGCTGCAAGTCTGGAAATAAAGTTGAGCCTGTTATTTTTGACAGCATGTCAAGGGAAGGACTCTAGAAGGCTTGTGCACAAACCCGCAGGAGGGGGAGCAGCTGAGGGTGGTGCATGCTCCCTGATACCTGCTGGAGAAAATAGCAGCCTGCAGAAGGCAAAGGGAGACAAAATATTGTAATATGGAGTGAAGATGAGACCATAACTTGATGGGCTGCAGAAGGAGGTGCAGCTGTTCTGCCTCTGTGTCATGACTTCACCCCGTCCTGCTCATGTGGCAAGAGACTATACCAGTTTAAAAAGCTCCCTCAGAAATTGCTGTTGCTTCCCAGACCTTAGTGAAGCTTCGTGTAGACGGGCCACGGTCCACCACGAGCTGCTGTGTGCAGTCTTCATGTTGGGCAGTTAATTACTGGATTAGAACAGGGAAACTGGATTGGGCAGGGTCAGAGGCAAGGATTCCTATTCCAACGTGCGTGGGAAATGCTGTCCCACCACGTGGTATTGGCATGGCTAAAGTGTATGGGAAGGCCTCTGGAATTAGACCAGAAGGAAAAGCTGGAAGTGCATGTGATGCAGATACTGGAATTGAAAAGTAGCTGTTAAAAAAAGAAACTGCAGTTATTAAAGTACTGTGATTATTAAAATTGCTTTTAAGAGCAGGCAGGGAAAAGTAGCACACAAAGATGGATCAGGGTGTGCCAACAAGATCACAAGGGGGTTTCGTAGTTGGGCACCTCTGCTTCTTTAGGTCCAGTGGAGTTTGAAGGTGTTCCTTTCATTTATACTGGCTCCACTTGGAGGGATCCTCCTCCCTTTTCCTCCTCCCTTTTCCGTAGTTTGTCCAGTAGGTGGATTTTACTTTGGCAAACGCTTTCAAATGTTACAGGCATGAAAATCAGTATCATTTGCATGGTATCATAATGACCAGAGTGGTCTGGGATTAGGAGGGAGGAGAGTGAGGCATCAAAATGAAAACAGGGCTCAGATTCTAAGTTCCAGGGTAGCACTTAAAATAATTAAAATGTTTATTTGAAAGTCAAAACAGCCTCAGTCATAAATAACTATCCATTCTTCGATTGATTGTGTGGAGTCCTAACCGAGGGCTCTGGGAATAAGGTTTATTTGCTCCCTGTTGGGATTAATCCGTAAATGTAGTCTCCACATGGAACTCATCAGGTCTTTGCTTCCTCTTCATTAGTCTCCCTGGAACTGGAGGGTAGGCTGAATAAGATGAAAATTAGGATAATATATTTTCAGAGAGAAAAGGTCTGGTGATCTCTAATTTGTATTTCAGGAACATAATGGTGTAGAAAATTTCACAAATGATGTTGTCTGAGAAACCAGTGCTTGTTATGTTTGCTGTATTTGAAGTTTGAATGCCACAATTACATCTTCTTTTTCTTAAAGCCTCCAAACTAATTGTGGTCTTAAACTAGCTAGATTGACTCCTAGGCTTCCTTCTATCCACAGTGGAACTTAAAATTCCTTTCTTCTGACAGATCTTTTGGTCTTCTAGCCCAAGGGCTCTGAAATGTCACAGTATGGCCCATTTCTTATTAAAGAGATCATTTCACTGTAGCCCACCTAATTCTTCCTTCCTCCTTCTTGTTCTGAACCCCAGCTCTGATTAGAAGGTGACCACAGAAATACACTTTCTCATCCTCTGAGACTTTTGTAATTGGGTTTTTTTCATCATATTTGTTGCAAGAAATTATTTTAATCCAGGCTCCAACCAGAAATGGCATATTTTTTTTTCATCATTTCTGTGTTGAAGTGTCTAGCAATTACATCAACCATTTAAAAACACTCTATCCCCAAAACTGGAGTGAAGGAGCTTTCCTGTCACCAAAAAACACTCTCAAGTCCTCTATCTGATGCAAAATTGGGTATATTGTGCGTTTTGAAAGTGTTAGCGACAGCATTTGTTAGTGCCTCCTTAGAAAGCATTTTTGTCTGAACAGTTTTACAGCATATCAAGCTGCAATTTTTATCTGTAGTGTAGTCTCCTTAAAGTTCTGTTTTTTAGGATTCAACAGTACTTTAAGAAAGCTAATGAGTAAGCATTGAGAGGGTTTTTGCTGGTTCTGCTGTTTGGCTTTAGTCTCAGGTCCTGCATTTGCCCCAAGCTGCCTGCTTGGTTATTTTCACGTCCCAGCTGTCATTCAATGCCACAGCTGTCACAACTTAAAAAGTGGCATCTGTGTAAAGGATGGTGCTGTTGTTTAAAGCTCTTTGGTGCTTTTTAAGCTGATTTTATGATGTGAGTCATTGCCCCTAGTGATGGGTCTCCACAGGCTGTCTTCCCTCAGAGTACTAATGTACAGTTTATTGCACTTTTCTATGTGGTTCCAGCACTTTATTGTCGTTGTTGTTTTAAATCATTATTTATTATTCTAAGTGTCTGAAGTGCTGGGGCCTGGGCTGTGGGCCCCAAGTTGGAGTTGACCTATGGGTAAGTCACAATCCAACAGTATGTCTTGTTCCCCAAGTGGTTTCAGGCCCCAGGAACAGAACCTGGCCCACCTGTGTGAGGCCCTGCCTGCCCCCAGGTGATTGTGGTTGGGATAATGGGTGAGGCTAGAGCTATATTAATGAGGAACCGACCAGTTTGTGAGAAGAAACAAGAAGCTGATCAGTTTGAAGAGAGTTCCTGTTGGGGACAGCTTGCTGAGCTCTCTCTCAGTGGTGTGTTTCCCCCTTGGCCTGAGGAAGAAGAGGGCTAGCAGTACAGTGTCCTTGCTGTTTATTCAGAAAAATGTGCTTGAAGAAAAATTCCTCTTTTGCTGACATTGATCTATCACTGTTACAGATGTGGCAGTTTCCTGGTGAGTTAAATCTTTGCAATCCTAGGAAGCCAAGTGCTGTACTTATACACTAATTTAAGCTTCCCCACTAAGCCCCATTAGTTCTTTGTGAGACTGGCAGCCTGTGTGGCTCACGAAGCCACAGGGCTTACAGTAAAGACTCAGCCTTTCCACAAGCTACGTTTAGAAGATAATCTTGGGCTCTGGACAGCAACACAGAGAAGCTGGAGCATGTCTGTAAGCTCCCTTGAGGGGAGACCTCATTAATGTTTATAAGTATATAAAGGGGGAGTGTCATGAAGATGGAGCCAGGCTCTTCTTGGTGATAAACAATGATAAGACAAGGGGTAATGAGTACAAACTGGAACACAGGAGGTTCCACTTAAATGTGAGAAGAAACTTCTTCTCAGTGAGGGTAACAGGACACTGGAACAGGCTGCCAAGGGAGGTTGTGGAGTCTCCTTCTCTGGAGATATTCAAAACCCGCCTGGATGCTTTCCTGTGTAACCTCATCTAGGTGTTCCTGCTCCGGCAGGGGGATTGGACTAGATGATCCTTTGAGGTCCCTTCCAATCCCCGACATTCTGTGATTCTCAGTAAAGACGAGTATCCCAGCACTTGTTTTCTTTAGTGCATTTTCATAGAAAATCGTCTTTATGGGCATGTATTTACCAAGGCTGTGAGGTGACAGCTGAACACAGGCTTTCTCCAACAGGCTTCTGGATACTCTTGAAGCAGCCTCCTCTGCTAGCCAGACTGATGTTTGCAGCAGATCTGAGATATGTGTATTCGTTCTCGGCAGTTACTAGAGAGGACTCCTTAGAAAGTGAGATTTTTTTGTTGGAGAAATCAGTTACACAAAGGAATGGAGTCGGGGCCAGATGGCAGGGGTGCTTCATCCCAACCTGGGAGGTACTCCTGGGATGGCTGCACACTCCTTCCCACAGGCCTGGGGAATCAGATAAATCAATTAGCAGATGTCAGCGTGGTTAACAGAGCAAGCAACACGAGTATAGGTGTGTTACTGTGGTTATAGCAGAGGCAGCTGCTTTTCTGTTCCTGGTGGATAACCAGCAACTGGACGAGCTTTTCTAGACCTGGCAGGGAAGGAGGAGAAGACTCCGCTTTTCCCAAGACTCTGCTTTCTGGGTGTTGTCACCAGGTTCGGATGCCTGTCCTTGCCGACCTGGAGGTGCTTAGAGAGGGGGGACCCTTGTGAACTAGCATGTGGACTAGGACCGTGCGCTGTGGGCAGATCCCATCAGTGTGGTGGCCTTTTTGTAGAATGATCTTGGTCAGTGACAGATAGTTAAATGAATTCTGCATTTACGGCTTCCTTTTAATTTTGCCATGCTTAGGAGTTGTATTCTTGGACTGTGTTGGTACCCGTTTTCTGGAAACGCCTCTAAATCCTCTCCCATGAAGGCATTTAGAATACAAAAGCGACTGGAGAAAAGAAGGGTAAAAATATCCACTTGGGTGGAGCTGTGCAGGGGAGGGAAAACAGCTGAAATCTACTCCTCACAGTTTTGTTGGAGGGATGGGAACTGAACCAGAGTGCAAACTTTAACCTGCTCTCGTTACAAGAACTCTGACCTGTGTGGTATATTTTATTTGATTGCTTTCCTGGTGAGTTAATTTTTTAGCAGCTTTCTGAGCACAGAGTTGCTTGGCTGAGAGTTGCAACCACAGTGATGAAAGTTGTGCTGTTCCTCAGAGCATTTTCTCACTATATGGGCTTGCTCATACAGTAGACATCTTGCAGACCTTGACAAACTTGACTTCAGAGCACCCGAGGTTTCCAGCTGTCCACTGAGAGGCCCAGCAAATGGGTGCCATCTCAGATGGCATCTCTGTTCCTCTCTCATGTAAGGCACAAGGAGAAACAAGGCACAGTGTTTGTGACTTGACATCACCAGGACTTCAAGAACAGACCTAAGAACTGAAGCTAGCTTTTACTTGTCTGCCCTGCTCCTCCAGTAGCTCTTATGTGCCTGTGCTCCTGCCCTCAGTCTCCCTTTTATGGCTACTTTTAAAATTTCTTCTTCCTCTGACATTTGTCTGCAGAGTCAGTCACAGCCTTGCTGACTAGCTCCTGCCTCCAGGCTCTTTGCTGATGAATCCCATATTTTGCCCTGCTCCACCTGCTCTTTCACGGCAGGCTCTCTGATCCTCTCTGCTTTCGCTTGAGTGCATCTCTTTTGCCCTCTGCTTTTCAATCTGGCAGCTTGTTCTTACTTGGTGCCATTGAGAACACAGGCTCTCTGCCACCAGCTCTGTGATCCAGCCATCCCAGAGCTGCAACTGAAAGGGAGAAAAACTGTCTGGAAACTTCGCTGCTAAAATGTGAGTCATTTCTAGTCAGCAAACTGAGCCCGTGTGTGTGTTCCTTTGCAGCCCCCCTCCTCCTTCATAGCCTTACTCTTTCCCCAAGTTTAGAAATGATTTCACAGAGGCTGTTTGACTACACTGCTTCAAACTCTGGGATTAGTTTTCTAAGAGAGACTGCCACCAAACCGGGGGAAAAAACCTCCAACATAATTCTTTTGTGCTTCATTTTTGAAAGCTGCTCTACTCTTGGCAGATACCAAGCCAGATACCTGGGATGGAAATGGTGGCTTTTTTTCTGCTTTGCCATTGGCAATGTCCTGAGCACCTGAAAGACTTGTGGTAGAAAAGTTATATCAGGACAGATAGCTGGGTGAATGTTTGGAAAGCCAGCCTTGGATAGAAGCAGTCCAGGCAGGCACTGGTAGACCTCTGCTGCTAAGGACTTCCCCCAGAATTACTGCAGTAACTGGGAAGGATTTGGTGGTGACACCCTGCATGTCACATGCTAGTTGCTCTAGAGCCTGCGCCTGGCTGCTACCAGCCAATCTGGATGGGGCTCTGAGCAGCCTGCTCTGGTTGAAGGTGTCCCTGCTCACTGCAGGGGAATTGGACTAGATGACCTTTAAAGTTCCCTTCTAACCCAAACCAGTCCATGATTCTATGATCTCCTCAGCCTGAAACCAGGACAGGTGGTCTCTTTCACAGACTGTTTTTGCAGCATGACCCCAACCAGACCGTGATAGGATGCTGTGCTGTGTGGCAGGAGCAGGGCTAGCGTGAGAAGAGGTGGGAGAGCCATGTGCTCCCGTGCCCCAGGGTAAAAGAGACGACCCCACAGTGTGGCAAACTCATGAAGCACCCTCCCCAAGCTCAGAGCACGCACAGCTCTGCCATTCAATCCCAGCTAACAGTGTGCAACAGCATGAGCCTCCCCAGTGCAAAGTGCTTTGGCATAGCCTGGCTGGTCACTTCCCTGCTTGGGGTTTCACAGCTCCAGTGAAGATCACATCCTTTCACCTCGGAGAAGTTTGCCTCGCACAGTTTGTCACCGAGACCCTGCAGTAATTTCACACACTCCTCTAATAAAGTCCTCTGAGGGTGTCATGTATTTTCATGTATTTCCCCTATTATTTCTCCCTGCTTGAGCCTTTCAGATAATTGATGATACTTTAGTTAATCATTTTTCCCCTCCTTTGTTCGCCAGGTACCTCAGCCTTGAAGGGATCCTTTTCATTTAGAATCCCTGTCTTCTCTTAAGTAATTGATCACCGTGCACCCGGGGACACCCAATTCACAGCCAAGTGGGATCAGCCTTCATGAATAATCAAAACGCCGTGGATGTGCTGCTGCAGGAGTGCAAGCAAACTCTGGACATGCTCCTGTCAGCAAAGGCTGACACGGGCGAGGAAGACGAGCGAGAATACCGGCGGTGCCAAGGTGAGGTCCCCAGGAGAGGTGGCAGAACCACGACAGCAGCCACCGGTCCTCAGCCCTGCCCTATTTTTCTTCTCCTGGCAGATGAGTGTCAAGAGATGCCTGCGTTTTGAGGCCATGAATGGGATGCAGGCAGGGAAAGAAGTCCACTTTGTTGTAGTGAATTGCTGTCAGTTCTAATTTTAGGCTTCAGTAAACATGAGGCTGTAAGGAACAGTTTAGTTTGGGGAGAACAATGCCCAAAAGTTTGCTGATGCACATAAATTTCAGTTATTAAAAAAAAGAAAGGGAAAAAAAAAAGGATGCAACTTCTGAATAAGGGCACATATTTCCTCTCCTTTCATAGGAACTGGGGGAGGGCCTTTGCAGTTTGTCAGCTTCTCCTAATATATTAAAGAGCTCATTGCCTGAATCTTTATCTTGTAAAATGTGTGTGACCTCTGTAAGTGGTGTCCAAAGAAAAAAAACCTTGCAGTATCCCTCTTGAAAGGAAAATCCATGCCAGCTAATGGCTGGAATAAATATCCAGGATAGGAAGCAGTATTTACTGAGAGCTGTAATAGAAGGGTTCTTCATTTGTTTTAATGCTGCCATTACCTGCTGGAAACCAGCATTTATTTTGGTATTACCGTGATGCTTTGAGAGTGATTTGTAAAATAAAAAAAAAATTATTTCTTAATTCCAGTGGAAATCCTGTTCCTGTCAATCATGGAAGTTCAGTTTTTAAATACACTCAGTTCAGTTTTCTCTAGGTTCAGACTTTCAGAGGGCTACATAAAAAGCTGTGGCAATGAAGATATTAATGAAATAAAAGACCCATTTGAACTGCTGAACTTGTTCGAATTATACCCTTTGGGTACAGGGTAGGGAGGTTACGTGCTCCTTTCTGCCACGTGGAAAAATAACTTTAGCAAGTATGGAAGAATATACTGAAGGATGAAAGTGAAATTTCTGGGGAAACAAATGCAGCAAAGAGCCACGAGCCATCTACTCATGTGCAGGTTTTCCTTTGCATGACACATCTGCAGGACTGTCCGTTCCCCACTTTAGTGCTAATAATGTTTAATTTTGCCTTGCATGAGTGACTCGGCTGTAACGTTAATTTGATCTTTAAAACCCTTTGTTTGTCTCAGAGTGCAGAGCCGTTGAGAATATGTTTTTCTGACCATCCTTGTTCTTGCTGGGAGGTCAGCTGCCTTGTTCTGAAGCACCTAAGTCTGTTTGCAGTGCAGGGTGGCATATATGTTTCTGTTATGGATACTGGAAGATTTTTCTCTTCTTTTTTTGTTTTCAACAAAGGGTACTTTGTTTCCTCATCACAAATTCCTCTAAGTTCTATTATGACTCCTTAGAATAGGCTCTCGAGCTCCTAATCAGGTAGCGCTTTTTTTCCCTCATCCTCCTTCCTCCTTTTCTCCCTTTAAATACCACAAAGTATGAGAAATAATCAGTTTAGTTCCAGATAAGGTAAATCAGTGCCCTTATAACCACTCGATTAGACATGGTCCTTCAGGTAAGCCGCTTCAGGAAATGGGCGATCAGAGCCTGAAGTGATGCTTGGGCTTTGCTGAGGACCACGTTCCCATCAGCTGGAAGAAAAATAGCCAGCAGCGGGGCAGTGACAGCGACATTAATAACTGCTGGGGCTCTCCGCCCAGCAAAGTCAGGGCCTTGCAGGTCAGCGGCTCTTGGCTTCGGGGGAACCCTCCCAGAGCAGAGGTGGAGGGGCTTTCTCCCCCCCTTCTCTTCCCCAGGGCTGCCTTTGTTGGCCCCAGCTTTCTCAGGCCAGGCGCAGGAGGAACTGAAAGCCAAATATGTATAGATGGGGCAGAGAGGAGGAGAACATCCTTATCTCGCTTTAGTTGAGGGGGCAGAATGGGTGTTAGGTGGGTCTGGATTGCTTTTTAATTTCTTTTTTAGGCTAGAAATCGTTCCAATCAACTTCTGTGCCAGTTCAGCCTTCGTTAATTAATGAGTTTATATTACCTGTGGTGAGAACAGCTGTTACAAGTGTAAACTCTTGTCCCAGGAGTTGGACTTTAGCTGAAAGCTGCAGGACTGTTCACACAAGCTCCTCAACTGGTTGGTGTGGTTCTAGTGGATGTCCTTGTGATACAACCTCATTTTATTGTCATTGACATGGTAATTGTGTTTATTTCCATGCGGCGAGGAGATGTCACAGCAAGGCTCGAAGAAGTATCCCGCCAGGCTTGCATGAACACACAACCCAGAAGGTGACTGAAGGCTCCTAAATTGCCAAATCCTCCTGAAAATGTTACCCTGGTTGCCTTTTCTGACCAGTTGGGCAGTAGTGACTGCTGAGGATGCCTCTTTAAAAATCAAAGTTCAATATTAAAAAAAATTGGCCACATTCCTTATTATTTAGTGCATCAGGTAGGAGAGGGCTTATGGTTTACTTAAGGATAACATGGAATCACAGAATCACAGCATGTTAGGGATTGGAAGTGACCTCAAAAAATCATCTAGTCCAATCTCCCCGCCAGAGCAGGATCACCTAAACCAAGTTGCACAGGAACACGTCCAGGCGGGGATGTGAGGACACAAGAGGGACAGCAGTAATACCTTTACGTTTTAGAGGGAATACCAATGTCCACATTATCCCACTGATTACTTTTGTAGTTGCTGACACTGTTATTTTGTCTGGTTTTAGTGTTATTTAAGTAAGTGTGAGTTCATGTGGGAAAGACAGAAGAAGGTAGAGAGGGAGACAGAAAGGCTGTCTGTGTAAGCATCCTGTTTCTCTAGATCCCTCCCCAAAATACCAGTCCTATGGATCATACAGGGAAACATGCTTGCTGTGACCACCTTCATGCCCTCTCCATCTTCCCTTGGAAAAGATTTTTGGGGAAGTTCGGTCTTTCCCCTTCAACATGTGGGGGCTAAACCCCTCTGTCTGTCATTTTGCATTCCTTGTAATGAGCTGGGTGTCCCCGCTTCTGCACTGGTTTTGCAGTGAGAGGTATGAAGGTGCAAGCACAACCTCCTCTCCCTTCTAGCTGTGCTGCTTGGCCACCTTGCCATGGCATGGAGGACCTAAAGGGCCCTAAATTTCCTGCTTCTCACTTTTTCCTAGGAAAAATGTACTGGTGAATGCACTGTAATATAAGCATGAAATAGAGGGTTTTTGTAGTGCATTTTCTACAGTCATCCATAAGGTATTGATTGAAAAATATGTACTAATACATTTATTTCATTGCCCTGCCAAAGCAATGGTGGTCTCTGAGCAGGGCTTTTCCTGGGGATTAATGGCCAGAAGGGGCTAGATCTGCAGCTGATGATCACCATTAACCCCATCTGGTCAATAATCCTTGTTAATCCACTTTCATTGGCCAGAGTCTGCCCGGCCGCGTGGTGAGCACAGCACAGCTTCAGCCCTGTTTCAAAGAAAATTAAAAATGTGGGCTGCAGCTGAAAGGAAGGGGCAAATCCAAGCCCAGCTCTCTAGCTATGTGCTCCTGCTAGCAGTTGCAGCCTTAGTCTGGTCAGGCTGGAGATCCAACCAAAGCCGGTGGTTATTTGGGAAGCCAAGGGCCAGCCTGGAAGAGAACAGGACATGGGCATGAGGCAAACTGTGTCCTTGCTTTGCAAGCTCTGAGAAGTCACTGGAGGATCAGGGGCCAGGTGTGGGAGCTGGGAGTACTTTACCCTGATTGAAAAAAGAAACCAAACCAAAACCAAACAGTCTTTTGACTCCTTTGTGCTTGGCCTTTCCAGTGCTTTGGGTAGGGTTTGGAAGCCCTTGGGTGAAAGGTGTGAGGACTGGGGTTTCTGTGCGGCTCCATGCTGGCTGGGCCTGGGTAGGAGCATGCCTGGACCCAAGGGCACCTTCTCCACTTCTTTTTAACTTCTCTTGCAAACTGCCAGAGAAATGCAGAAGCTCAGCTCCTCAGCTAGTGTGAATTACTTAGCTAAGCTGACTTCAAAGGAGATGGATGAGCTTCAAGCAGGGAATCTCGTAGCAAGGCTTCAGCTGGTACCTACCATGCATCCATGGTCTCAGGCACATAGCTTAAGCTATTTTGCTCTGCTATAGCAGTGAGCTCTCTTGGGCTGAGGGAAAGTGTGTCCTGTAGTTTACAGCTGCTGCCTGAGACCAAAGTGAGTAACTCAGGCTGACGACTCTTTTTTTAATTGAATTATCAGTCAAATATTTATTCTCAGGAGCTTAAGCTTGTTGTTCATTATATCCTGATAGATCTTTGTCTAATTGCTTTATACGCAGTCCAGGTTTACCTCTCAGTTTGAATGTGTCTTTTCAAGCTGACTCTGCCACTGTCACCAGCACACCCTGAGCAAGAGGGGACAGGTCTTCTGTCCTGTTGGCCCTGTTTTCTCTGCCATGAGTCCTTTCTTCTCACGGGAGGAACAAATTTCCTCTTGTCTCTTTTGGAGTAGCTCTTCATGCCCAGGCACCCAGCAGTCTGTGTGGCTTCCTGCTAAAAGTCTTTTTAATGGCTGCTGACCCCCATTTACCTGGAGGGCAGAGCAGCCAAGGGTAACAGATGACAGGTGAGCTCACCTTCCCTCCCAAAGAGGCTGGTGGCAGGAGCTAAGAGCTGGTAGCAACAGGGAGAAAGTCCAAGAGGAGGGGAGGTAGGCTTTTTGCAGGGTAGGTGCTCAGTTGTAAACATTGTGTCTGAACCCACTGCAATATCTTTACCTGCTTTTTGACCTTTCCAGCTTCACTTCCGGAGGACTTGAGGACCCTTCTGGAGGAGGCAAAGAAAATGAAGTGGCCCTTTGTGCCAGAGAAATGGCAATACAAGCAACAGCTCAGCCCAGAAGACAAAACAAACCTGCAAGACGTGATCAGCGTGAGGCTCCCTGATTTGCTGGTATGAAGTTCAACACACTTGTTGAGTAAAACATCTCACCAAGGTGCCTGAGGGTGCCCAGAGCCCTGGTTGGTTGTATCACCAATGGGTTCAAGGGCTTGTTTTTCTGCACAGTGGCAGCAGCGGGTAAGGAACTGCTTGCCAAACAGAGGTGAGCAAGCATGTGTTGGAATGGGGCTGCTCACAAGGGCCAAAGGACCCAAGTAGAGATGTGACTTTTATTTGTTTTGGTCCTCAGAGAAGAGAGGGAGCCAGAAGCTGCTCAGGGCAGTGGTGGAGTCCTTGTCGTTGGAGGTATTTAAAAGCCATATAAATGTGGCACTGAGGGACATGGTTTAGTGGTGACCTGGCAGTGCTGGATTAATTGTTGGACCTGATGATCTTAAAGATCTCTTCCAGCCAAACTGATTCAATGATTCAAAGCTACATATAGTTTCCAATTTTTTTCATTGAAGTTGCTTTGAAGCAACACATGTGAATCAGTTTCCTCCTCCTTGTGAGGCAGCTCATCTCCATGTCACCACTTTCCAAAGGAAGGAAAGTACTCTGCCCTCTCCTGCCACTGCAACCAAGCCAAGGTTGTGAGATCAGTGGAGCTCTGCCTTGGGGTTAGGCTTTGGGTCTGTTGTCTACAGATCTCGTAGTGGATGGGTGTGTAACACCACACAAGGCTGTTGGATGGAGGTCTCACTGGTACCTGCAGTTTTATGTGCTCTCTCAGCACAGGGAACACAAAATGGATTGAAGTGATAAAGTTTGAGTGTGTCCAGGAGTTTGGCTGCTGCTGTGCAAGTGAAAAACTGCCTCGATAGTAATAACAAGACATTGCAGAGAGGAGGGCACTGACTCTGCCTCATCTAGAAGTGACCCCAGAGGTACAGAGGGATTGTCTGTGCACCGAGCACCTTGCACAGCACCAACCTTGTTCACTGAAACATGCAACGACAGCTTTGACTGCATTTATGCTCTTCCTGCTCACAGGTTTTGGAGAGGTTTTTTTGCTTACTGTGGTGCATGTCTGAAGCTAACAGAGCTCCATTCCTCATGGAAGGAGACTGAAAATCTGGGGTTTGGGGCAAGGAGATCTGGCCCTGCTGAACTTCTGGCTGCAGAACTGCTGTTAACTCTGAGATGGGCAGGAGATTTCACCTTGCTGTGCCTGAGTAAGGCCAGCAAGTTTTGTTTGAGGACAACGATGACTGTGAATAGCGCTGAGCAATGAGAAGCTCAGAAGAGCCAGGGCTGGGAGGTGCTGGCCCCAGCATCCCCACGTCGCAGGGATCGTGAATTTGCTTGGCGGGGGGGGAGCGGCTGCTTCTTGGGTATTTTCTTTTCTTTTTCTCTTTGGTGTGTGGCCTTAGACAGAAATTTATGGTGGAGGTTGACCTGCTTTACAATCCCCATGCGGCCCCCTAACTTGGGAGTGTTTGTCTGCTCTCTCCCGGGATAAACACCTGCAGTAAACTCCCCGAGAGACCTGGCTAGATGGGAGATTAATGTGGCTCTAATAGTGGAGCAGCATTTGCAGCATTATGCCCTCTCCCCAGGTAGATGGATCTTTTCTGAGATGATACCAATTATTTATTGCTGAAACATCTGTTGATAACTGCAGCTGCCCTTGTTAAACAAAGCATATCATGGGGTCATAGACTATAGGGACCTAAAATCCTCCCGCATGCTAGTTTTAGGCTATTCACCCACACCCCCTGAAGTCCGTTGGTTACCCTTGTCTTCAATGTTTCATCCTGCGGTCGAAAATACTTTGTAAACGTTGCTCTGTCTTTCCCCATGTGCTTTGAAGTATTATTTCATCTTCATCGGTAATTTATATTCCAGTGCCATTGTACCATGGGAAAAAGGGAAAACCTTTTTTGTTTTCCATTTAATTGTAGATAGACTGACATTTTGACCTGTATTATTAGTATTAGTCAGGAAAAGGGATTTTTTTTTCCCCCTTCATCCATTCCCCCCCCCACCCCCCCTCCTTTTTTTAAAAATAAAATTTCAAGGCAGCGCAAAGGCTGCTTCAGTTCTTTGAATAAAAAGCTGGGGGGGAAATAAGGCTGAAGAGAAGTGATTACAGTGTGATGAGGAAAGATAAAAGTCTGAGGAACTTTTTTTCTTTTTTTTTTTTTTGGCATGAGGGACAGAAGGATAATTTAATTCCCTGGACGTAAAAAAATAAGTCTTTGTCGATTTATTGTTCATAAAAACCTTTAAAATTTTTCATCTCTGTTTATTTTAATTTGCTATGCTTCAAATAAGCACATAAACCGTAATTCATTACATTTAAGAAGTGCTTTGAGATCCCTGAATGAAAGGCGCTTCATTACCATAACACACTGACAGTGTTAGGAGGAGGCAGAGCTGCCTACCAGGGCTCACCATGAGGATGTTTTACTCTGCAAGTAGACTCAAAAGCTCCATGAGACCAGCGCAGTGAGTAAGCGGATTAAGCTTTGCCTTCAAGGGTTTGCCTTAGTGCTGCACTTTAAGAAGTGGGATGCCCGTTGCTGGCGGCTGCGTGTGAGTTCCACGCATCAAGAAGGCAGAGCCACCTGCACCTGCAGCTTTTTAAAGTGCTCTTCTTTGCCTTTGCTGGGGGATGCTCATTACTTCTGCATGCTGGACGAAGCAGTAGGGAAAATAACAGCCGGGGGTGGGGGGGTCAATGGGAGCCATACTGCTGCTGAAGCAGGGCTCAGAGTGGATTTTGGTAGCGTACACAACTTGTCTTTATTTTCCCTTCTTTCTCCACTGTATGAACCTCCCTTGGGATTTTAAGGTAACAGATTCACTGCAATCCTTGAGACAAAGCAGCTCTTCTAGTTGTACAAAATCGTTGCCTCTTGGCAAAGGTGGGGGTTTTTGGGTTGGGGTTTTGGTTTCTTTTTTTCTTTTCCCTGCCAGGGATTCACCAAGCAATGCAAAGGCCACCCCAGTTCAACAAGCTCAACACCCTGTTTTCCACGTTTCTGGAATGTTTTCCTGGCTGCCATCAGTGGCAAACCAAGCCCATCCTGCAGCCCCCATCTCAGCCTGAACACCCCTTTGGTGGAAATCTGGACTAAGGCTTGAAAAGCAATAACCATCACCTCTATCCAAAGCAAAAACTGGGAAGCACTGGGATTTGTGGTTTCAACACAACAAAGCCAGTTTAGTACTGTAACATCATCCATGCTGACAAGTAGAAATAAGGAGGGATGACTTTTTCTCTCTAAGTACCACATGTACTGTGTGGTTTGGGCTGGGGCTGCAGATCCAAAAGGGAATCTGCCAAGGGTTACCCTTCCTGCAGATCTGCCCTATCTCAAGGGATAGGAATCGCCTTCCACTCGGTGACGAGCCAATAGAGGGCAACATGCCCATGTGCACATAGGCTTTGATCCCACAAACCCTGTTGTGGGTTTCCTTGAAGGACACCTCTATGTGCACAAGTAGCTGTCTTGTGGAATGATTCACACCACATTAATATTTTAATTTTATTTTTTTTTGCAAGAGCAGAGCCTGTTTGCAAACCCTTTGTGATGATGTGGGGTTTTTCTTCATTTTAATTGTGCATATCAATAGTTTCTGTGTCCGGGCTCAGGGATTCAGCCGTGGACTGGGATCTGCTGGGATAGGTACAGTGTGAATACAAAAGAAAAAGCTCCCAAGAATAGGGCTCCTGCAGGTCCCTCTGTAGGGAACTGTGGAGGCTGACCCTGTGGATGGGGGAGCACAGATCCTGGCCCTGCTGACACAGAATCTCATGGGAGTTAATGGGAATATTGGAATGAGTAGAAATAAGGCCCTGCAGCCCTTGTCTGGGCCTTGGCTAATTATGTGCTGATGCATTGCCATTAGGGAAACCATTCTGAGGGACATGCCCTAACTACCCTTAGGTGTGTGTGTGTGGCACTTAAGAGCTGGGAGCCTTCGAAAAAGAACTAAAGAGGGAGCTGAGGATTTAGTTTTCTTCTCCTTCTAACTGTTGGTGTGGTAACAGAAGAATTAAAGCCCTAAATTGTAGCCCTGGGATCTTGGTTGTGCAGGCTGACCTTTTGCTACCTGCCTCATAAGAGCTCTTCTTGGGTGATCCCAGTGAACCGGAGAGTGACGTAAGGCAGAGCTGCGGCTGTGAATTCAGCCCGAGAGGGAATCTGTGGCACCCCAGCCTCCTTTACACTGCATGATCCCTGATGCTTTTTAAGTGAGAAGTATCAGAGCTCAGGTGCAGGCAGGAGAGCTTCAGCTGTCCTGGCTGACTGCCCCGATTCTGCTGGTGTGAAGTGCTGCAATACATCCCATCTTCTACTGTCCGTGTGGGAAAACGACAGCAGAACTGATGTGGAGCAGCAAATAAAAAAATGGGAAGTTTGATCCTGGCTACTTGTAGAGCTGTTGATTCCCTTTACTCATGGGAAGGATTTCCTCCTCTCAGATGCAGTATTTCCTCCCTGGAAAAGACTTTAAATGTTGTACTGCTGAGACTGCTGTGTTGTTTTCCTTCCAAATCAAACCACTTCTCAGATGGGTTGATGTTTTGAGGACACAAACTTAGGAGAGAGACTCTTTAGCTGATTATAAGGGTCTTGATGCCATGGGGTGGATTCTGTCAGTGGCACTTAGCAGTTTTTAAGTATTAAAATATCACCTTCAACGTAGTATTTTGATGTGCCACAGAGAATTGCCGCAAGAGTTTATAAATAGCTTGAGCACAGTGGAACTAATGAGGACCACAAAATGCTTGTTGTACCTATCATTGGTAATAAATGAGACCAGGTACTCCTGCAGTTGACTGCATCCCCAAGCCCTTGCTGCCTTCTCAGATACATGAGGGCCCCAGGAATTCCCCCTCTAGAGAACTTTCTCAGTTGGTGAAGCAAGATGTGGTTGGTTGTAAAAACTGACCCGCTCTGTGGTGATTGGAGCTGCTAATAATGGACCTAATGCTGCTCACACTGAATAAATGCCCAGTTCTCCATTGCCTTTGGGATTAATAACTTGAGCTAATTAACAGCTTCAGAAGCTCAGGCCTTTAAACGGGGTTCTCTGCTGCTCTGAGCAGAGAGGAAAGTGTCCGGGAGCCTCTTATCCCTTGGTCTGCAGCTATTCAGTGGGTGACTCGACTGTCCTGTGTTTCACGTGTATCTGTCTGCACCTTGCTGGCACACTTTCCTCTGCCCATCACAGAAGTGGTAGGAGGCTTAATTCCTTGTTGTTTGTCAAGTGGCCTCTGATTGCCAGTTGAAAGGCAGGGGTTGATAGAGAAGTCCCGTGCAGTGACAGCAGCTTTGGTCTCTTGGAAAGACAGGCTTTGCTAACAGCGTGTGGGGTAAAAGGGTGACAGACTTCAGCCAAATCCATTGGTGTTGTGACTCTGTGGTTAATCTGACAGGGGACGAATGTAGGGGGAGAGAAAACCGGGCAATTTGTTAGGGTTCAGCGAAGTGCTAACGAGGAGCAGCTCTTGGGAGAGACTAAAGCACCTGGAAGTACGTGACACTGAAAGTCCTGCCTGGTGCACAGAATCAGAAATTCCTTCTTGAGTGCTGTTGGTTTTGAGAGCTTTTTGAGGACTTTAAACCTCAACTGTAGTTACAAATGAAATAAGGACTGAAGCAGTCTGAGACAAATGGATATAAGCAAACCCAGAAATCCAGAGCATCTGCAAACTGCGGGGACACCCTGAAAATGAAATGATTCCCACCCCTGCTTTCTAACCTCGCCACTTACAGAGGTGTTTTTCCAAAGGGGACCCTCCTGAGCCCGCAGACTGGGGTGGGGGGGTCTGCCTCCGGGATCTTTGCTTTATAAAGAGGGCAGAGAGAGTGGATTAAATCAATATTTCATTTATTTGGGTTTGTAATTCCTCTTACATCAGCTGCCACATAAAGATTTTCCCCTATTTTCTTCCCCTCCTCCTTGTCCTCATTTACTATGCACCAATAATTTCCCTTTGACGCTTTCCTGCCAGTCCTGGTGCCAGATGGCCCCGGTTCTGAGCTTCTCCCCTCTCTTGGGAGCGGCCCCCATTGTCAATGCAAAGGAGGCATCGTGGCTTTGAACCCAAAGCTGGGACCTAAACTTCAGCCCTGGCGTGAGGAGGAGCTAACTCGCTAATGCAGGAAACCATGCAAACAGCACACCCTCCCACTCAGCACCATTAAGGGGAAAAAAACCCCCTTCACTAAAGGGCTGCTTTGCATTTTCCCCAATGGTCCATGTATAGAAATCTGGTGCAAATTTCATTCTCTCACCACCTGATTCCACTTCCCAGCCGCGAGGTTCCCTTTGTGCCATAAACTCAATTAGACATATGCATTTCACATCATGGACACAGATGTGAAAACAAAGTACCTCGCTCTTTCTCTCTCTCTCTCTCTCTCTCTCTCTGTAGATGCGCCTATGTCGGCTTTAAAGCGATAAAGAAAGTTAGTAAATCTGTTTAGGGCTCTGGCCTGCTCTGCAGAACAAAGCATCTGGCTGTCGTGAGCAGCAGCCGGGTTCCTGATTGCTTTGGGGTAGACTGGGGCATCTTGGAATGGGGTTTCCTTGGGTAGCTGGGGGCTGCTACCTTGTTAGGTCTCCGAGTCGCGTGGGGAGGGTCTCTGTGCATGGTTTGGGTGCATGCCTGGCACGCTGGTACATTAGCTGTAGGTGCTGAGGAATTTTCCAGCCACATGAGCTGGCAGGGAATGAAAGGAGCGGGTATTAATTTCTCAGTGTACTGCTCAGAACAGGGGAGATGTAATTGCAAAGGCTGACATGGAACCGTGTGTTCCTGTGTGCCACACAGCATGCAGCCCTGCCTTTGAAAAAAAAGTATCCCAGTTTCTCTCCCTGGCTTGACTTTTCTACATTTTATGTCCATTTGGGTTTGGAGAGGGACACAAGAGGTTTCGGCAATTGAGTGGAGAGTTAAATTATGCAGCTGCAAGACTGCCAAGCCCTTCAGAATAGGATGCTTCGTTTAGATTTTCCACAATGCTATTGAAGTGCTTATTTTCCTCCTGAAGAGACACAAACAGATGCAAACTTCTGTAAACACTTTAGAAATGAATTCAGTGAGTTTGGCCTCTCAGCGGTGCTCAATAGCTGACAGAAAAATGTCTAATTAGTGCAAGTGGAAATAATAGGGCCACTTGGATTCCTTCCATCCTCCTCCAAGTCTACTTTTCCTAGGGACTCAAAGGCTCTTTTGTTTGGTAGGTCACCCTCTCTCAGGCTTTTGTGCTCCGATCTATTAAAGGAAGAAGAGGAGGAAAAAAAAATAGATTAGGCGATGCTCTGTGCTTAAATATATGGCCTGTTGATGAGCATTTCGAATGGCTGGTTTGCAGTGTCAGTTTACAGGTGCTTGGGGAAGGGGATTCCTCCATTGTTGGTCGGCACAAGCAGAGTTGTGCATGCCCAGCTCCAGGAATCTTTTTCAAGTGCCATCATCTTAGAAAAATTCAGCTAGGCCTCGGGGGGAAAAAAAAAAAGGAAATTTGTACAAATCTGCCTTGCTGAAGTGCAAACAAGCCAGCAAATATGTGCAACAGATCAGTGCTGCGGGCTGGCCTATGTGCTGTATTCTGGAGGCTCTTCCCCAGAACACCTTGACAGGGGCTTTCTCCTGTGCACCTCTGAGCAGTGTCTAAAGCAGGTCGTGTCCCTTTGGTTCTGCCTGCACGTTTACACCAGGGAGGCAAGGAAAGGAGGCTGGTGCTAAGACAAGAATGGGAGATAGCTGCCAAATTCCATGTTTTAGTGGTGATTTGGACCAAGTTTTCTTGGCAATCTCTCATCCTCTGATGGTGCTGTGGGGCCTGATCCTCACTTCCATGTGTTGCTTTTACTCTGTTACAAGTAGAGTTGCTCGCTGACATGGATGAGATGAGAAATGCATCCTTTTTCTGAGAAGGCTTTGTATAGTTTGAGGTGTTTTCTGGGGGGGGTTGGGTTTTTTTTTTCTCTCTTGTGCTTGAGCCCACCACAAAGCAGTACTTGACCATTGCTAGCTCCCAGGTATTAGAGCCAGGCTGGGCAGCAAAAGGCCAGACTCTCCATAGGCAGCATGAGGCTGGTGGCCATGAAGACCAGACAGATCAGGGCACCTACGAGGCTCCACAGCCGAAGAGATGGGTCTTTCCTTACAGTCAATGACTGTATTTCAGGAAGGTGTCCAGTGAAGCAATGACTGAATGCCATCTTCCCCATCCTGACCACAACCTGGTTAAAAGGGAATCGCTTGGATGTCAGTGTGTGGAGCACCTCCTTGCTTCCTTGCTCCACCAGGCAGGAGTACCAACCCCTGCCCACCATGGGAGGGGGTTGGTTTGTGGTAGATGTGTCCAGGTCCGTGTGGACTTCTACAACTGCAATGAGGCTGTGTGTCTCCTCCCAGCTGTCTTTGCTGCCCTCCTGTCCTCCTAACAGCATGCTGTCTCAGGAGCTCCAGCTCATTTCTCATGTCGATGTGATGGCTCTAACCTCTGTGGGAATGAACCCAAGAGGGTTCACATAGGCATAGTGGTCATTAAAGATGACCTGCAGGGGAAAAACATCGGACCCCTGGCCTGTTTGCTTGTTAGTGGGGTACAAAAGAGTGGATGGCTTGAGCTCCACCTGCGGCAATGACTGTAGGGACAATTTCCAGTCTCCAAACTGCCAGTAACTGAGCACCAAATTATGTGGTTCCAAATACTAAACAAAAATTAGAAAGACCCTTCCCCAGAAAAAATCAGGAATGATATCTATGGCTCAAACAAAAGAAAATAAACAAATGAAAATATGGTCAGGAATAGTCATAATTACAGGTTATAATAAATCCTATCTGATCACTGCCAGAAAGACGTTAGCCATTATCTCAATGCCTAGGAACAGATTGATTATAAGGTGAATAGAAAGAAAAGAGCACTCGTGTTCTTTTCAGGTTTTTTTGAAAGCCTCCATCACGGTCAAGGACTGCGTAACGGCAACGGCGATTGTGTTCCTGATTGACCGCTTCCTCTACTGGATTGACGCCTCCAGCAAACTTCTTCAGATTGCCAAGGGCCTGCACAGGCTGCAGCCCAGCACGCCCATCAGTCCTCAGGTGCTCATCCGCCAGGCTCGCCTCTCCGTCAACACAGGTAACGCTCCCATTTCTCAGCTCGAGCCCCATTAGGAGCTGCTTGACTTTGGAGAAGACACTTTGTCCCTTGCTGGGGCTGACGTGCTTATGGCCCCTGTGCCATCTTTTCAAAGGCACAGCCCAATCCCAGCCCCCTTGAGCCCTCCCAGCTCCTCTCACTAGCACAAAGGGGCTGGTATAAAGGGTTTCGGAGCCAAAAGCAGGAGAGAAAATTGTGAAAGGTTGTGGAAAATACTAATTGGAGCTTTTGTTCCTTAACAAATCTTCCCTGCTGGTTTCAAACAGGGATATCTGAATTGCTATACTTCTGACCAAGGGCCTCTAAAAAGTAAATTAGAATCCCGGCACTTTCTCTGCACTGTCCCAGCTGCTTTTTTTCTTTTTCTGATGGGACCACTTGACTATGCAAACAATGCTGCTTACAGCCCCTCCAACACAAACTGATTTCTAAAATTTTCTTTTAATTCCATCATTCCTGTAACATGGGCAACACCTGAAGGATTGTTAATGTATCTTCCCACTATCCCACTGGGGAGAAGAAAACAAAGTTAGACAAACCTGCTCTGAAAAACCCACTGAGGAATATTTTCTTTGCTGACAAGAGAACTATGAATTCCCTGCACAGCCCTTTTTATTTGTGGCTGAGGACTTCTCGTGCTCCCGTTGCCGCAGTGTCCATTTGCTGGCACGTTCCACTTGATGGGCTAGTTCAGCCAACACTTGCACTGCTTCACTGGCTGGAGCAGCCTTCCTGAATTCAGATGGACTATTGAGACAGAAAGCAAGGTTCAACATGAGTCAAGCTGATCAAATTAGCCCTTCAGGCGTCTCCTGCAGCCGATCAAACCTGCCAGGGGTGACTGGAGCCATGCGACAAAGCCTCTGAGCCCTGTGACAGAGCTGAAAGGCAGACTTCCCACTTTGTGTCATATGCCATGTCCTTTCTGTTTATTTTTTGGCTGTATATGCTATGCTTAAGATGGTTCTGAGAAGCTAGAATCTCATTCCTGCAGCAGCCTGAGGTATGGGAAGGAGCAGAGCAAGAAATGTGTCAAATATAATGTATTAAGGAAAGCAGATATATACGGCATTTCATCTGTGCAACCACATCCTATAGAATGTAGTGCATGTGCATTTATGACTATTGACAGCAACAAATCAATGTGCAGGTGATACCAGGATGTGTCAGGAGATACTGGGATGTATCAGGTTAAATAATAGCTTCTCAAGTGTCTGTCTAGAAACAGTTTCCTCATCAGTGTTTTCTGCAGTATTTACTGTTATATGTGAAATAGCTTGTGTCAGAGATTCCTGAGCGTCAGGTAGACTTAATTGGAAAGGTTTGTCTAAGTGTGGACACGCTGACAGTGCTGGGAAGAAGGGTACAATTTGTACTTTCATTGATTTTTGGTCACTTCATGCCACGTGATACGTTTTTATATTCATTTGCTATCTTTCTTTTTTTTTTTTTTAATCAGGAAAACTTTTAAAAGCTGAATATATCCTAAGCAGCCTTATTAATGACAGTGGAGCAACAGGTACATATATATTTATTGTCCAATTTCATTTACAGTTTGTGCAATTCTTTAGTATCTTTTGGGGTTAAGAAACAAACAGAGTGAGCCATGGTTCTTACAACGCTTTTCTTCTAGTTCTGGTTAGATGTGAAAAGCTCTTAAAACCAGTCATTAACATACGATGTTGTTTGTAGAAATTCCTTTTTTTTCCCCTTTCTGTAAAATGACTGTACTGCTGGTTGTGTGGCTTGCTTCAGGTCTGGAGGGATGTCTAGTGTTTCTAATGATAAGAAGTCATTAATTCTGACAGACATCTGTAATTATTATTTAGTTAATTTTTTGAGACAATGGGGTTTATACACATTCTCCATTTTTGTAGCCTTCAGGGTTTATTTTGTCAATACATTCAGGTTTCTCTACAGCCATGAAACTTAGAAAATTTAAGAAGCCTGTTCTTGGTTTTGTTGGCTTGTGTTTTCATGTGAAACTGAGATTCTCACACAAGAAGGGCCTTAAACAAAATACCAGCTATCACTATTAAGGTAGAACGTAGGAAAGCTTAGTGATTTTATTTCATATTCTATTCTGAAATCCAGTCTAGATTTGGTAACAAAAGACTTTGTGTAACCATACTGTATTAACATGAAAACTTTTGTTCTAATCTTCACGAGATATTGAGATCTGAAAACATGTTTTGCCACTGATTAAAAGTATTTCGTATAGTGGCAACAAAGATAGCCCATATTACTCCTTTTGACTTTTTTTTGGTGGACCTCTGTGCAATGTTCATATTCAATAGCTTTTTCTTACATAAGAGAGGTACCTCTCACTTTTCAGATGGTTTTTATGCTCTATATAGCTGTCACTTGAGCAATTACTCGTATAGCTGTCTACTTATATTCCTTAGTGTACTGTCACTTTGTCATTGATCTGACTGTAAGTCCTGATTCAAACCAGATGAATTCGTTGGGGAGAATCCTGGCAGTTTACTGGGATTTAGGTTACCCTCAGAGGCTTACAATGGCAGCAACATTTTTCATTCTGTACTGAGTTTCTCTGCTCTTTCTGCAGGTACCTGGCAGTATGCTAAGGAAAGCGACAGGATTCTTGTTCAGTCAGTCTGCTTACAAATTAGAGGACAGATTCTACAGAAGCTTGGTAAGGCATTTTTCTATTGACATCTGCTCAAGCTTTTCCCCTTTTTTTTTTAATTTTTTATTTTTTGTCTTTTCAGTCAAGCTTTGAGACGGTATAATTGGCATGTGTCAGAGTTTTAGCTTGTGTAGAACCCCTGCCTGATGCCCACAACACCGCCACAGAAGATGAGTTGTACACCCATCTATTTGCAGCAAGGACTTAGAGCCATGTACCAAGCAAACACGTTCTAGAAATTATCATTTTACTACTAATTTTACCAGAAGTCAAGTAGCATCCCTGTGCTACTCCACATTTGCTAATGCTTTTCCCAGATTCACTGTTCCCAAAGGCATGCAGCAGTTTCCTCTCTCAGGACAAGGAAATCCCTCGTTTCCATTGTGATGGGCTTTCTGTATTCAGGACTTGGTACTTGAAGCCAACAGCCTTCATGTTATGCTTTTGGTGTGACCTTTCATCTTCTGTGACTGTTGAAATGAAGTCTTTTGTGAGCATAAAATGTGTGTTTATGCACAGCCAAAAGCTAAAGGATACTAATAAATGGTCAGTGTCACCAAAGCAAAAAATGCCATGGTATGGTTTCATACTGTTTTGAGGGCTCCTGACTCAAGGAGGTGTAAAATAAACTGTTGAAAGCCATTTGTAGCAGTGACCATGGTTCTCATTTATTTCAGGGATGTGGTACGAGGCAGCAGAGTTGATTTGGGCGTCAGTCATAGGATATTTCAAACTTCCTCAACCAGATAAAAAGGTAACATTCCCTTTTCACTCTGGCTCTCCTTGCCAATCTAACATTCATTCCAGATTAGCTTGTGTTTGCTTCGGAAAAGTCTTTCAGCAATAACGTTTCAATTAAGCACTCAGAAAGGGTTAAGAGGCAGGACAAATATTCCAGCTGAAGCTGGTGCTGCAGGTTGTTTCCGCATGCATACACAGGCTTACGGACACCTTTTTTCCTGCAGGGGAACAAAACTAATAGTTTTCATTAAGCAGAATCATCTGAAGTGAACCATCCTTGAGGATGTCACAAGTGCCTCTGACAAGGATGAACTAATGCCAGGCAACAGCCATAGGGGTTTTTTTTAATTTATTAGGACTAAGACTAAATTTTTTTTCCTGGTAACCAGACACATCCATTTGCTGAGCTGCACTACACTGTTGTGGGTGGTGGATGTTCCCTGGCACTGTGGTATCTGAGCACCTTGTGACATCTGTCTTTAACACCTTTGTGAGGCTTGGCCACACTAATCTTCCTGCTGTAGGTGAAGCAGCAATCACAGCATGTGCCCGTAGCTAAACAGGAATGTGAACCTAAGCCTTGCAGGTCCTAGGGTGATGCTTCAAGAAGTTTTGTAATTGTACCCCCGTGTAAGATACACCATGAAACCAGATCTCGTCACCTCTCCTCTGCCATACCTTAAAGCTTGATCTCAAGCTCAGAACTTTTCTATGGGAGCAAAGATGTGCAGGGAATTATGCAGAAAGCATACAGATACTTCCTGGTGTTCTTAACTGTTTAGCTGGGCAGACATGTATAAATTGTGTCTTCCAGAGAGAGAGACAATTAGCAGGTTTGTAGATCAATATATTACATCTTCATGTCTTGTTTTTTAATTAGTTCTGTAGAACCAATTACAAATTACCAAAAGACTCCCAATTATATCAACACCAAGGACTCCTGACTTTTGTCCAACTCTACTGATTTGTTTTTTAAGCAGTGCAATAAGCTAGGGAGGGGTGTTTAAAAAGATGCTTGCTTTCTTAGGCTGTGCATGATGAGCACTTATTAATTCTGTCATCTCTCTGGACATCTTCACCTTGGATTTTTTAGGAAGTCTGGGATCAGCTGGTCAGTTCTGAAACATCATTTCTGGTTTTCTTTAGTCTTTTGTGGAAAACACTGGTAAAACAGATTGAGTCCTTTTTCAGACATGATTAGCCAAGGGCTTAATGCAGCTTTTGGTGATGTCACAAGAGTTCACTTTTGTTGTCACAGACAGCACCTTGGGAAAATGGAACGCTAAGGAAAAGACAATGCTGTTTAGGTTGAAACCTAGAGCTAGAGGTAGCAGGGATAGCTGCCACTCCTGGAAATTCATACGTGTCCACTAGGCTATGCTTCCTGCAAGCTGAAATTAATAAAACCCTACCAAGATGATGTTTTTTAATTTCTTAGCAGTGCTTCTCTTTGGATCTTGTTTTGGGGTTTTGTTTGTTTGGGTTTTTTTCTGTTATGTTCTACACAGAACTCATATTATTGTGAGCAGTAAAATTCAAAATCCAAGGGGAAAAATACTCTGATCATTTCCCATTTCTCTTTCAGGGAATTGCTACTTCCTTGGGTATTATGGCAGACATTTTTGCTTCCATGAATGAGAAGGATTATGTACATTTTAAAACCAATGCTGCGATTGACCTGGTAAGACTCAGCTTGGTATTTGCGTGTGTAGATTCTTCAGATGGGTTGTAAGTTGTTGTCCCTATTTCCCACAAGAAACAAATCCTGTGCTGTCTTGCTTCAATCTAACAGGGTTGCTCACCAGGTAGACCCATCTCTTTGAAAAGAAAGCCTTTGAGATTAAGTTTCTTTCTCTTTTTTTTTTTTAATTTTTCATTTTTCTAGGGTCTTCTCCAAGAGTTCAGACATCGCTTGTTGTCAGCTGCAGAGGCCTGCAAACTAGCAGCAGCCTACAGCCAGTACACCCCACTGTTTGTCCTCACAGCCGTGGTACGTATTAGTCTTCGTTCCGAAGGTGTTATCTGTATAAGAGAAAAGTCCAGGCTATTAAATTGGGCTCTATTCCAGCTTTCAAACATGGCATCATTCAGGGTATTGTGTCTATGTCGCGGGTATGATACTCTATGTTGCTCTGAACATCAACCAGAAGCTAAGCAGATGGGTGGAAAGCAATATCTGTCCACAGAGCAAGGATGGGCTTTCAAGCCCATCTGGGAATGCTGCTTCTCCTGTAACAAGAGCTGTATTTCAAAGGAAAAAGAGCAAGATTATTTCCTCCAGGAAACAGAGCATCAGGCAGTTAAAGATGACCTTTGCTTCAAATTGTGTTAGGGAAAGAAATGTCTTTTTTCCTCCCTTTATTTATCTCTGACAGAGGTCCAAGTTTTTAATGCCTTCATTTCTCTTTCATCCTCTCCCAGAACATCCGTGGGGTGTGTTTGCTCTCCTATAGTCACTCCAAGGACTGTCCTCCAGAAAAGAGAAAGTTCTACTTGTCCAAAGCCAAAGAATCCTTTGAGATCGGCCTCCTCACCAAGAACGACAAGAGTCCCATCACCAGCAAGCAGGAGCTGCATAGTTTTATTAAAGCTGCTTTCTGCCTCTCAACGGTGCACCGCTGGCTCTATGGGGAGAGTGAGAAACTCCATGAGGTGAGCCAGCTATGTAGAGAAGCCATGGGGAAGCTGCATTCCTACAGCACTTCAGTTACAGAAGAAGAGGAGAAAGGAATGCTTGCCAAAAAGATCATGTCCCTGATCACATCCGTGAAGAAGCACCTGCAAGTGGAAAGCTTCCCTAATTCAGATGCCAGGTCCTATGTTCCAGACAGTTATAAAGGCACAGTGGAAAAACCTGTCCTGCAAGGGGAAGCTGACTTTGAGAAGATCCTTGCCGTGCATTCTCAGCATCATGCGTCTGTGTGTGAAGTGTTTGAAAAGTCTTGCAGAATTCATAAAACCACCCCAGGAGGAACCCAGGCAGGAGCTTGTCTCACCACCTTACGAACAGAAACCAAAAGCATAGACACTGTGTGTACTACTGAGGAAATAGCATACCAGAGGAAAGGTGCTGTGAAAATGCTGAAGTCACCAACAGCAGGAAGTAGCCCAGAGAGACTCAATGACCAGAGAAATAACTACATGGGTTCTGATGTGACAAAAATTTCCTTTGATGAGGGGATGGAGACATCAGAAAGAGAAATAAATAATGAAAACAGTGTTTTCAGCAGAAGGCAAAACAGGATTCAAACCACTACTTCAGAGAGCTCTTGGTGCAAGCTGTCAAAGTCAAGTTGCTCTTCCAGCTGGGAGGAACTAAACTTTAAGAGCAGTAAAGAGTCTTCCAGGGAAGGGCAGCAGTGGAAAGAGGGCTCAGCAGTGGAGCAGTGTTGCACAACAGAATCTGATGAAAATGATCAAGCTGCAAACTTGCATTCGTTGCCTCCCATAGCCCAACATCCTTCTCCTCAGGAGCCTCTCCATAGCCGTTGGGGATCTCCTCGGCCTTCCTTAGAGGTAGATACACCTCTTGTAGAGAAGGCGTCTCTTAGGGGAGAAGAGCTGCAGGAGAGAGGACTCCATGGAAAGACCTCTTCAGAAAAGCAAGCAGGGGAGGTGAACAACGCAGTTCCTTTCCACTCCAGCCCTTACTCTGCTTCTACCAGGCCAGAAGACGAGCAGGAGGAGGAGGTGAAGAAGACCTCCTCAGGCTGCAGGACCAAGGACAGCGTCAGGGAGGGCAGCAGCAGTTCCCCCTTGTCCCAGCCCCAGAGCCCCTTCATGTGGGTCTACCCAGAAGGAGAGACTGTAGATAGCACAGAGGACCCCTCATCTGAGACACGCCCCCCCACAAGTGGGGGTGATTCTGTACTATCAACGAGCATCAAGCCAAAAATAGCCAAGGACTCCTCTGTGCGTGACTGGCTAAGAAAGTCTACCATGGTGGGAAACAGATCTCTCCAAGCACCTGAAGTTGACACCCAAGCAGAGACAGTAGATGACACTGAATTTGATTTCATCAGTACTGGAGACTTAGTAAACAATTATCCTACAGCGTCTGTTCCAAAGCATCAATCAGCTCCCACTGCACCAACAGCTTTTCCCTCAAGCAGAAAAATACCTATAAATGAGCACTTTGACTGTGCCACTACTGAAGAAGACGAAGAAAAGTCTCAAAACATGGTGAGCAGCATGGGACAATCCAGTTCCTCTCTGATTTCATGGTGCAAATCAACACAGATGCCCCAGAGTCCCCCTGAAGGTTCATTTCTGAACTCAAGGGGGGTTGGTTTTGTCCTCGCGCCTGGGAGAACACAGGAAGAAATCCTTGACGCTCGATTTCTGAGGGATGATGATTACATGCAGCTTCTGTCAGGAGTAGAACATAATTGGCTTGTCCAAAGACTGGTGCCTACTGGAATTTTTAAGCCAAAACAGCTTCATAAAGCATACAGTAAGTTTCCACATAGCGATGGGCATTTTCACACAGCAACAAGCAGTCCCACAGAGAACAGTCTTGACCCAGGCTTTTGAACACAATATTACAATTACTATTTATTGGGACTTTTTTGGTTTTGTTTTGTACAAGAATTTTAGGAATGGAAGAACACTCCCTCGATCTCTTTTCTCCAATTCCTTCTTACCCCTTTGCACATCAGTCACAGCTTCACGGTGATGGGCTCCACCCATTTAGATTCCATCCCTGCAAACTGTGTATTTAAAATAATGATTATTAAGTTAATCATAAATAACAGCCATATTATGCAGACTCTTGATCAATATACTAAGAAATACAGGAGTTAGGAGCAACTATAGGCTGCCTCATTGAGCTCATTAAGTAAAACCCACTTAGGGCTCATCCCATCGTGCACGTCTCAAGCCTTTTTGGTGATTTTCTGCAGTTTATGTAAAATATCCAGTTCTGCACCTAGATACCTCTTAGCGTATATTTTCTAGCCCCGTCCTTTGCTTTCAGAGAAGCCTGAATATCTTATCTCCTGGGCTGGGGTTATTTCATCCCTCAGCACAGGCATAGAGCAGTCTGGTGGAACTGTCCATTCTAATTGCAATGTCTTCTTTTGGTAGCTGCTCTTCTTTTAAAATACTCTAAGAAATCAGACCTCTGGACAGGCCAAGAAACAGCTGTATTCATTGGGGACTACCTGAATGTGGCAAGTGAAGGCAAACAGAGACGTGCCTTTTGGATACACTTCCTGCACCAAGAAGAAACCCTGGGAAGGTATTGACCAAATCAATGCTCATCAATGCTACTTCTGTGTAAATAAGAGTGAAAACTGTCTGTTTCAACCTAGTTTACGTGTGGTTAGATTTTGACTGGTTTTCTGTAGCCAGAATGTTTTATGGCTTTCCCAAATCTCTTGTGCATTTTGGCAATCTTTCCTATTGCTCTGTGTAAATCTCAATTTTTTAATTTCTGGGAAGAAAAAGCTACTTCACTTCTGTCTTCTAGCAGCCATGTTAGTGTTCATTTGCTCATGACAGCTCTTAGGCCTGACTTCACCTTTGTCTGTGCTGGGATAATCTCATGGGAGCTGAAACGTTGCTCCCTTTTTATTTGACCTCTAGCTTTGCATAAGAGAATTAGCAATATAGCAATATATATACATATCACTATACCTGTGCGCAGAAGGATGTTTCTGTTGCTTTTCTTTAATTTTAGCAGCAAGTTTATGCAATGGATGCAGCTGCTCTGAGAGCAGGATTAAAATCACCTGTTTGCTTCATAAAGGCCTCTGCACCAGAGCTCTGGATTTTTGATTGTTATTAGGAGCAGTTTATGAATTACTATGGGTTAAGAACAGTCTTCTAGGTACCTCTGAGTCAGGTCTCCCTTCAGAGTCAAGAATAATTGACTTTAAACATTCATGAAACCCCCATCCTAGGGTTTGATCAATCAGTGCAACATTTTACAGCTGTAAGAGCTGTAAAATAAAAACCCCACAAGGTTAATCACTGCCATTTTAATGCATCACCAGCTGTTGGCTTGCTTCTCAACAGCCAAGCTCTGCTTCGTAGTGATGTTTCTGTACCACAAGTGCAGCCTGCTGCAAACCTGGCTATGCCTACCACTTCTCTTTCTGTTTAGGTATGTTGGGAAAGAATATAGAGAAGAAAAGGGACTTCTTCATCATTTCAGTGATGTGGAACGGCAGATGACAGCCCAATACTACGTGACGGAATTCAACAAAAGGCTGTATGAGCAGAAGATCCCTACCCAAATCTTTTATATCCCATCTGCAGTACTCCTGGTAAGAACTGTCTTCTAAGCCATACAAAGGTATTGATGGGAAGGGTCTCTTAAGTCAATTTTGATTTTAAAATATCAGCAGTTAGGCCAGCTCTAGATGATGTGCTACCATTCATGTGATCTTACCTGTCTAAACCTCACTAGAAACCAGCAAGTGAGGTTCTTGCAGACAAGTTGGTTTGCTGTAGGACAACTTTCAGGCCTTTTCTGCGTGATGCTGAATTTCAGGAGCACAGGACTGGAAGGCCTTCTCGTGACTCATCAGGTCCAGTGCCCTGATATCACATGGCCCCGGACAACCCTCAAAACCTCGCACTGGTTATTTACACACTGAAGAAGGGACAGGTTCAGGTTTAGCCAAATCTCTTCAGCTTTTTAATTTACTCTTTAGATGTAGACCCCTGAAAGAAGTTTCCTTTTTGTTGGACAAACTAAATATTTGTGGACTTCATTGCTCATGGAGCTTGGCTTGTCAGGCTGATTTTGTGTTGGATCTTGTGGTAGTTAAATGTGAGCTCCTCACCTAAACAGGACATGTTTTGAATTAGCACTGGGTTAGCATCGAGACTGCTTCCATTCATCTTATGGTGGAAATTTCTAGGAGGAAAACCCAAGACTTCAAGTAGAAGGGCTTTAGCATCCTTATTTTCCCATCTGTGCTTGCAATGACAGTCATTAATGCTCTTTTTTCAGATACTGGAAGACAGAACTATAAAAGGATGTGTGAGTGTGGAGCCCTACATCCTTGGGGACTTTGTGAAGCTGTCCAATAACAAGAAGGTAGTAAAGAATGAGTACAAGGCCACAGAATACGGCCTGGCCTATGGCCACTTCTCCTATGAGTTCTCCAACGGAACGGACATTGTCGTTGATCTGCAAGGTTTGTATGGCAGCAAATTTCATCTCTTGTGTGTCCTCTCATGTTTAGCATGTATAGCTCTCTCATGTATAGCAAGGACGTGCTGTCTCTAAATGATGTAAAGCAAGGGAGGTGCACACAGGTATCTTTTTGCCTTGTTCTCCGCTGCATCGCAGCAAGAGCATATAAGCTGCGTGCTCCCAGGTGTGCCACAGCTTCATTCTGTGGAGTCGTCTGTGTCCAATCAGAATAAAGCCAGTCTGCAGGGGTCTGTCTTGTGGAACCATCTAAAGGAGGCAGCAGGTTTTTTCACACTTCCTCCTTCCTAAAATTGATAAGCCTGAAAAACCGTCCCCTGTTCGGCTAATGGAGAATTGAGCTCTTCGGTTAAGAGCCAAGGATAAAAGCTTTCAGATTCAGCCTTTAGCACACAGGTATCTTTGGGATATTAGTTTCATTCAATGTTCATTATGTACCTCTTCAGGTTCTGCTTTTGCTGACACAGGTGCAAACTGGGAATCTCTAAAGTGACATCAGCAGTCCTGAGCACGGGAATACAAAGGCTGTGATGTGTGATACCAAGATGTGTCCTTTTTTCCACAGGTTGGGTGACAGGTAACGGGAAAGGCCTCATCTACCTCACAGACCCCCAGATTCATTCTCTGAATAGCAAAGATGTTTCACGCTCCAACTTTGGGAAGGAAGGAATTTATTACTTCTTTAATAATCAACACGTGGAGTGCAATGAAATCTGTCACCGCCTTTCTTTAACAAGACCCTCCCCAGAGCTGCTGATGCAGACTCATGCAAGTTGGTCACACAAGAATGACCCATAAACTGGACAGTATTTTTATCCACACCTTTAGGAGCATATTGTCTTTGTGAGAGCAGAGCCACTGAGATGATACCTATGTGGGCCAGATCAGTCATTACCTGCACGAGTTTGGCAAGTTCTGGTCTTTGCATCCAGGCTGGTAATACCATGTTACCATCTTGTGTACCATCTGAACCTCACGTTGTCGTAGCCATTTGAAAGAACTAACAGAAGTACAAAACAAAAGTAAGAAAACAGCCTCCCAAATTCAGCTAGAGATGTTCTACAAGACTGTACAGGCTTTTAATCCTTTCAGACCCAGGAAGGGCAATAGGCACCATCTGCTCTTTGGAAATGGAATATGAAATAGAGTGAGACACAAGCAGGGAGTTGTATTTCAACCATCTGTAACATTTTCAAAAACTTGTATAAATGCTTCAGGAAACAAATGATAATGTTTTGGTTTGCTTAAAAAATAGCACAGTTTCTTTCAGGGGTGTGTGTGTATGTGCATACGTGACCACACAACATCTAAACAGATGAAAATATGGTTTTAACTGTAACAGCCAAGAAAGCTCTGCTGTTCTGCAAGGAAAAAATACTGTTCCCCAAAAAGCACCAGAAAGTGCTTTACATGAATGATTTAGGACTGCTATGTTTAACAAACTCACAGAAGATGCCCCCAAGAGAAGAACAGCTCTCACCTGAGGACAGTACATATCTTCTGCCTGTACGGAAACTGTGAGTGCTGCAGATTTGGAGACCAATTCTGTAACTAATTGCCACAGATAACATGACTGGAGATGAGTGTAGCCGCTGGTACACAGGAGATGTTCTAATCAGCACAGGGTAAGCAGCCTCCTCCCACCCCACTCCACTCACACAGCCAAAGATTAAATTTCTACCTACACAATGTGGGGGGAGGGGGAGTATGTGTATTCTTGAATACTCTGCCTGTGCTGGGAACAGGCTTTCCTATCACACACGCAAACAGCTGCAGCTTAGTCCTTGAAGTCCAACACTTTAGCAGTGGTTTTGTAACTGCTTGTGGTTGCTACTAAGCATACTCAGAGAGCTGCTGATTTTGAACACCAGGAGCGAACAGCCCGTGGCATGTATGCAGGCCACATGCTTCAGTTAGTGCCTGCCTGGGTTAGAGGCAGCTGCAGCCTTTTGCTTTTTATGAATCAGTTTTTTGTGGTCTTTTTGTGGTTGTTGTTGTTTTGTTGTTTGTTTGGGGTTTTTTAAACTAAAGCTTGCAATTCATTTATGTGACCTCCTTGGACACCTATAGCAATTCACGTACTGATAAGGCACCCCCAAGAGACCCAACTGCTGGAGTTACTGTGTCACAGCAAATGTCAGCAACATGCTGAGGAAAGCAATGCCCTCCCAACTCTGTGAGTTCTAGCTGAACAGCTTAAATCTCTCTCTTTTTATTCCTGCATAGGCTGGTTAGCTGAAAAAGAGTCAAACCTGCTGGTGTGGTCAGATAATGTGTACATGTGCTATAAAGAAAATGGCCATAAAAGAGAGGGGATGGGAGCACCTTCTCCTTCACCCATCCAGTGCTGAATTAGGCCAACTGGAGTGTCTGGTTGGAAAAGAAGAACTACCAAGAAACGGTTGGCAATATTACCCAAATCCAGGCTGTGGTGAAAGAAGTGTTTTCAAATCAGATAGGCTGACTGATGCATTTTAGTCAGCTGCCCATTTTACATCTACTGTGGACAGACTCTGAAGGAGTTACCTGGCCAGGATGAGTGGTCCTCAAGCTTTGCTTACAGCGGGTGATTAACCTGCCTGGGCTTCCAGGAGGTTTCAGCCTCTGTCAGGGATGCATTGTAGATTGTGATTAAAAGCAGAGGGCATACCTTGCATCCACAGGCTGCAGCTGATCTTCTGCTCCAGGGGAGAAGAAAAGGGATCTTGTATTCTTCCCACACATCTTCCCTGGTGTTACTAGCCTGACTGGCAGGCAGAAAGCTACTTCTGGGAAAGTTCAAGCAACAGTTAGAAGAATTCCCCTTAAGAGTGGGAATATATCCTGTACAACATTTGTTGCTACTTCTCCAGCCAAAAGAAACTGTGAGGAGACCTCAGTTTTACTCTTCCAAGACACATGAGGATGTGTGCTCCCATGTGGATTACAGGGCTCTTCATTTGGAAAACAGTAGGTAGCTTTCCCACTCCATCAGCAGTGAAAAGCTGCCTTCATTTCAAATTCTCTTCTTCTCCTCCAAGGCCCTGATGTTCCAATGCCCCTGAGCTCAACGGCCGAGAAAGGGAACATAGCATCAAACTTCACAAAAAAGATGGATCCCCAACAGAGAGTTTAACAAAACCATCCACTTTTGTTTCTGCAGACAGAAGAGATTTTTAGGCTTTTGTTCCTGCTTTTTAGCAATGCCATTGTTTTCTAGGTGATGTTTGTGCTGAGTTGTTTGGAAAGATGCCCTATCCCTGCACTGACCGATTAGAACTAGGTGTAAAGAGGGAGAAGCAAGGGAAGAAAAAAAAAAATTAAATCTCTTTATTATGGCGCATAAACCTTCAGTGTTGGGGAGCTGGGCAGCTGCGCAGGAAGAAAAAATGCATTCAAAAATATAATGCCAGTGTGAATAATCCTTTCTTGAACGCTGCTTGCAGACTGCTTCAGCTTTGTCAGGTGAACTTGAACTGGGCCATCAGATTTGCTGCCGTTCCCATTGCACACTGTCTATCACCCCGGGGCATTCACCATCTTGACTGTTGTTAAGAGCGAGCAAACAATCCATCATTGAGCCGGGGAGTCACTGGCTCATAGAAAAGTAAAATCGGCATGTGACGGTACACTCGGCCCCTGTGTCTCGCAGATTAAAGTGATACATGAAAACTCACGTGTTACTGGGGAGATTAAGTCCGTTATCTTGTTCTGCAGCCAATAAAAGATGGCCTTGTCTGCAGCAGTGGGGAAATGCTGGCTTTAACCAAGTGACACACATCGCTTCGTGCTCTGGCAAAAGAGAGCACCGGGCTCTGGAGAGGAAACAAAGCTAGTTAGCAAGATCCCAGGAATTAATAGGCGGCAGAGATGCCGTGTTAAAGCCTCTCAGTAGAGGCTTTCCCTCCTCTATAGAGACAGTTAAAAGCAAAACAAAACCTCCTGGACATTCTCTGTAGAACAAAGTGTCCTAATACGCTGCCAGCAGCCGGCCCCACAGTGTCTGCTCTAATAGCACAGGCGGTTTCAAGCCCTCTGAAAAGTGATGCCTTTTCCAGCTTCTGCCTCGTTCCAAGAAAGGAAAAAATAGGTCTTTAGATATGCCCCTGAATAATTCTGGTATTTTGATTTCTTCCTAATATTTGCATTTGGCAGCTAATTTCTTCTGTTGGTTCGTAGCATATATTTTACTATCTCAGCCAAAGTTATGGCCACTCCCAGTTAAAACTTAGTATCAAGTATCAGCATGTCCAGTTCCCTGTTAAAACAGACATCATCGTATTTAACCCAGTAGCTTCTGCTGGTCTTACTCTGCAGGCTTGAGCACAAATGTAGAGGTATCAGTCCTGCACAAATGCAGGCATTCTGTCTCCATCCAGGGCTTGGATACTGCAAATCCTGGATTAATGGGCTCTATGACCTTATTGACTGAAGAACTTTGACACATACATGGTCCAAAACGCACAGAACTTAACTTATTGGTTCAGATAAATAGATGATTACTGGGGGAAATAAATAGTTGACTCAAACTAATGAGGAGCATTTAATATTTTGGCTGGAAGTTTCATCTTAGAGCTACTGACCAAAAAAAAGCTTTACTATTTCTTCTGGTTTCAGAAGAAAGTAATTTGAACCAACCAAGACTTAAGGAATACTTTTTTCTTTCTTTTTTTAAACTCTTTTAGAAATTCAATGGTTTATATTAGGTAACTTGCTACCAAAAGCACCAAAGGTGCTTTTTGGGCTTGATGAATTCTGACACACCTCAAAGTCCAACATCGGAGCTCGGCCTGACCATTAAGAGCCAGTCACCCCGTGGTCTCTACAAAATGACCCAAACTGTGTTGTGAAATATTACCATTAACTGTAGGGACATAAAGTCTGAGGAAACATTTCCTCCTCTCAGCTAAAGCAGCAAACTCAAGGACTTGAGTTTACACCTGGCACAAATGTTGCAGTAAGTCAGGCACAAAAGCATCCCCCTCCTGGCAGGGTGATGACACATTTTCCTGTCCTTTGGAGAAGATAATTTGGTTAAAGAGGTTTTTCTCACTCACCTTTCCACAGGTGAAGAGCAGAGGTCTTGTTTGCTGTGCCATGCACTCATGCATAAAAGTTCATCAATTTGGTATAAGAGGGACCAAGGTGATGCAACCAAAGCCTGTTAAGCATGGGCAGAACGATTTTCTTACTCTTTTGTCAGTACCTAATATCACTATGAAGTGCTTTGGGGAACTTCTTATACAAGAGATGCAGTGTAAAAGGGAGACCTTTCGTTATTCCATGGATAGGAACCTGAGCCAAGCTCTCCCTCCGAGTCGGCAGCATCCTGGGCCATTAAGGCCAGTGAAGCACGGGCACAGGATGACCCCTCCAGCTGTGAGGCAGCCCCTGCACGCGAGGCAGCGTGTCCCCACTGCCATAAACCCTCCATCAGCTGCCCCGAGAGCCCAGCTGCTGGATTTAGGCATCGTCCGTCACCAGAAAGAGCTATTCATGGGTACTGAGGGGAAAGCTTCGCATCAACAAGCTCACACAGAGCTGTATCTCCAGGCATCGCATGCGTGTCGGGAAAAGCACGCTATTTACAGGTGGTGTGATGTACTGTTACAACTGCCTCTCCCCTGAAACAACCAGAACGGGGATATTTGCAGCAAAGTGTCAACCGATAACTGCCACCATCACCTGCTGCCTTGGAGGGGAGTCCCTGCAGTGGCACCCGGGTCCTTTCCCAGCCCTGCAGTGAAGCCAGCAGCCTGGGGACGGCCCCGCGGCAGCAGCTCGCTGCTCTCACCCCTCTCCCCGGAGTGGCACACACCAGCCTCCCTTTCTTCCACTTGGATGAAATCATCCCCGTGTCCCTCAGCAGAGCGGGAGCAGATGGGGCTGTCACAGCTCGCGTGAGCCCGTGGTGCCTCCCGCCCCCCCAGCGACCCTCCGAGTAGAACCTAATCCCAGTCTTTAATCAGAAAAGCTATTTTTCAGACAGAGTGCATCTTTCATCGAGTTATTAATAATTCGGTTGTTGTGGGATGCTGCTTAAGGCTGCTGCTTGAGGTAGTGAGTGCCATGGGAGCGGAGCATCGAGGCACAGGTCCCATAGAGGCAGGTCCAGCATCCCCTCCCCATAAGGGCATGCAAGGACAGCTCAGCCAGCACCCATGGGTGCCCGGATAAGCCTATCTGGCAGCAGGTGCCTTTCCGACCTTGCCAACAGCCAAGTGAAGCCCAAACTGCCGTGCCGTCTCCTGGGCCTGCCGTCCCCTCCGAGCAGGCCATCACGTTAATAGAGGTTGATTTGCAAACGGCGTCGCCCCCTCCCAACGCGCCCCCCGCCCCCACTTTGCCTGACTCCCGCTTTTCTGCTCAATGGCACAGATGCTGCTTTGTGCTGCCCAGGACCAAGCAGCTATTAGCAGCAAATCCAGCGAGGGAAATTAATGAAGGCGACTACTAATAAAAGACAGCTCAGGACAGCCATACCAACTTGCTCCGAGCAGTAATTAACTTTTTTTAAAACTCATGAAGGTAAATATGCCATCAGCTTTGGGCCAGTCTCTCTTCTTTTTAATAAAAGGTGGGGGAAGGGAGGTGAGGGAAAGGGGACGGCTGCGTGTCGCAGCCGCCCCAGCACTGTCCGTCTTCCCTCCCTGCGTGCTGCCAAGCGCCAAGCAACCTTTCGTCACAGACAGCAGTCTGAAGAAATTTTTTCTCAAATCAATTTTTAAAGGCTTTATTTTCAATCTGAGCATTGCAAGTTCACTACCCCTCTTTAACCAGGAATCTGAGTTCAGTACAAGAAGTCGTGGGAATGAGAAGTTTGCCACAAGTTTGCTGGACCTGCGCAAATGTTGCAGCATCACAGGATATAGCCTTAAGTGGAAGATACCAGCTCATCAGAGGAAAAAAGCCTGTCTTAAAGACACAAGATTTAGCTCCGTAGTAATACAACAGGCTTAGTTTCATGTCACCCTTAGCCTTGCTTCTGGCTTTTATTCCTTCATGCTGAGTTTATCTGATAACTTGGGCTGAGGGAAACGGATGGCCTGTTGATATCTCTGGTGAATGCTCAAAATGTCCTCCCCAGGCAGAGGACAGCTTGAGGGACAAGCCTGGGGCAGGGGCAGCAAGTTGAAAGGGCTTGGCTGCTGCCAGGCAAAGCAACATCCTGAGTTCTACTGCAAAGCTGAGGGTCCAGGGCCCTGGCTGCAGAGCTGGTGTCCAAATACTCCCCTTGTCTATCAGGGCTGGGACCTGGGGTTTGGTTCTGGTCCTTTCCCTAAATGAAATTGAAAAGAGCACTTTGCCAGGCTCCCTCAGGGCTGAAGTTGTGGCTGTGAGATTAGGATGCACTCCCACCAGCAATGCTGGAAGCACTGGCATCCCCTCCTGAGGCACGGTCCTTTTGGCAAGGCCAAACTTGCACCCACCCTCCCCAGGCCCTCCCTGGCCCTCCATGTTCTCCCACCAGGGCTGTGCCCCTCTCAGCCACCCCCTTAAATCATATCCCTTCTCCTGCCACCCATGTTCTCTGGTGCCTGGAGGACACGTGCTACATTTCGTCCCATAAGACCATCACAGGGAGAATAAGCCAGGCTCAAAACCAGACATCCCCTGGCCACCTGCATCCCCCTGGGCTGGACCCATGACATCCCCCTCCCTGGGGACTCCTGGCACCCCAGGACCTCCTCTCACCAGGTGGCTGGAGCAGCAGCTGCTGCTCGTGGCTCATGGCCTCTGATCCCCTTCCCTGATATGTAGCCCCTCTGCCAGCTCCCCAAGCTCCCGGGTACCAAACCCCCCTCTCATGGGTGCAGAAAAAAACCCTTTTGTGTTTTAAAAAGAAATCTCTTCTTTTTCCCCCTGTATAGGTCGCAACTCTGAAGGGGCTGCGGACATGGGACCTGCAGGTGATAAAAACAAACCAAAGAGGATCAGTGTGGGCAACAGGACCCTCGGAAGCTGGAGGAGCTCGGCAGCGATGGGAGCTGAGCTGGTGGATGGTGGACTTTCCCCCAGCACCCACTCTCAAATACTTCTTAAACATCATAGAGGTGATTTTTTTTGAGAGATCAGCTTAAAAGCTCCCAGGCTCTTTAGCAGCACTAAATCGGTTCGGTGAGAATAGACTATGACATATCAATCTGAGGAGTATGAGCCTGAAATTTGAGGACTAGCCCCACCATGTAAGAAGGAAGCAAATGGAACCAGTGAAAAGCTGAGTCCTCCGGGAGAAAGCAGTGAAATACAAAAACCCCAGCCTGTGGGGCGCTCTGGAGCCTGAGACAAGGCTGTGGGAAGGTGTATCCTATGGACATCTCCAGCCTGAGACCATGAAGGGCAAAATTTGCCTTTTCCGTGTTGGAAATGAGAGATCTGGGACGGAGTTAAAGGACAGAGAGGGGACAGAGCCTTGCCCGCCTGGGGACCATCAGCAAAACGTCCATCCCAAGAGAGAAGGTAGGGACACAACGATTGTGTGGGATTTGGCATTTCATCTGCAGAAGAACTGCCCTTTCATACACAAAAATATGTTTTACAGATATTTTGGGGTGGGCTCTCATTACATTTCTTTAAGGTGCATGTGTATTTTCTTGCTGGAATAAGATATAACTGTTTAATATGCCAGGTGATCGCTCCTTTCAATTAGACCAGCGTTATGCCATAACTGATGTAGCCAGTGTTAAAAAAAAAGCCAGCATGTGCTTAATTACTTAATGTCCTATCCATTTCAGTAACCAAGTCATTAGAGAGCACCATAGGATGCCCCGTAGCAGGTGAACCCTCCTCTCAATGTTTCCCAGCATAACAGTGTTACTTTTACACCATCAGGAACCCCAAGTGTCACGGTGACAATAAATTTATCACTAAAACCTGGGGAGTGCTGGACCCTAAAAGCACCTGCTTTAGGAAATTGGGGGGTTTAGCCATGCTGGTTTTAGCTATTTTTAGCTCACACTGAGCCTAAATATCTTCACATTTACCTAGAAAGCTCCCTAAGATTGAATTTACACTCCTGACAGGTCTTCTACCTTTGTTTGGATTCTGGGTGAGTATCGAGGGTCTCAGCAGCAAGGTGCCTGAGCCTCAAAGGCCAGCTCTCCAGCTCGGCTCCTAGGTGTTTGCCCAGGAGGGAGGGCAAAAGCTGCCCTTAAAACCCCACAGCCAGATGAGGGCTGTGTCGGGAGTGCTTGTTTTAATTATGGCGTACGTTGCAAGATTGATGTCTGACATGAAAGCCAACAAGCGCTAGCCCTTGGGGTGCGGCTGCTGTCGCACGGCACTAGTTTGGCCGCTTGTTGCTATTCTTATGCCAAGGAGGGCTGTAAACTCCCTCAGGGGCCATAGAGCTGCCCCTCCAGCTCTGACGGCGCCGAGAAGCTTTTATGCCAAAATACAATACACAGAAGGATCATAAACCCATGTTATTATGGCGAGGAGCTGCCATGGAAACCACCTTCTGGTTTTCCATTTCATCCGAAGAGGTGCTTTCCCATCCTGCATCCCCTGGTCCACTTCCAGGTTCACTGTAATTGTTTATGGAGCTGCAGATTCCCTGGTCGGAGCTGGGACCTCCCATCACCTCCAAAAGTCCATCTTCTGAAAGAAAAGAGGGAAATAAAAGAATAAAAGGAAAGAGGGAAACAAACTCTTTCAAGTTGAGAGGGAAGGAAGAAGGAAAGAATATCTTTTGGCTGCATTCAAAAGGAAAATGAGGCCGTGGGTGAATGGATTGGGCAACAAATCCAGTGGTTCTGGCTCAATACTTCACCAGCTCGGTGTCCGCCTCCCCACCTTGCCCCACTCAGGCCCGTCTTCTTCGAGGACACCTCCAGGCAAGTCCAGCCCTACCTGGGAACCAGGGAGGATTTGGCTTGCATGGCTCCTATCCCAAACCCCCATGCTCGGCCACAGAAAAACCCTCCCCTCCATCCTCCAGTGCTATGTGTGCTTTTTGCCATGGTGATTCCTGTTGCCGTAGGGGGATGCTCCTGCTACCAGGGTCTGGACCTCAGGTGGAAGGAAATACCTCCAGCATGATGAAGATGGCAAGGAGCAGCATCCCTCCCCAAGGACCATGGAGGGAGCATCCCAGTGCTGAGCCACCCCAGACATCCCTCCCACTCCAAGCGTGGCTTGCCATCGAGGGAAAGGTTGCACATCCCAGGCTTTTGAAAATGCAAAGGCACCTACTCCAGCACCTCTTAAAAGCTGGAGAGAAACCAAGAAGGACAATGAGACCTGACCAGAAAAGATGGAGAGGACGAGCAAAGCACCAGCCTTCTTTTTTTAGCATTCCTGGAGTTTAATCATTAAGAAGGGGTCGTTAAAAGAGAGCGAGAGTGAAAAACCCGCTCCCGATGGGCTGCCCCACACACTGCCAGCGGATTGAAAGGCTCCCGCTTGTTTTGTTCCTTCTGGCCTGTGGCAGATTTCAGGGGACACAGCTTCATCTTGCTGGCCACATCAAAGCAGTGATTATGCAAATGCGCCCACTTTTTTTTTTTCAGGAATTATTTATCACACAATAACCCCCCTGCCAGGGGGGGAAACAATAGATCAGGCTAGATAGCGCTGCTCGCCTGAGGCTGCGGGGCCGGGGGAGAACCCCTGCACGTTTTATTGGCCTAACCTAATTTCACTAATTCTCTTTTCACACGTTTTGTTGGTTTTCTTCTCCTTTTTTTCCTCCCCCTTTTGGGCATGTTGCTCCAAGGGCCGGGGTTTCACGCTCCCAGGATCTGGGGGGCACCGGGTGGGATTCATGTGCCGTCCGTTTTATTTAATTAATACACTCAGGCGCCTCTGCTGGTTTTTAATGATTTCCAGGTGTTTGTGCCCAGAAGTCACAAAGTGCTCCCGGGCGCACACGGGTGATGATGTGAGGGCCTCCAGCATCCCCCTGCTCCCTGGTGACATCCCTGGCTGTGTGTGCTCTTGGTACCCAGGCTGTGCAGGGGCTCCTGGGACAGCTGGGGGCTGCTCGGAGCCACCAACCCCTGGACCTGCCTGTGACTTGGGTTTCATCCATTGCTCAGAGGAACAGAGAAAGGAAATTCTTCATCTTTAAACCCATGTGGTTTTTTGCTCAGTAACATTTATTTCCTACGGCCTTCTCAGCGAAATCCAGGAGCCTCGAGAAGTGCAACGAGCAGTTTATCCAACTGTCATGCATTTGGCTATGTGGCATGCTCTGTACCAAGAGGCAAAACTCATCAGTAAACTTCCACCAAACGTATACATATATATCTATACACTGTGCTTAATGCTGCTTTTCCTTTGCTATGTCATCAGCCACACAAGGAACCCAAGAACAGCGATGAAATGCCATGAAGAGATGAAGCCTGAGTCACACATGATGGTGCCTGTCCTCATTAGAACCCCTCTGAGGCTTTACTAGGCTGGAAAAATGGAAGATTTTTCTTGCTTCGGATTCACTTCTCACCAAGCACCTTCACACCCAAAGTGTGCCCATCTCTGGACCTACCCTGGGGCTGAGCTGATGTCCCCAAGAGCCAAGTCTTGTTCTTATTTGGCAGAAAAAAGGGATTTTCTCTTAAGAAGCAAAGGCATGAGTGGAGTTTGTCACCATAAGGCCCCGTGAGCACAGGCAGCTCCCAACAGAGCCCAGTTTCACCAGACTCCCAGTCCCCTAATTCCCAGCAGATGGGATGGAAAGCAGAAAGAGCAGCAACCTCAAAGTTACGAAAATTAAAGATTTTTATTTATATTTATCACAAGGACAATCCCTTTGCTCTTCAGCTGTAAATACATACTAGAATAAACTCTGTAAATTATACAAAAAAATACATATTTTCCATGAAATCTTTCTTTATAATAAATAAATGTGAACACGTGTGTGGCTGATCGCTGTAATGTCCCGTGTCTGTTGAGGTTTTCAGTCTGTTGATTTATTTTTAATCTCCTGAAAGAAGGGGGGAGTTCCTCGTCCCCTAAAGGTCGAAATAAATAATGCATGAGGAGGGGCCTCCCTCCCCATTTCCCCCCTTCCCTCTACGGGGTTTTTTTTTCCTTTTGATAGAGAGTTCAGCCTAAATTTCCACGCTTGCATTCAGCCCTCACAAAGCCTACAAATTATACAATGACTTCTAACCTGGACCCCTAACAAAACAATTTATTTATTTTTTTACTTTTTTTCTCCCTTTCTCCCCTCGCCCCCCCCCCCCCCCCCCCGGCCTATAAATCCTAAGGGACAGATGGCAAAAGGGAGAGCGGGGAGAGGAGACTTGGGGGGTGGAGGGGAGGTGGACGGGGACAAAAGCCCTGGTGACAGATCTGGGAAAAACTGGACAAAGTGCACATCGGAGAGAAGAGCCCAAGTTTGGTTTGGCAGGTGCCGTTCCCACAGCCCGCCCTGGGAAGTGGGCAGATGCCGCCGCCGCCGCCCCCCCAGCACCGACCCCCGGGCTAGAGGCAGCGGCGCGGCGGCAGCGGCGGAGGCGCGAAGCGCCCGGACCAGGGCTCGGCATCCGCGGCGGAACCGGCG
>VYZX01003152.1:82886-139072 GCA_013401335.1 Brachypteracias leptosomus
GCTGTGTCCTCTCCCCCCTTGCCCGAGGGACAGCTCGTTTTTTGGGGAGGAATCCAGAGAAATAACGTGTTCTGCTGGGAGCGCGTCTGCCCTCGGGGATGGCGGAGGTGGGTCCTCATCCCAGCGCGGGGGGCAGAGCGGTGCACGTAATTAATACACGACTTGCTGGGGGCGGGGGACGACGGGGACAGTCGCCTTTTGTGGCCCTGAGCGGTGGTATCGGGCTCCCCCGGAGGCAGCGTGTCCCGGGGGTGCAGCTGCCCGCCAAGGCCGGGTGCTGGAGCCTTTAGCCGCTCTGCCGGTGCTGGGCTGGCCTTGCCTTTTCCCTCGGTTTTCGGGGAGGTTCTGCCAGGAGCAGGGTGAGAAAAGCCACGCGTCTCTGGCATCTGTGTTTTGGCAGTCAGGAGAGCCGCGGTCAATTATACAACTCTTGGACACAACGTAGGCTGGAGAAGACCTTTAAAAAACACCCCACAACTTGTCAATCTGCCAGGAAAACTTCCCCCCCACGCTTCCCCCCCCCTCTTCTCTTCTAGACCACCCTCTGGGGCAGAAAGCCCCAGTGAATAGCGAGGCCTGGCGACATGCCCCCGGGGTCAGCAGGCTCCCTCTTCCTGCCAGACCCACGGGGAAGGAAGGAGCGACAGAGGGGACGAGCAAAGTGAAAACCATACCGCCGTGTCCTCCCCGTGTGGAGACTCCGCCACCGAGGCTCTATGGGGGACTCGGGCTTTGAAACAGAATTTTATTTGCACCTGGTGGAAAAAGCCCCGAGTAGATGACAGAGTTGAAATCTCAGCAGATGTCTCACTGAGCACCCCGCCAGCACGCCCGCGGTTCAGTCTTTCACTCAGTACGTGGCCCCTTTCTCACTTCTTGCGATCGTGGCCGGGTGGCTGCCTCAGACGGCGTTCCGTGTACTCGAGCAGTAGCTTTCACAGCCCGGCTCCGTGTCCTCCCCTCGGCTTGGCCTGTGTCTGGATACAGCCTCCTCTAAGATCAGTGACTACCTGCTCGTTATGATTTAGCCGATCTATTAGCAAATCTGTCAAGAAATTTTACACTCCCATCGCCTCCTTTTGAAAATCCATAGATCCCCTTGGCATCCCAGGAGAGTGACACAAAGGGACCTTCCTTCTTTTTCAGCACCTTAAAGCACAGGGCAGAGTCACCTGTGACTGGGTCAGCCCATTTTCTGAGATTTCTGCCCTTCTGTCCCCAGTGTGAAGGCGATGGAGAGGTTAAGCAGAGGCGCTGAAGCGGTGCAGAAAGCGGCTGCAGTGCTGGGTGGTGGCAGGAGAGCTCAAGCCCAGCTTTTCCCAGATCTGGGCAATGTAACCCATCAAGGTGCCTTTTGGGGGTTTGTCCCGATTCCTGTTGCCAACCTCTCCCCCCGTCCCCCCCTGCCCTGCAGCGGTTTTCTCCACGGTGTTGAACACAAGGTGACTGAGGATGGAGTCCCTGCAACCGGCGCTTGTGTGGTCTGTGAGTGGCCGAGCTGCTCGGCCGAGAGCCGTGCGGCCGAGAGTGGCGGGGTGAGGGGGCGGCGGGGGGCAAGGGAGCGCTGCTGCTGCTGCTACTGCTGCTGCTGCTGTCCACCGTCTGAACTGTCCTCCAAGGGTCAAACTGTTCAACTTCAGCCCCTTTGCCAGACTCAATCCTACTTTACGGGAACAAAAGCCCAAAGTAGGCGACGATCAAGAAATGGGAGCACAATGATTTAAGCTTATCACACAGCCCAGAAATAAAGGACGCTGAGCTTGTGTGCGGGAGAGGGGGAGACCTTCAGAAAGGCTTTGTTTGCTGTAAGAAGATTGAACTCTGAGGCAACCCAATAGCCCTAAAAGTTTAGGGTCTGTGTTGCTGAGAGACCTTTGGATACAGCCCATCCACACTTCGACCTCACAAGTTGTAAGCCAGCATTAATGGCTTTGCCTGCCCCAGGTGAACGGGGGTGCAACACCCCCTGGGGAAAGGGGGGGGGACAGGATGGCCTGACCCCTCCCAGCCTTGCCTCCCTCACCATCGTCAGGCCCAAGGGTCTCTGGAGGGCTTGGGGGACCAGGGCTACCCACATCAGGGTACCCCCCGCACCTCAAATCCTGGGGTGCCCAGCCTCTGGCAGCACCCACAAATCCCGGGGGCAGGATGGTTCTACTCTTAAACTGGGGGTCAGAATATGTGTGTCCCCCAGTACAAGGGACGCTTTGTGGAGGGGAGAAATCAGAGGCTGCTGAGGTGTGTGCCTCCCTGAGCCAGGTCTTTCCTGAACCCCTCCGTGCACACTGCAGCAAAAAGCACTGCAGGGAGGGGCAGGGATCCCCAACTCCCAAGCCGCATTAGCAAGTCTGGGGTTCCTTTTGGGATCAAGGCAAGGAGGGGTCGTTCCCCCCCCCCCAGAGTACTGCCCCGGCATGCGTCCCTGGCCCCCTCCCGGGGGTGGACGAGCCCCTCATCGGGGGCCGATTGTTCTGGGCAGATTTGCATGGCAGGTGCAGGCCTGCAGAGCGATTTTGCCGTCCCGAGCCCCGCTTGGCCCCCCCCCCTAAGGGGGTTTGCCTCCCCCCCTTGTGAAAAAAGGCCGCCGGTGCCTTCCTTTCCCATGAAGAAGAGAAGAAGCTTGAGGATCGCGTGAACACGCTTCAGTTTTCTTATTCTTTTCTATAGATGTGGGGAAAAGAACAGCCAATTGTGTGAAAAACCCAGTGCCTGCAAAAAGGGACATTGGCCATCCAGGCGAAGGTGCGCGAGGGAGAGCACTAATCGCTGAACCAGGAGACAAATACGATTACCAGCTCCGAGCCTTGAGTCAGAAAGTCTCATAGACTTTAAGATGTTAATCCCCAACATAATCCTTCCTTTGGCGTGTAGGAATAGTGCAGCCACAAGAGTTGTTTTGTTATTTATATTGGCGTTTAATAAAACTCAGCCAGTGGTGAATGGGCTGCCCACTCTCCAATGGTAATTAATTCCCTATTTCAGTGACCCAATTGTGCTGGGATAGAGCAGTGGGACAGTCCCACTGCCCCAACCCGCCTTTGTGCAGCTACACGGCTCTCGTGCTTCAACAGCTATGGAAACTCATTCTTTTGATGTCATTCAATGAGTTTTCCTTGGGCATCTTCTAAACTTCAAGGACCCTTTTCTTTCTCGAACGCCTGAAAAGCAGGACTAGCTTGACCACCTCTGTAGAATTTAATGATTTGGTGAAAGGGCCTTTTTGGGGGGTTTGTCTAAGGAAAGAGAGAAAGAAAATTTGGCAGGCTGCTATCAAACAGGGGGCTATCCAAACTCAAGCACACCGACCTCTTTCAGCTCCTCATTTATACACGTCTTAAAAGCCACTTTTCCTTACTCAAAATACTTCGGGGCTTCCCTTAGCCAAGGCAGTTTTAGGAGGGATTTGCCAGTAAAGCAGATACCGTGTTTCACACATGCACCACAAATTCAGACCTGTGGATGAGTCCAAACAGGACACATTCTGTTTTAAAAGGGCATTTCTATCCACCAAAGGATGGAAACAGCAAGATGCCCAGAACGGGTTTTTGTTAAAAAGCATGTCCGGGGCTTTATCTTTTGGCTCTCAGAGCAGTATCAGTGAAGTGGCTGCAGAAGGAGCGTGTGAAATGAACACATGAAGAACATGTAGGAACCCTGCAAAGCCTCCCTGATACGGGCAGCCTCTTCTATGTCTTTATACACACTTCCAAAAAAAAAAACCCCAACCCTTCGCAAGTCACAAACAATTCAGGATTCAACTAAGAAAACACAGAGTGAACCATATGGCCGGGGTGGCTCGAGTTGGCTGCATTTTCCCCCAGACAAAGAAGGGATTGAGAGTTGAAGGAAAGGAGAAAAAAACCAACTTTCCGGCTGATGAAGCTGTTGTCTGGAGGCAATGATCCCAAATCTCAAGGCTTTATTCCAGGCTCCGACTGAGACGTGATATGTCATATGATTAGCATCTTTCATATTTACAAGAGTGGTGCGGGCTGCCAGGCTTTAGAGAAAGGCGAGAGAAAGAAGGGGCATATGCTGAAATGGATTTAGCATTTGAAAGAGAGAAAAGAGAGCGGATAAATACACTTAAACGAGGATTTAGTTTTACTCCCGTCGAGTTCTAATGGCTTGTTGATTGAGATTTTAGGGAGCTCTAACAGAGGTGTCAGCAGTAATTTAAAGGCGCCATTCAATCCGCCGCTGCTCCTTCTTTTGCCCCGCGCCGCTTCTCCGCTCCCAAGCGCCCGGCCGGCTCCGCACTTTGTCCCTCCCTCCCTCCCGGTGTCGGCCCTGGGGTCCCTCCCGGAGCCCGCTCCCGCCGAACCGCCGCGGGCTCTGCCGGGCGGGCGGCGCCACCTGGCGGCGGCGGCGGGGCACGGCCGGGCCTTGTGGCCGGGCTTGATGGGGCTCTGAGCAACCCCCCTACTTAGAGATGTCCCCGCTTACTGCAGGGGGGTGGCTAGAGGACCTTGGAAGGTCTCTTCCAACCCAATGCAGTCTATGATTCCCCGGACCTTTCTCTTCTCCAGGCCAAGCAACCCACTGTTCATACGTGAACCCCTGAGCCCACTCTACACACCTTTGGGACAGCCTCTGACCAAACCTTTGCTGTGGTGAAGGTGATGAACCCTCTTATCAGGGAGTTTGTGACACAACTGCACGCTTTTTTCCAAAGCAAAATAATTCAGGTTTTTGTAGTTTCAAAACACAGCTGAGTGACCTTAGCCTAAAACCTGTAAAAAATCTAGATACAGGTCAAGCTGTTCTCATTTTGTTTTGTTCCAAAGATTTAATAGACCAAGGACACGTAATATTTCTTTGAAGAAGTTACTCTAATGTTTTATTTATCTTTAGTTGTTTTAGCCATGCTTCTTCCTAGATGTCACTGATTTGACAGAATAGCTCTAAGATAGTGTTTCATTATTCTTAGATTAGATATACACCTGACATCCTAACAATACAGGTAGGTGCTCTGTAAGCATAAAAGGATTCCAGTTATCAAGCAGATAAAGCCACTTTATTAATTTTTAGTCATACAAACAAAAGGTCCAAACAGAAGTATCAGTGCACTGAGATACAAACAAAACTTTCTCACCTTAAATAAATAGGAATAAGAGCTTTACAATCATTCTGATAATTCTTACAGACCCGCAATTAATATTTTCTTCATAAAATGGGCACACGTTTTATTTTTCCTTTTTCTTATTCTGTTGTTCCTCCTTCCATTTCTCCAAGTAACACTTAAGAATGTGGTTTAGCTGCTGCTCACACTGGCTTACGTGTTGTAATCCATTTTCCCATCCTAGAAGTAGCAACAAACAAGATAATGACATCTCCCTTTACAGCATCTATTATGTAATTAGTTTGCAGTGATGCGAACATATATATTTTCCCAAGCTTACAAGTTCTGCTTTGAAAATTTGTCCTCAAACTTTGAGGAGTTCAACTTTCATGTCAACCAAGTAGGTAGATAAAATAATGACTCTTTTGGTACCTTTTCTTCCAGTGATTCATTATCAGTTGCTTTAGAGATTGAGCACTCCTTCTGTAGTATCAGCTTTACCCCCTCCAAAAGGGGATGTGCCCCTGCACATTTATTGAATGTACTTGAGAGATTTGGACACTGTTCCATCTCTTGCTCCTCCAGTTCAAAGGAAACCATCATGGACAAACTGATGATGAAATATAACTAACATGTTGAGGTACAAGCTGTCCCATGTCAAAGGGGGCTCACCCAGGTGTCCAGGAAGGGAGAAACAATGGCCTCTGTCTCCAAAGTGTGCACACCGCAGAACGGAGAGAGAGACACAGAACCAAGGGGCTATCCAGGCATTTTAAACCCCTCCATGTGAAGTAGCAAGGGGTGGAGACAGGCACCAAAAGAAGAAGAAGTCCCATGACTGGCTAACAGATACCCTGCAGGTATAAACGCAGTTTGCAGATAAAACTGCAAACATGTGACTGGCACACATGCAAATACTTGCATTTTCCTGCAACATACTATATTTTACATGTAATAAATATGCTGGTTTATGTAGTATGCATACTGCATGCTTTATATATTATATTGCATGTATAGTATATATACACTATAAGGTGTATTACCCATAGTTTACTTAGAGAAGATGAGCTGCACAGGTTGAAAAACCCAGGAAAAGAGAAGATTACCTTTGCAGTGATGAATGACTCTTCCCCACAGTCTGTTCCTACTCAGACAGGCCAGACTTCCAACAATCAACAAATGCCTCTTTGCTCTTGTTAGTGCAACGTTCATTCTCTTTTCTGAGTCTATGAACCCCATTTGCCTGGTTCTTACACTCGACAAAACAATGATCTCCTTCTCGGCTCCTTGGAACGCATCTACAGTGGACACCTGGACGGATTTAATTTCAAAAGCCTCAGAGTGTACACCACGAAGGAAATCCTGAATCTGCAGAGAAATTAATATGGATGGAGATGAGTTACACTACTCACAGTTCAATCACTTGTCTGGAGCAAATGCACTCAACTAGTCAGAGTCTACACGAGATGCAGACTAAGAAATGGAGCCTACGTTTAGAATAAACAAATACATTTAAGAAAACTGTTTTCTCCATGACACATTATACAGACCTTACACATCTGTGCTTTATAGAGAGTAATCACACCAATTGCAGATCCCTCTATGCCACTTGCGATCAGCGACTGGATGAGCTTGACTGTAAAATGAACTTCTGCCATGTTATAATAGCTGTTGTCTCTGTCCATCTGGAAATTGGGTACAAGATTTCCAGTTTAGCTCTCAAACAGAAGCAGAATGGAGGAAGAACTACAATGCTGACTTTTTAGATAAGAAATGTTTTTAAAAAACCTTACTTGCTCCATTCCATTAACACTATAAAAACATAGTGTTGGAAGCCAATCCAGTAAAGGACTTCTCTCTTCCTCAGAAACACCATCTATCAGGTTTCCTTCGTAGAACAGCTCGTTGGCTATGGCACTAATGGCAGGGTGACATCGATACTGTGTCCGAAGAAGCACTGGTTTATGTCCCTAGAGAATCATGACATAGAAAACATGACTAGGAAGAAGAATCACTAGATATTTTTCAATGCCAGCTAGGTCAAAAAAGAAAGCAGTGAAACAATTCCTGCAGTAAGCTGGCTTAACCTTCATACATTCACTCGGCAGAAGTTAAGAGCAGATACCGTAGCCCTTGATTCTTCTACCTGGATTGAAAACTGCATGAAAAGATCAGAAGGCAGAATCTGTTGCTGGTTTTCAACCCATTCTTGGCTTACGTTTGTTTTGCTTGCAAATTTCCAATTCATGGTGAAAATAACATTTACAGAGAAAGGCACTAGAAGGGAATCTGCCTACTTAAAACCCAGGCTGAAACACTGGTCCTCTGACATCTAAACCTGAACTCTTTCAATGTCTTCTGCGGACATACCATTTCACCCTCCATCTTTCCTACAGATGTGGTTTTGTGGCACGTACCATTAAGCAAAGCCGGTCAAAGAGAGTCTGCTCCAGTCCCTTTTCATGGACACTCTCAGACCCTTGAATAGTTGGCGGTAATTGCTTGGGGTCTCCAACGAGGACTAGCTTTTCACACTGAAACCTAAAGGAGAATGTTAAAAAGTAAGAAAAAAAGTTCTAAAAAGGGTGTGTACTGTGTTTATATATCACAGGTTGCTCCTTCCCCATCGCTCTCTTTCCACAGTAAGTCTAGGAAGGCACCTAAGAGCAAGCCTCAATTTAACAAGACTCTTCTTGCTTTTTAAGGTGAGACCTCAGACTTCATGTCCTTAAAAAGACGTGCAAGTCCTTTCTCTGCTGGAACACAAAAGGAAGGCTGTACCTTGCAATGGGAAGGAGAGAAGCAGGTTCAGTCATCTGACTGCACTCATCCAGCATCACTACAGGAAACTTCAGAGCACTGAGACACGGAAAGGGGCAGGCAGCACAGGTCACCCCAACCACTTTTACCTGTGTTATTAATGAGGGGAAAGTGGGCAGAGAAAAAGTCAAGGTCATTTAATAGTTTATCACTGTGCAGTACGTAACTATAGCTTCGGTAGTAGAACACACCTAAATTTAATTTTTAGCAGTTCTGCTGCATGCTGTGCCATACTCACTAAGTCTCAAAAAATTATATTCTAACTTGTAGTCAAAGACACTCTGTACACACAGAGATGGGTCCAAGGTCACTATTTCTTATGCTTGGGGTGTTTATATGTTAGAATCATTCACAGATTCATGTAGTTTCAAACCAGATCTGGTCTGGTACAGAGAGAGGTCAGATTATGCAATCCTCCAAAACCTTCTGAGCCCCAGCAGCAGAAGTGGCAGCAATGACCATCAGGAATAAACACAAGAAACAAATTGCTCAGATCTGCTTTGTTACAATTGCTCTAGAACAAGCTGGGATTTTTTGAGTCTAGGATTGAGGAGAAAAGGCAAATATCTGGAAAGACCAGAAATTGAGAAAATTCTTCTATGGGAAGTAGTAATCTTAAAAGGTAATGCTTGGATGAAAAGTTACTTAAAATATATTTTAAATCTTCCTGGCATTTGATAGTCAACTGTAGGATTGATTTAGCTCAGTTCTTTTACCTTCATGACTCTATAAATTTTAGTGTCAAGTTGACAGTGCAGTCTAGCTGAACTCAAATTTTTCTCTCCCCACTTTGTAACCTAGATTGGTATTAGGAAATCAGATTGCAGTCAAGTTCAGAAAGAGTTTCTGTCTCCTGTCACTAAACAGGCACTCAGAGAAGTCATACACAAGTAAGACACTAAGCTATACCTCTGGAATCAAACCTGTCCTAGTCCTAGCATTCATTTAATTGTTAAGAACTAGGAGCTTAACAGGTGTGAGAGGGCATTCCCAGTTTCCATGTGCTGGGCCTTGTGGATAAGACATAGCAAATCCCCGATTTCCCATCCTGTCACTTGGACCGTACCTGTTGCAGTGCAGTTTTATTGGTCCCCAGTCTATGTTGCTCAATGCTCCTCCTTACGTACATTTTTTCAGCTGGAGTTAAATCCTCTTTCATAAGAGCAAGCAGCTCTTTCAACTGCTCGTTTTCATTTCCTGAGCCAGCATGTAAACTTAAAAAAGATTTTATAACATGAGTTAAAGTGATTGAAAATCACAGTGCGTTCAGTGTTCAGTGACACCCAGTATAGAAAAATAATGACACTTTACACAGAACAGTACTTTACAACAATGGACTAAGCTACCCCAAATCCAGCTGAGATGGACTGGTGTTAATCCTGCTTTAAAACAGACCTTTATGGCTATCTCATGAGTTGTTACCCTTAATTCTCTGCACATTAAGTATACGATTACTTCCAGTTCTTCTCTCTACAGCAATACATCTCTAGTTCACCCCTGTCTGATTTGCTTTTCCTCCTTGTGTCAACCTCTAAATCTGTAACTGACATTATTTTGTTCCCTTCTACTACTTCCCATTTCAAAGCATTAACTCTATTCAACAACAAGTGACGTTCCCAAATCAAGGTAAAGTTTCTCCACTGTGTGGGGATGATGACAACAACATGGACAGTACAACCCCGAGACAGGCATATTACAATTACATTTTGAATTACTTCAAAACAGTAATTTTACAGCCTGCATTACTATCATGAATCTTAGAATCACTTTGGATCCCTCCAAGATTAAGATTCTTACCTATGGGGAAGGATTGCTTTGGTGATCTTCCTAATGCTTCCCACTCTGATAAAATCCTCAAATCCAAGATCAAGTAGACTTCAAAGAAAAAGAGAGGATACACGTTACAGAAACGTAAAAAAGAGATTTCAAACCATTTAAAAGTGGTTCTGAAGAGGCTAACAGACACATCAGAACACTGAAGAACACAAACTTCTGCAATGAACCAGATGAAGTAACACAGGCCACAATTCAAGTAAATCAAAGTAAATTACCTCACCATCATTTGTCTCACAAATGCTTAATACCTTTCTTGAGGATTCTTCTCTCATAAGCAGTCTTCCATTTGTACTTTCCCTCCTTTCCTTTATCCTTCCAAACCATGAGTTTTATTTCACGTTTGCTTCATGCTGAAGCTTCCCAGGTCTGACTCTCTCTGCCTCTCCCTCCTTCCCCTGCCCCTGCTGCTACTTCCTAAAGATTCCTGAGAAATACTACTTTCTCATAGTGGATTTTAATAGTAAATTTGGTGAGAGTAGAGGCCAATATTAGTCTCACGTAAATCCGCAGTTAGTCTGTCAGTTTTTTAGCATACACACGCTGTGCAAAGAAGCAGGGGTAAAATGAAAGCCCATGTGTGACTTTTCTTTTTGAAGTATTACACTGAAAATATCAACAGAATTATCTTTACTGTATAAGCACATTATTGTTTTTGAAACAATAGTCTGTAAAAATCTCAATAACCTACCCCAGCAGTATCCTGTCAACGGCAACGTTAGTGGAAGAAGCAATCAGAACCTTCCATGGAGCTGGCCTTGGGCCCTGTGTAGCTTCACTGCTTTCAAAGAGCTGTACTAGGAACAAGATCACAACGGACAGCAGATAGCTCTTCCCAGCTCCAAAAACACCTGTCATTTTGCAAGAAAAAGCCCAAGTCACAAGTGAAAGTTTTCTGGAAAGTACAGTATAAACCAGTAAGTAATAACATGTAACAGAAAAAATCTAATATGCTAATTTAACAAAGCTGATACATGACAGAAAGCGGCTTGAATATGAAAAGAAGTAAGCAGAAGACACTAAATAACTTTGTGTATAGAACTTGCTAGGAAGAGCTCTCTATTTATGTAAAATCCTGCAAAAGGCAGATACAAATTCAAGGGTGAAAAGCTCTGTGCTGACAGAATGGATGTTATAATGTCAAGGTCATTATCGGAAGGGCCTCATCCAGTAAATGAATTTTCAGGAAATGCATGAAATAGGTGAGGACAGTAGTGTTATCAAAGAGTTTAAAAGGATATTCCATACACAGAGACAGTTTATTCAAGCTCATCTTCTGTGCTATGTTTCAAAGTCAACATTTATGTAGACATAAGAATCTCCCTTTAATTTTGCCTGGAACTGTAAATATCTGATTAAGGAAACAAGTCTACTGCTGCATCACTGAGAGGATTTAGGGATATTTCACCAACATTGGCATTACATATTAATTAGTGTTTTTGCAAAGATACAATAGCAGCAAGTTTCACAATTATTTGCTACGTACCACGTATGATTGTGATTGGGGAGATCTGATGTTCTTCCACTGGTTTGCTGTTTTCATGCGAGGTCATCATCTGAGCTATCTGAATCAGTGAGGTGGCTTGACCCGGGTTCAGCGAGAATGTCTGTATCATCTTTTCAGCTAGTGCCATTGCCACTTCAGCACTGACAGGTCCAGACCTCATTGTGTGTTTCAGGCTGACAGCAGGTGGAATAAATTTTCTTTTGGTGACTCTCTCAGGAGCATTTTCAGAATCAGAATTCCTAAGAAAAATACAACGGGCACAAGTTGTGCTATCGTACTGCTCATGTACCATTTGTATCTCATGGTTCTGACAGACTTACTTACCTGGCTTGAAATGCTGAGGCTTTATGGTTAAGGGCTGACATAATTAGAAGGTGCTGCACCCTATACCTGACACACACCCAGGCTGTACATTGCTACCCCTGATTACTTCCCTGTGTGAAAGCTGGATGGTATGAAACAGGCTTTTGGGTTTTATCATTCTTGCTGCATGTAAAAGCCAAGCTGACTTATTCCAAGGCTGTGAGACTGACAGAGTGGCAAAAGAAGGTAGTCAGAGGTAGCAGGGATTCATTTAGTTACTTGTTTTATACAGTGAAACGTAAGCACTTGTGAAAATATCCATATATTGCTCCGACTCTCCAAGAAAATATTGTGTTTTTAGGATTTGTGTCAAGCAACTCTAAAAACTGGGAAGGAAAACCAGTTCCACTGAACCCCTGTGAAGCATTTAAATTAATTAACATAGTACCAATCAGTCTGTGACTGTACTATGAGTCCAATGGTCATAATAATGCCTGGTCTTAATTTTGAGGTTGTAAAACGTGCACTGTAGATAAGTTTTAAGAAAAAAACCCTTACAATTGAGTTAGAGTTAAGCAACTGATAGATTTTCATTTTCACATAAATGAAAATTGCATTGTCAACGGTTCATTCCTTGCACTGTTTTTTCTGATTTTAGTTTTCCTCATCCACTTTTAAATAGGGCAAACTCAGTGGTGTTTTTGTGGGGTTTTTTTCCATACCCATTGACATACTGTGTGCTCACAGTACCACTGAAACGAACTCACATTTTCAGTAGATATGGTGTTAGTGGTAAGGTAGATGGATTGAAGTGCTCCTCCAGATTTCTTAAAGATGTCAGCTCACCACTAGCATTACAAACCAGCAGGGCATGAACGCACACTGAAAGGGCCACAGAAAAATAAAATTAGGAAAAAATTAAATGAGCCCAAATTTCAAATCAGCTAGATAAATGAATTACAAGATGCCAAAAGAGTAATTAGCCTCATGTAACAGAAACCAAGTTACCTCAATTATCATGTCTGACTATTATAGATGAGCGCCCAAAGTGTTGAAAAATTACTGAAAGCTTTATTTTCATACACCTTTGGGTTTTAGTTTTGTAATGCTTATGGAATTATGAAATAATCTGTACTAATGAAAGTTAGGACCAAAAATATCCTAAGAAACAATAAAATGCTGTGATTCAACAGCATTAAGACTGAAAAGCTAGATACTCATTCTTCCACCCCCGAGTGCTCGAGAGGTCCAGTCCTACAATTCACACTCAGAGAACAAACAAACCCAAACCTCCAGCTGCATTTGAAGCCCATGACTTTGAGAGCATGTATATCCACACAGAACTTGAGAGCCACTGAATTTTTTTTCTGCCTTTTTTAGTCTTCTGAATGTAATTCTGAGTTTAACATAGACTCACTGAACTGTGCTTTGCAGGAACTCTCTCCCTAATGATTGCATAGAAAGCCTAAAAAGACTGATTTGTTAACTTAAACCACTCAGTTTACCTGCTTACAGTTGAGTGCTATGAATAAAGCCCTTTCTGATCAAACACATTATTTTCATATTGCATTAAAAGTAAGTAAGCAGAGGTATGTTATTACTAGCTCCAGAATGACTACGTAATGCATATATATACACATAATATGTATGTATATATATGCATAATATATATGTGTATACATATACATAATGCTCACTCTTCTACAAAAAAAAAAAAAGATCAACCCAAAACTAGCTCAAGTCAACCACAAAAATAAGAAACTTCTGCATCTTGTCTGGCAGCACATTTGTCATTTTTCTGGACATCAGCAGAGACAAATGGTTTCTGTCTTCACTTAAAGCCCACTAACCTTACTGTTTCCAAAACACCCATGACAAAATATTACAAAAATCCCCCAAACAAAAATGTTAAAAATCCAAAAGGATGGCCACAGCTTAGCTGGGAATAGCTTGCTAAGGAATAAAAAGGTCAGCAGTCCATTAAACCCATCAGTGCTACATTTAGCAATAGTTTCTTTTTGAAATACAATGACAAAAATAACTAAAACCTGACAGGAGCTTTTCTGAATTGCAAAACCCCCATTTTTTAGTTATTCTAGACTGTAGCAACAAAGGTACAGAAAGGAATGTCAGGATAGCCAAATCACAGATGTAATACATGGCTTTTATATAAATATAAATTTTCCATAGCGATTTGTTTGGGGTTTCTGTTTGTTTTTCAAGGCAGTAACAACATATTCCTGGTGCATATCCATTGCTGGCCAGATTTTTCCCTCAATAGTTGTTCCCCACAATTCTGAATTCTTTGGTGTAAAACTTACTATTTGATGGCCAGTTTGAGGGAGAGTAGCCTTTCAGTGGTAGCAATTCTATTTCATTGGTGGAGGATGGTCCAAAGAAAGCACTATTTGCAATGAAAGTATCGAGGGGATCGAAATGCAGAGTCTTCGAAACAATCCAAATATCATCTGTCAAAAAAATAACATAAGCTTCTCCCACACCTGTTTTTTTATAAAGAAAATCAAGGTGGAGAAAACAGCTCAGCATTTGCTATGCTGCAAACGAAACCACCACTAACATCAAAGTAGGGGGAGTTAGGAAGTCCTAAGCAAGTGTTAGCTTAGCTCTAAAAGAATGAATAAATAATTTGCAATTCTTCTAGTACTTACTGTCTGAAATGGATGGCAACTGTAAAAGTTCTCTCCTGGTGCACTTAGCAACGTTTCACTTCTGACAAATCTGAGGTATTACCAATTTTGAGAGTATTTGGTAGAAATCACTGAATTCTACTACAAATCTAGCTAACTGCACTTCTGACACAGCAGTCAGTGCTGGAAGAAATGGACATTTTTCCCTTCCCTTTCAGTGCCAACACGTAATGGTTCTCTTTTATTTGGCACACCTGAAAAAGCTCACTACACTATTCTTATACCATATATTGCAGAGCAGCTCAAGGCAGATTTCAACGTCAGGAGGAATAATATATTTGCCTGTAACAAAAATGATCAAATTTTTTTGTACACAAGTAAGTTTTGCCCATGCAGAGCTTCAGAAGTTAATGTTACCCATGGCTGATTTGTTTGAGCATTTTGGTCTGTATGTAACATGTGCACAGACAAACATGCCTGTTTCTGCCTCATTTCCTTTGGGTCATTTTTGACAGCAAAGTGAACAAACTGTGAAGATACGGGTAGGGTAGCAATTCAAAAATCACTGAAGTGAAATGAACTATTGAGACCATCCCGGTCAAATCTGAATGTCCTCCAGCTTTGTGACATTTCAATAACTTAGAAGAGATAAGCAACAGCTACTAAAACATCTATTTTTACAAATAGTTTTTCTTAAATATTATCTATTTACATACTGGGCTTTCCTGAACCTTCACATTTCACAGATTTAACATATTCCAAACCCAAGTTTATGGAATTTCTGTAAGGTAGCCGAACATTTACAAGAAGAGATGAATTAATGAGATACTTTGTTGCCCTTCTAGAATTAGAATGAAATTATCAGGGTTGTCATGAATTCAAAAAAAGGCACAATATGACATGGGCAATCCTTCTGATGCTGCAGATTTGCTTACCTTTGCTATAGAGAGAATAATGCTCCCTTCTGCATAGTCTGAGGTATAATTTGGTTCTGGGATCGTCATCAAATCTGGCAGATGCATTCATAAATTTCTTGAACTTACTGCACCACTGTGTTTGAATTTCAAAGGCTTTCCTGTTAAATTGTAATTTTAAGAAGTCATCTGTAAAGGAGTGGTGCATTTTGGATTCACCACCACCAATAAGAAAGCTCCACAGACTGGACCAAATCATACAGCACAGAACTCAGTGGTCGTTCATCATCTTACATTACCAAGTTTTAAATACATTTATCTTGACTGCAAAATACTTCTCTCATATTCAGCCACAGTTAAATTGTTTCTTCTGCAGTTAAGCTGCACAGAATAGCCTTTGATACAACTTCTAACATTAAAATTAGAATCACTAAGAGAATAAATCAAATTATCTTCCAAAAGATTAAGTGAAGGGTAATTCAAACACAACGATAAAAGGATTTCCTGAAGCAACTGATCAAGTTGCTGGTGAGCTGTTCTGATTCTTAAAGTGTGGCGACATGAAATGCCATTGCTGTGAATATTATTCCTTGATTTGGCTTTTACATTTCTACGCAGAACCTCTTTAAACACTCTTAGTGTTAAGTGTCTGTTAGATGCTTCTGAAATGCAGAGCTACTGGAATATTACAAATCCTGCAGTTCACATAACACTTGTGAAAAGTGCCCAGCCTTTCAGAATACCTCACCAAAAGCTGGCATCTCTCATAGAGACAAATCTTTTGGCTTCTGAGGTATGTCCCAATACTTTTTATATCATGAAGCACTACAGTAGGTCTGGATTTTATCAGTGCGGGGGTCACGTCTTCTATCCACTTGAAAAATGAACATTGCTCAGCTTTTGGGGCATCACAGGTATAGAACAAACGACCCTAGGAAGAGGGGGGGGGAAGCATTAGCACATTAAAACAAACAAGCAGGAAAAAAAAAAACCACCCCACAACAGTAAAGCAATGGACCAGTACTTGATGTTATAGAAATGGTCATAATTTGGCTGAAAACCACAAGTGTGTTCCCTGAGCTCTCAGATTCTGTAGTCAGTACCTTACAGAAACCCCATATAACCTAGAAAATGATAAATTCAGGTCTTTCTCTGTATATGAAGCTGTTTCTGTATGGAGAAAACTGTTATATCAATTCTGGACACTCGTGGATACAACTGATCTTAAAAGTGATCTCTGTAACACATCACTTGAACCTGCAGTTGTAAATTATACAGAATTGCCCTGTAACTGTTCACACAAACAAACATACACCCCAAACTGTAAACAAGCAAGAAATAAACAGCACCTTGTTTTGACCTTCCTTTTTAACCATCACAAGCTTAGCAGGATGCATGTGATTGCAGAGTGGGGCGCAGCTTTCTTTGCTCTCCCTCTGCCTATCTTTTGCTGAAGTGTAAAATGATATATCCACTTTTGAAAGAGCGTTGTGCAGTCTTTGTGACAGCTCAAACAGCGTTGTGTTTAATTGCTCTTGACAGGAAAAAGGAGAATAAAAGAATAATTAGTGAAGCCTTAAGAAGGTTACACAAGCACACAACGTTCAAACACCTGTCACTTGAAACTTTCAATCCCAAATCTGAATCAAAATATTTAATCTGAATCCTAGAAGAAAACAAGTGACCTGCAAAATTCATGTGTTGCACATTCATTTAATTTATTCTCACAGCCTTACTTCCATTCAAATCACATTTCAGTATATGACTCCGAACAATGCAAACAGTAAATAACTGTAAAAAAAACCCCAAACAACTTAGAGAGGAATCTAAAGACTGTTAAACAGGCACAAGGTTATGTAGTTGAACACAACTCTACTGGTCTTTTGGTTTGTCTTTGCAATTTTGGGCATAGACTGAATGTATTTTAGTATACATATCCAAAACCAGATGCCCACAGTTGTTCAAGAGATGATGTTGATGTTCTCTCTCCCTCTCACCTTGCTTTGTGAAGCTTCAGAAATACCCTGTTTAAAAATGACAGGATTTTACATAGCATGGAGGTAAACGTACCTGTGAGAGCTGCTTTAAAAATCTGTTTGTAGTGAACATGTGACTGAAACACAGCTGGGATGGAAATCTTTCTTTTAGGAAGACTAGCCTGTTTTATTTTATCCGCACTAGGAAAAGACAACTCGGAAATCATTATGGCCTAAAACCCAGAAAAAGAAAACTATTAAAACTTGAATCAGACACATTTTGACAACTGGCTACTGTACAGATGTGCCAAAACCTATCACTTTTTCCTCCCTTTTTCCTTGTTTGTTTTTACGTATTGTGCTTTCATTAGTAAGTATAACTAATAGAAAAAAATTCAGGATGTCATTCTGCAACCTGAATTTTCAATATCAAGACTGTCAGTGAAGCATCAGTTTTCTAAAAGCAAAATGTAAATCCCCTTCACCCCAAACGTTTGCAGACTTTGTTAATTGTTAGTACAGGAGCACGTCATTCAATAGGATGCCAACAGGGATAAAATTAAACACAGCATAAAGCTTGGACTGGCATTTAGGATGTACTGTGAAGTTAAAATGTGCCCCTTGACAAACAGCCTGCATTTGTAACAACGTAGATAAGATTTTCAAAGGCTTTAGAGTAAATGATGTAATTCAGAATCATGTTTTCAGCACTAGAAAGCAGAGCACACAGGCCCCAGTATGGGCAGTCATTAAAAAGATGCTGATTTCACAAGTGAGGGAAACATTTCTTGAAAACATGCTCTTTTCAGTTATAGAGGACAAAATTGCCCAATAGCTTTTATTTCACCTTCCTGCCACCAATATTCAGACTAAAAGTCTAAATCTGGCACTGCATGTGCCAAAGAATTACCTTTACTAAGGGTCAGTCACTGCACTTAAAAAACCATGTCAGCAGCTGCTGTTCTGTGCCTGGGATTCTTTTGTGTTACTATGTATGTAGAAACATTTCATCCACTCATACTGATAATATCTCGCAGGAAATCAGATAAACACAGTTACTTTGTCCAGAAAAATGCGTTTCTCTCCCTTCTAACCGTATTTGCTTGGAGGGTTACACACCTGGCCATCTCCTGTTACCGTGTGGCAGCTCAGATGACTTAACACCTTTTGTGTTGCTTCAGCCAAAGGTGTCTGACTGCAGTGCAGAGAAAGTAACTTCCTCTCTGAAATCAAATCCTGGCTGCTGGTATTTGGAGAACATTTCCCAAGCAGGCTCTTTGCTGTCAGGAGAGCTGCAGGGCCAGGAGCACTTTTCTCCACAGCACTGCTCTCTCCTGTGTCACTCAGAGGCATTCCAGGGACGTTCTCAGCACAGATGTCACCGGTCGCTTCCTCATCATCGCTGTTTTGAGTTATCAGGTCACACCGAGCACTGTTTTGGTATTTTAGCCACTTGCTTTGTCTATATTGTGAAGCCACATTAGGGAACGCTCGCTCTACAGATTCCCTTTGTCTGTCTTCTGTAGACTCTCCAAACAGAGAGGTTTCATCATTTCTGTCCTCGGGGCCAAAAGCACTAATAGGAAATACCTCTGACTTGTTGCCTAAATGAAGTGCTGGAGAGCCAGGAGATGGCTGAGCCTCCTCCCTGTCAGCTGGATACACTGCATCGGGAATCTTCTCAGTGGTGGGAAGAGTGACAAACGGAGCTCGTGTTTTAACTGGTGCTTGGAGTCTTGAGAGGCTGCATCCCTCCGGAAGGCTGGACTTCTGCTGGGCTGTAAGGCAAACACATCTTACAAGCAACTTGTAGCACTTATGGATGGTGTGTTAACTTCAGATGTACAAAAAACTAAGATAAGGAAAGAATTATAAGTTCTTTCTTTTACATCCTGCCTTCTAATTGGCAAGCTCTGTGTGGCATGGCTGTGCAGTACACACTAAATTTCCATATGACATGAGTGATTTCAACTTAAATCCTATTGTATTTTGGAGGCCATTAATCTGATATTCTTGGTAGGTCAACGACAGCTGCCAATTGGAAAACAAACAGCTTAACAGTTGCTCCTTTTTCCAAAGAGATCACCCCCCAAACTGCCTAAATTAATATTAACTGATGTAGATAAATAGGCTTCTATTACCACAAGCATCCTTTTGACTAAATTCACTATCAATAACAAATGACAGTCATTGATAGGTGTCAACTAGAAGTGGGTCAGAGGACAGCTGAACATGGAAGAAAACTAAAAGCAGGGAAATTATTTTAACATTAGTATGAGTTAGAAGCTTAGCTTACACCCTTTTTTCCCCCCAAAACTAGAAGCTGATTTTTCTTTATAAAATTAAATCACTCTTCTGAAGTCTCTTTCAGGACAATATAATTGAGGGCAGGGGGCATGAAATTCAAGGCTAATTCAGCTGATTTGGAAAACAGTTTTAAATCATGCTTAAAAAAATAACACATCTCCCTGTGAAAAATGCATGACAAACACAAATTAAACTCTGTAGCTACCCAGACATATCTCAGTGTATTTCAGCACCCTGGGTAACTGTCTGTTATGGTGCAATTCCCTGTGCTTTAAAAACCCTCAAAGATTTTCTAGCAAAAGTATTGTAAAATGCAATTATAATTTCTTACTGAAAAAACATTCTGGTTCAACTGGCAAGATCCTGTGTAGCAGGGGCTCCTGCATGTCTCCAATAGTTTCTTCGCTTCCAGAAGCTGGAAGAATTGTAGAGTCTGGATCAAGCGAGGAAGTGAGTTCTTTTGATGCAGTCATCTACAGATGAAGAATTAACATGTCAAGTGAATGACTAGAAAAAAAAATTTGATTATAGCTTTTTTGTCACTATTCTCTCATCGTTCTGAACAATTGAAATTTCTCTCGGAGTTGAGATAAGACAGTGTCAAAAATAAGTAATTGCTACCATGAACACATAGGACAAAGCCCAAAAGATCTAGTAATGACAGTCAATTCACACCTTGCCAGGTTCCCATGATGTCCACTGCGTTTGTCTCAAGTCAGAACGTGCAGGTGAGCCTGACATTGTCCATGGTGGAACTTCAGAACAGCCATCTGATGCCAATGCTGGGGAAAAGGACAGAAGTCATGCAGGATAACTGTTCTGAGGGCAATCGCTGCTGTTCAGCTTTTACTTTCACTTACAGGACTGATCTGCTCTGGACTCTTTAGTAATGTTGGACTTCTTTGGAAAATTGTCTTCTCTGGTAAAACTGATATCATTCTCAGGAAGACTTCTTGAACCTGGAAACTTTACCAGAAAAGTATAAGCAAAGACTTGTTAGAAATTACAATGTTTATCCTCTATACAAATCTCACCTTTATGTAAATCTTATTTCTAAATATCTTATTTCTAAAGCTTATTGCTAGATATAATTCTTCAGTATCTCTAGCCCAGTCTGGAAGTAAAAAAACAAATATCCATTTTCTTCCATGATTTTAAATATTGAAATCTATACTGTATTAGAAGAACTTCTTTCATTTAGAGTTGCATGTCATGTTTCTTTGCAACCACAAGTTACAGAATCATAATGCAAGGAATAAAGTTTTCACCCTTACTTTGGAACTCTCTAACAGTAATACACCAAATTTCAAATCCAGTCAAGGTGAATATTATACTGCTAACACCAGGAAACAATAAACATAAAAGCCCTCTGCCACTTTTGTCTGGAATAATTCTCTCTGTTTAGTATCAAGCATTATGGCCATGTACATTCTTCAAAGTGAAACCGCTCAGAGGAAAAAACACAAGTTATGTCTTGCAAATGCATATCCCTAGGACAAAGATAACTGCAAATAATTGTCTAACTGCAATGTTAAACCACAAAGCACTACATTCAGGTCTTAGTGATATGACTGTAGTATTCTAAAAATGAACTCTCTTTTATCCTGCATTTACAGGATACTTTCTTGCACTAAGGTTAGTAAGAATAACTTTGAAAGAAATGTTGTACCTGTCTGAAGGCAAAAACGTCATAACTGTGTGAAAAGAGGGGTGACAAAAATCTCTCAGCTGCAAACTCGGTGTTATCTGGGTACTGCTGCCATCCTAGCTGTGAGCAGGGAGCTCTCAACAGTGTCTCACTAGTGGCTGATCCCTTTACTTGGTACCCTTGAAATGCAACAGGCTACACAATAGAGTGCAGTTATCATTCACTGAAAATAAGGAACTATCTACAGTCAATAAAGGTACTTTTCATGCATACAACAAAAACAAACTGTTAGAAACTGCAGAAGAAAAAGAAAAATATCTATGCTTTTCTCTTTCTCTTGCACCCCCGCAACTCAGCAGTAAGAAAGTTTTTGCACAGATCTCTTCTGATGTAGTGTGTTTAGTCTTCCTTTTGTATTGTAAAATTCGAGTTCAAAACTCTCAGTGGAAAACTTCCCCCAGACAAATGTCCTAAAAAGTGATGAGAAGCCCATTATGAGACTGGTGAAATATTTATTAGGTCTTACTGCAATGTATTGCAAATAGTACACCATTGAATTGAAATTTGAGAAGCACTAATAGCTATACTTCAATTCCACAGAAATTGTACCATTGGTTGGCAGTGGGATGTCCTGGGGTCTCTTTGGGCTGCTGCGACTGGTAGAATACATGCCTCTGTTTTCTGTAATAAATTGTCCATGCAGTTGGGCTGCATATAAAAGTTATCAGAAGCTAATTAGTCTAACAACTTAATAACTATTTAAAGAGAAAAGTTAAGCTAAGACATCTCTTGTATTTATACAAGAGCAAGCATTTTAAATTACAGCCTTTTTATTTGGAAGCCAGAACAATCCATGATAGGATAAGGAACTATGTTTGTTTTTCAAAGAACTGAATCTAAAAATCTTTCTTTCACTTTGGACAGGTTGAAAGAAAAAGACAATTAATAGTATTGGACAAAAATCAATGTGAGGCATCAAGCATAAAGGATTTGCCAATGTATTTCAACCCAAGTGCTAAAATTCTGAGGAAAGCCAAGCATTCAAGAGTAGTGAAAGAAAAGAAAAAATAGATGGTAAAAGATAGGGTAGGGAAGAAGTACCTGATGTACTAATCTGACATTAAACATAACTAAATACTACAATTTGCATTAAGTTTCTTGTCATACATTAGGCCTCCTGAACATTTAATGGCAATAGGGTCTGCGAGAGGACATTTTCTGTTTACCACCAGCTTCTCAGTCAATACCTCACAGAATCACAGAATGTCAGGGATTGGAAGGGACCTCAAAAGATCATCTAGTCCAATCCCCCTGCCGGAGCAGGAACACCTAGATGAGGTTACACAGGAAGGCGTCCAGGCGGGTTTTGAATATCTCCAGAGAAGGAGACTCCACAACCTCCCTGGGCAGCCTGTTGAGCTAGAAATACCTCTGAGCAGTTTCTAGCTCAACCCCTCTATGGTTTCATAAACCAAGAATTTTATTCAAGAAGCCTAATGGAAAACAAACTCATCTCGTACAGATAAATATACATAGTCAAAAATTGGTTACCATAAGGCCGGAAGAATCAAAGTATGAACAGGAAGATGCCTGTATACTTTCTGAGTAAGGCACTTCTGTAAATTGTTTTATAGCTACAAGAGATGGAAAAGCATCATAAGTTACAATTATAATACTCTTTTTACATGAAAAAATCTGAATATTTACTGGGCTTGCAAACTTTACCCGTGCAAGTAATTGCACAGTTAGGATTTAACTAAGTAAAGCAAAGACGGACTTGGAGCCCACATTGGTGCTTTAAACACTAAAAATTGCATGAGGGAACCTTTATAACACATTCCAAGGATGATTTCTAAATATGAATTATCCAGCAGGAGAGATCAGAATGCAGAAGCCAAAGAGAGTCAGACAGAATTCACTTTAAAATAGAAGCTGGCCTAACCTTCATCTTTCACATGGGGTTCAAATATCTCTTTAGAAGTCTCTGCTTCATGTAATATGCTATGATTTTCCTCCATCTTTTGTAAGCTTTCTAATGCTGTGCTATGTTGAGTCAAAGCTCTCAGAAGAGCGATGTTGTTTACCAAATCAGGAAGATCTGATGAATTTTCAGCTGTTGTCATGCTTTTCAGGCAACCCATTCCTATTCTTTCACCTCTGTAGACTTCATGAAAGGCATCTGTGCTCTCTACATGTTCAAACTCAGTTTCTCCTATTGCTGCTTCCTCTGGAGATGAGTGGCCTTCTCCTAAAGCACAGACAGGACTTCTGGAAGGGAGAGCATCTTCCTTACATGAAACACCAAGTACCTTTTGATGGTCTTCTGTGATAGATTGGAATGAGCCACAGCAAGGATCGGAGTCTTGCGTCAAAGCCAGCAAAGCACTGCCTGTTTCAATGTCACCACTCCTAGCACCCCAGAAGTGTTCTAAGTCACCGTCTGGGGATTTCATGCATCCTTGCTGTAGAACATCTTCACTCCTTCTGTCCATTGCAGAAATTATTCCACTGGTAGAAATGGAGGAAATACTTTCAGTTTTCTCAGACATTCTGGTTTTAGAGTGAGATTCATTAGTGTCACCAGGCAGAAGATCAGAGTGCTTGCTTTTTATCCACGTTGTGCTGTTAGTGCTCTGCACTGCACAGCCATCAAGATCCCTCTTACTGTCTGTGGCTTCAATACTTAATTGACTTTCATTAATCTCTCTTATGTTGTGCCCATCACTCAAAAATCCCACTTCAGTTCTGGTCTGGTTTGCAGAGTCTTCTGCAATTCTCCCAGTGTCTCTGACATTGCTGTCCCACAGATGAGATGGTGTACCCCTGGTGCAGTGATTTCCATTGCTCTCTCTGTCAAATATTGAACACTGGGCTTCATTTTTACTGTGTGCCACTACTTGGCAGCAAGAATGAAGCCTCAAGGCAGCATGCTGTGCTACATCTTCTCTTTTTAAGCAGTCTGGACTTTGTGAAAGCACGTCTCCTTCAGGGAGTTTATTCACATCTCTTTCACCCATTTCTTCATTGTCTGTGTCATTAAAATCAAAAGCATCCACTAGATTAAAGTTAACCTGCATCACCTCTTCATCTGGACCACAGTCTTTGCCACACGTACTGAATTCCTCCACTACAACTCCCACTTCAGTCAGTATTCCATCTGCAGAGAGCTCCAGGTCACGAGGCACTCCTGAATTTTGTCCTGGCCAAAGCTCACTTTGCAACTTCACAGATGAATTCTCCTGAAGGCTGTTAGTCACTGAATGCTCCCTGTGTCTGGACAGATTATTTTCAAAGGTGACTGGACTTGCTGAACACAATGTGTTACCTGAGGATGGTACAAACTGACTGTCCCTCATTCTATCTGCAGTGGATCCAGGTAGAAAGCAACTATTTGTATTGCTGGGATCTTGTAAATCTTGACTTAAATTATTTGCCTTTTTGTCATCTCCCTGTCCTGTAAATTCTTTATCACAAGGTTGTTCAGCTGGATTTAGAAGCATTTCAGCATTCCATTCCTTCTTATAATTTACAGTTCTCTTCATAAAAGGCTCAATCTCTGGAATGAGTCTTTTGGCAAGGTCACCTGAAAAGGCAGGTGGGATTGTGCTTTCTTGGTTATATAAGCTATCAGTGCTTTCTGATGCCTGAAACCTAGAAGGACATTCTGAGACTTGAGCCGTTGTTTGCTCTCTGCATCCTTGTGTTGGTTTAGCCTTCAAAAGAGATATTATCTGTGCTGTGCTCCTGATGTTGTGTGACACTGCCCCACGACCGGCCATCCAGCTACTGGATTTGACGTGCCCAGTAATTAGAGGAAGTTCTGGCTCCACAAAGGGCTGAGCAGAGTTTTGCTTCCGTGTCTCCTCATATCTGTCAAGAGTCGGAGCTGAAAGCAGTGAGGAGAGGGACATGTGTTCTCTATCAGTATCCATACATGCATCTTCACTAAAGTCTGCAGATAGATTTGTTTCTGCATACTTCTTGCCAATCATAGAAAATAATGGAGAGGTAACATAAAACTTGGATGGTAAAGTACCCTGATACTGCTTAGATAAAGGCAATATTGTTGGGTTTTCTCCATCTTCCACTGTTGCTGTTTTCTTCTCAACTTGACGTGGCCCTTGGAAACCCTAGCAGAGAAATGTTAAATTAATTCTACTCAGAAATCAACTCCGCATTTTGTAACCAAATGTTGAAAAGAGAGCACACTCCATAAAATATACTCTGATCAAGTAGCATGTGAGGATTCCACAGGTCTATAGAAATAACCTCAAGCCCTTGCAATTTTCACTACAACCTTGGCAACAGCAATCCTGCCACAGCAAACAGATTTAGTAACCTCTGAAAAAAACAGCTACCAGTAACACGTTCTGGCTCACAGTTCCAAAAAACCAGGAAGACATCATCTATATATGTGTCATTCATTAGAAGATGTGCTCTTTGTGTTTTAAAATGGATATTAGCAGGACACATAACTTTTGAAACAAAGACATACTGTGAACTTCCTTTTCAAGCCGACAGACAGATGTCTTGGAGGCAGAACACCAGGTTTTACACCATTTCTACCCGCTGCTGGAGTTGTAGCTTTCCTTGGCAGATCTTCAAAAGGTTCTTCATTCACTTTCAGTGCTTCAACTGTGATCAAATATCGTTCACTTTCTAAACTATCTCCAGCATTCAACTGGAAGAGAAAGCATCAGTGTGTACATAAGAGTGCTATATATAAAAAAAAAAGCCTTCTAAATATAGTTTTATAAATACTCATATGTAAAAATTTCAGAAATTTATACCCAGTATGTCACAGATGCCATATAAATACTTAAATTAAAATATATATACTAGAAAACATTAGCACTTAGCTTCAAGTCATGCTTATTTAATGTGTTACTGTAATACATTGCTTTTACTCAAAAGGAATAAAATTCCATAAAACCTCTACACTGGTCCTGGAACACCAATAACACTTATCAATAAATAGAAGCTGGTTTTGCTTTCTGTTATTTGCACTGTAGCAAACTTTCATATCCACAATAAGAAAAAGTGCTACCTTCATTATCAAACAAGAGGTTGAAATACTTCCTGAAACACAAACTACAACGAAGCATAAAAAAACCCCCAACCTCCAAACAAATCATACCTGAGAATTTATGAAAATACTTTCCAAACATTGTCCTTTATCATCAAACAATATAGCCTGCAATGAAAAAAACCAGAATTTTAAATAACTGATTTTATTTCACAGACCAACTAGGTTGCCACTGACAGTCCAGCAGTAGCAGATGTTAAATCCAACAGTAATAAATCCAAGTTGTTCACCTTCTTTCTACCAGTGCTAATCCTCAGAATTCCATCTTGCCACGTTTTGGATTTCTTCATTTTTTGGTGAGTGTATAATACCTGTTTTAAATGTACAAAATGTTGGAATAACAATAAGAAGATATTTAAATAATGCAGCAGCTATTTATTTCTCCATAATTGCACATAGTGTTAAAAATCACTTGCCGTAAATTCTTGAGAAGCCATTGCTTTGGTAAAACAGTCATTGAACAGCTTATTTCACAACTATTCACATCTTCATACAGCCTGAGAGACAGCAAAATGTTCAGAATCCACCTGAGCTGTGAAGGAAATTTATTGACAAAACCCGCAGATGTCAGTTCACTTTTTCTCTTTTTTCCCCCCAGAGAGCCAGATGCCAGACAATGTCACAGCAGCCAAGTACAGCTGATGTGGGCATTCTAAAAAGAAACTCTAAACAGAAAAACTACTGTAAGAAAATATTTTTATAGATGCCAACATATTTTCTAATTTTCAAGGGAATCCATTTAAATGAATAGCTGGTAACTCTGAAAACTCCAGTGATTATACTGCTATTCTGAATTAACATGTTTACTTGCAGAAAAAAAAAATACCCTAGAAGCTATTAACAGAATAATTTTGTAAGTTTATTGACTCTGGACTTGGTCATGCATGCTTAATTCATGTTAAAGATAACTGACTTTCAAACCAGCTATCCGTGAAGTCAAGCCTCTTTACATATTGAAAGTTAGATCACAGTAACTTTTAAAATAACCTTTGATGATGAAATGAGGAACAAGTCACTATAAAAGCAAAGTATAAGTCATCTGCAGAAGCTGTGACTGACTGCTGTACGTACTGGTTTATAATGTTTGATCGGCACTGTAATTTGCATCCTCGTTTGGCCTCAGTTCAATCCATTCACAGCACTGCAAGGGACAAAGTCAGATTTGTCAGCTCCTCCTACACTGAAACAGTTTTGTCCTGGTTTCACCGGGACAGATTCGGGCCTGCCATGCTCTGCAAACCATTAGCAGTGTGGAGTCATCTGGGGCAGCTGCCCTGCGTTGGCTGCAGGTGTACCCTATACCAGAAACATCACTCAGTATAAAAGAAGGTTGCCCAGGACAGGGGCTCTTTCTGCTCCTCCTCCCCATCCCTGAAGGGGCTTGTTCATCATTCTGCTTCCAAGGACTGCCTTTCCATTTAGTGTGACTGCCATACACTCACTGGGCTGACTATAACTTTTTGTACTTTCTACTGGCATTGGTGTTAGTTTGGCTGTTTCATTAAATCCGTGTTCATTTCAACCCGCGGGACTCCTCTCCCTTTTCCCATCTCACTTTTCTGCTAGCAACAGAGCAACTGCTGTAGTTTAGCCCCGGATATGGGCTGAAAATTTTATTTTAAGAAGGGAGAGAGACTGACACTGTTTCTTACGGCTGCCACCTTCTTGGCAGTCTCTGGGGTTTTTTAAGGTGCAAAACCGTGGAAATGGATCCAGAGAATGACTCTTTTAAAGCAGCCGGACCAATGCGAGCACTTGCAGAAACTCCCCAGGGAATGCCAAGGGACAGGGAAGAGCAGGAACACTGCTAGCGCACGTTCACCCAGACCTGGGCAAGCCCCTTTCCCCCCCGCAGCCGAGACGTGCCCGCCATACCCCTTACGGCCCATCAGCCTTTCATTCCGCACCGCGCCAGCCACGGCCGCCTCCCCGGGAGCTCCTCTGACGATGCAGCGGGCAGGCCCCGCCGCCCCGTGGGGCTGCCGCAGCCCCGAGCCCGCGGGTGCCCCTGCGGCTGAGGGCGCCCGCCGAACGCCCCGGTCCTACCCACCTAGGCTGGGCAGAGACGCGAGATCGCCGCCACAGTCGCCGCACTCCCCTCTGGCGTTCGAAACTTCCCGCCGCGGCCCCCGTGACGTCAGAGCGCCCCGCCGCGAGGAGGAAATCACGTGCCCCGTGCGCGAGGCGCGCCAGCCACCGCCCTGCGCATGCGCGGGCCCCGCCGCGGGGCTTTTCTCCCTGTGGGGGTCGCGCGTCGCGCTGGGACTGACGACGGCGGTGGGGTCGCGGTAAAGGGGGCAGGGCTCGCCCTGCCGCGGACGGCGCGGTTCGGTGTTCCCGCGGTGACGTCGCCTGGCCGAGCTCCCGCGGGCGCGGCGGCAGGTCAGTGGTGCGCGGCGGGGGGGAGCCGGGCACCGGCGATGGCGGCGGCGCAGGCAGGGGGCGCTGCCTTCCCCCCCTTTTCTCCTGGCCGCCGTTGGGCGCATGCGCTCTGCGCGCCTCGCGCGGTCCGGCTGAGGGGCGTCCGTTGGGCTGAGGGGGCCGCGCGTTTGGCCGGGCCCCTAAGGCGGGAACCCGCCGCTCCCTGCGTGTCGCTCCCTGCGTATTGCCCGCGGGTGCCGTCATTTAACCGTGCCTCCATTTCCCCTGTGGCGGCCCTCTGCCCACCCAGTGCCCAGTTCCTGGACATCTTTCCGTCCCGGTGCCCGGTTCTCCCGACGAGTGTGACGCGTTCCTGAGGGTTTCTAACGACCCATGTCCCTCAGCGCCTCCGTGGGGCTCTGTGGGGGCTTTACCTTCAGGGGAAGTACAGGTGGTGGTGCTGGCTATGGTGCCTTCCCACAGGGTCGAGACCTGCTCTCATTTTGGAGGAAAGAGGGGAACGTAGAGAGTGCCTAACTTCAGGCTTGCTTTACCTTTTTTTATGCATACAAGGTCCATTAGCGATTACAGTAGTAGCGCTGAAACCTACAGCAGTCAGTACCGGTGCAGCTGGCAAATGTATGGCAGTCGGCCTTCTTGGTATCCAGGATTTAGCCATATACTACCCTGGCAAAGATTTAAGTCAGGGCTGGAAAATTAGATTTCACATCGTGTTTGTCCCCTTTGTTTGAAAAGGAAAGAAGATGGGTTTCTCCTACAGTTGTGCAGTGCTTCTGGCCCGGTCTGTGTGCAGCTGCTAGCAGGGCAGCAGAATGTCTCACTTTTCTACCCATGTCTGTCCTACTCCCAAGTGCTTATTCTGCTGGTTATTCAGCTCCTTAATGAGTTGGTTTAGCCCACTCATCCAGCAGCAGTGAAGGACCAGAAAATAGCGTCTTTTCATATCACAGAGCTGAACTGGCTTACCACAGGGTGAAACACTCTGGGGGAGGGCTGTGTAGTAAGTCAGATGAGAGAGCTGGGCTGTGCTGTTGGTATCAGTGAACTGTTGGTTCACATAGCTGAATCCATCTAATCGTAGTCTTGTGCTGCGGGCCTACATTTTATCAAAAACACACTTTGCACCTCCTGTGATGACAGAGGAGAGGGTAACCATGACAGGGTTGACAGTGTGATCTGCCTATGTCTGGAAACAGTCCTAACACCCATCCCTGTCATGGTGAAGCAAAGCCTTTTCTGTTTGTGAGCACACCAGTTTTGTGACATCTATTGAATGCCTTAAAATGTAGGGTTAAGATGATGTATTGGTTTAATTGCTTAAAATAGGAAGAAAGCAGGAGGTTCTCTCTTCTTAGGTTAAGAAAAATATTCTGGTCCCCATATGTAAAATTCTGTCTTTACTTAGCTTGCTTTTCATATGGTGAAAGGCAAGATAAGAGCTTAAACTGCTGCAGCTCTGCCTGTGTATATGTTAAAGTAAGAATACCCAAGATGGGTTACAGAATGTGCCTTTGAAAGTAGTTTCATGTTTGCTGAGTACTTGCAAATGATTTTGAAGCGAATGTCCAGAACTGTTGCCCCTGACTATATGGAAATATTTCCAAGGTATAAAATGTATTTTGAATGCTGTTTCCTATTCCCTGTGCCCCTTCTAGGCCAATTTTGCCAATATAAGTAAATAAGTAGATAAGTTACTATGGATTTTTGTGAACTTGTATTCTTTCGATTTACATGATCTTTGCTTTCTCGGAGTCGTCTGTTCCCCCCTCCCCCTGCTTAACTGTTCCTCCTTTTCCTTGTTTCACTCTCGCATGTAGAGGCACTGTGATTTTATTTCATGAGGAAAAGCTGAGGGTTGGCAGCTGTTCTGCTTTAACAGTGAAGTTTTGACCCTGCTTTGGTTTCTTCAGATTTTAGTTGTTTATCAGAACAGAGTTTGTGGCTGTGAGGCTGGAAGTGTGAGAGTTGGCAAGTCAACAAAATACAGGCTATCATATACCTTGTTATTGCATTCATTGATGAGCTGAGGTTTCCAAGAGTAATTGCAAATGAGAAGAATACCAACCAAAAAAAAGCGAGTGCTATGAGTTACTGACATGCTTATTTACAGACAGTATTACCTTAAATCCTGAGTTTGAATCTAGTGTTGTCTCAGGTGTATTTCAGATTGTGCACAGGTTTTAATTGCACGTTCACAGCTGACGTTTGCTCTGACTCCATATTTCCAAGCTTATCCAAAGCGATTTTCACAAATCTTCACTTGTAAAGCAGGGAGCACAAAGTGAGGGATCTGAGGGGGAAGCCCAGACTACTGGGCTGGTTGTCTTTAAGCTTGAATGAGAACCTCTCTCCTAGGAAGGAAGTCCCAAGGCTGAGTGGTTTGAAAATGCATGAAACACTTAGATGGCTTATTAAAATACAGCTTTGCTGTACTCAAGCCACATTCATTATATGTCAGTGTGGTCATTTAATGCTGCTCAGTCGCTGGAAGAATCCCATAATATTATATTATACCTTTAATGGTGCAACTCGCTATAGCCCTCAGCTGAATAGTGTTTTGTTCTGCTGATTATTAATATAAATATCTTGCTGAAAGGCTTAAACGGAGCTTGAACTTCGATTGGAAGTTTTACCTGGCTTATCTTTCCAAGGTGATTGTTCACCTTTCCCTATCTTGAGTGATCAGCTCACAGCAGGGAGAGAAACTGATATCCGGCTAAGGAAGTCTGATTTGCATAATAATTTGAAGAGCATTTCCATTTTTGTCACCCTGTTGTAGAGGCGAGCTTCCTCTCTGATGGGTGTACTAATGTTCCCTTCTCTGTAGCCTTGGCAGAGAGCTGAGAAGTCTTTCATATGGTGATTGTGACATTAATTACTTAAATCTTTGTGTTAATTTCATTTTCAAAAAGCTGTCTGCCTTTGGCAGTGTCGCTTTGTTTTGCTCATGTAAAATGAAGTACTGTGGTGATTGGCAGTTTTCAAGGAGGGCTGACTAGCTGCAGCAAATCGAAATGTGAACAAGAAAGATGAATTGATGCATTTAAAAGGTTTTATATTTTTCAAGATAAATCTGTAGATTCAAGTCACTTCCCTCTAGTTAGTCCCCAGTTCTAGGCACCCAGTTCTGAGGTTCTGACAGAACTTGATTTGCCACTAAAATCAGTGACAGTTGATGAAGGAGCCCTTAGCAGAGAATGAAAAAATTCTGTTTAAGTGTGGCATATACTCATTGCCACAGGGACTAGCAAGTAAGAATATGTTAGAACATACTCAAAAGCAGGATTGGAGGATTTTGAATTCCTGCCCTTTGGTAGGGCCTTGGCAACTGACTGATGGCTTTGCATTTTTGAGACAAAAAAGACGATGTTTAAAAGCAGACTTTACTGTTACCAGACCTGTCATGAATATCAACTCAGTGTCTAAGTATATCTTTACGTTGTGTTTATGTATAAAGACTAATACATGCTTCTCATTTGGAGCTCTACCATAAATATTTGCAGCTCTTCAGCTGCTGTCTGTGTGCAGTGTGGATTTATGATATATGCCTGCTGAGCCCAGTGCTCTGGACAGCTTTTCAGAAAGCACCTATATAATTCAGTTTTTTATTTCCTTGCTTTGCCTTTTACATAAAAGGGTAATTTTCAAAGTGTAGAGTGCTGTGGGTTTTTCCTTTGTTCTTTCTGATTGTTTGTACTGGGAGATACGGGGAGTGGAGAACAAATTACTTCTGTCTTCAAGTCTAAAAAATGTTTATTAGGAGGGAAATTATCTGCTTTATAGGTTTAGGTTTTGTAGGCTCTCCTTAGCAAGTAGCTTGCTTTCCTGGTAACAGGGAAGTTCAGTTTATTAAAACACACTTTGTGACCTGCACAAGTGCTTTAAAGAATTCACACATTATATGTGTGTGTGTGTATATATATATAAAACAAACTATTTTATTAATAGTACTGCTTTTCTGATAACTCTCAAAAGCAGTTTGAACTGTGAATCTCATGACTGCTGCTGAAAATCAAAAGTTACTGTTAGAAATCTAGTGGGGAGGGCAAACTGTTCACAAGGCATTCTGAATTAGTACAAATTTCAAATGAAAACCCTGCAGTTTGGTACCAGCTTGCCTCCAGTGAATCTCTGTGGTTAAAGGGCAGTACTGGCTGCCATGAGACCTGAGCTGCAGCTTAGTCTTCATCACACGGTTATTGTGTGATCTGATTTTCCTCATCTTCTGTATGCTTTCTGTTTTTCTGTGCTGCTACTAAGGAATGCATGTAGTCTCACGGGGGACGTGTGAAGTTTTTTGTGTAAGCTAAACCAAGAATATCTTTATTTTTCTCAAAGGTTATATTTAACTTGCTGTTGACAGAATGACAGGAATGGAGACTGAAACTGCAAGAGAGAAGGCCATGGAAGAAGAAAGCACTGAACAGAAAAAGGAGAGAGAGAAAAAGAAGAGGTCAAGGGTTAAACAGGTGCTTGCAGATATCGCCAAACAAGTGGATTTCTGGTTTGGTGATGTGAACCTCCACAAAGACAGATTTCTCCGAGAACAAATAGAAAAATCCAGAGATGGGTGTAAGTTTATATTCACTTGGTTTCAGTAAACTGACATGTTTAACTTTCTTCTTCACTATGTCACTGGTGAACATTTAAAAATTACTTTGAGGTGCATGCCTACTCCTGGGGAAGACAGGGGTTTCATACTGGAAACCAGCATTAGGATAAGCAGCTCAGGAGGCTACCAGTGTTTACAAACTGTATTTAGTGGGGTTTTTTTTCCCTTTCCTTTACTAGCGTAAGGTAGAGGCATCTGCAAGGGTAGAAATGCCTGTTTGGGAGACCTGATTCATCTTTTTTTAAAAAATTTTGTATCATTCTAAGAAGAGGCAAGCAAACAGGTGTCATTTTAGAAATATGCAGAAATTCAAATGTCATTTGGATTTGCCATTAGATATAGGTATTTTTTGTGTCTGTTTTCTGCATGAGTTTGATATGTGAGAAATTGTGTATTAGGGCTGCTGTGGGCATCTTTCCTTACGGCAATGTTTGACTCCGGAGTAGGAAATTGAGCTTGGTTCTGAAACTGTATGCCAGTTTTTTTAGTAAATTAATTTCCACATGAGCTACAGTGACTAGTACGCAGTCTGCTGTGTAATTGTTCAAATAAGCGTGTGATGCCAGATGGATAGAAGTGCAGTATGTCTGTAAAAAGAGGTGGTCTTTTTCCATTAAAAAAAAAAAAAAGCAGCTGTTTACAGAAGTATTTACTATTTTTTTTTATTTTCTTAAGGAGCTCCTATTTATTGGAAATAAAAATCATTAGTCCAGTTGCATGGTGTGAAAAGTGTAGCCTTGTAACTGCTTAGTGTAGGTCTCAATTATGTTCAACTTCAAGCTAGTTTTTCAAAACAGGGCCTTATGAGGAATAAAATTTACCCTACATTTTGTAGAGTTATTAGAGCTTGGATGTCTTTTATCTTGTATTAGTCCTAATAAAAGTTATTTTCTGTCAAGGTTTTAGCAGCATGACTCATGGCAACTGGAGTGCAAGCAGGGGCTCTTTTGTGTTGGGAAGGCTGAGTTAAACACTTAATTGAGTACTTGAAGGAGAGGCATGTTTTCAATGCAAATTGTTTTTGTATTGTAAAACTACATCAGAAAGGGGGTTTTCTTCCTTTCTTTTACAAGATAATAGTTATCAGTGGGGAGGTAAAAGGACGAAATTCCTTTGATAAAGGTTAGCACAAAAGAAAATTAAATATAGTTTTACTTGAAACTTTCATTTTGATGGTAAACGTTTTCTATAAATCCTGGGTTACATATTGTACTTAGGACTTGCAGGTTGTTTTACAGAAATACTAGTGGAGTTTTAATATCACATCAGAACACATAATGCTTTCTGGGTTACCCTGATTTCATCATTTGCACTTTTTTTTTATCCCTAGATGTTGACATATCACTTCTGGTTTCTTTCAACAAGATGAAAAAATTGACTACTGATGGAAAATTGATCGCTCGAGCAGTTAAAAGTTCCTCTGTTGTAGAGGTGAGTAATATTTCACTCTCTGGTATCTGCTGATAACTGGAGTAATGATAGTGGTACTGAAATGGTCAATAATCTTATGGAAGATGCTTGTTTTGTCTCTTGTTACCTGTAGTTGGATTTAGAAGGAACTAGAATCCGCAGACGCCAGCCGTTGGGTGAGCAACCGACAGATGTGGATAGTCGCACAGTCTACGTGGTAAGGTTGACTGTGCTGTCCATGCCTCATGTCAGGCAGAGGGCTTGATTTCTAACTGCAACTCTACTACACCTCCTCTTGTTAATTCTTTGAATGTCAAACCCACTGTCCTTTGTCTATTGCAATCTAATTGAATGAACAATATTTTTTATTGCCACGTAGTTTTACCAGAACTAGAAGGTAGATCTGCTTTGAGAACATCATGGATTTAGTGCAAGAAATGTTTACATATGGCATAAAAGCTAATAGAATTTTATTATCTTTTTTTTTTTTTTTCCCCCCCTACCAAAAGACAAGGACGGTGGGAGGGAGGGAAATTTTATAGATGCACTGAATATATAACACTAAGGCACATGGAATAGGGTCAGTGTGCATGTTTAATACAGTAAATATTTTTTTGTGTCAGAAGTGTATATGTGCATTGATACTTTTGTTAAGGCAGGGAGGGACTGAGCTGGTGACTGACTGCTGTGGCTTGTGCAGTGTATGTATGGGAAATAAACTAAGCAAAGGCAAGTGAGCTGTGGCAGTGACCATGGCAAGAAAGTTTGGTACGCCAGTGTCTTGTACCAGCTTAAATCATTTTAAATGCTGAGCAAAGAGCTGCTTCGCCTGCTTGTAAGAAAAGGTGCACTTTCATTTAGCTTTTAATGCTTTCACTAGGCTTTTCCAGTGCCCCCAGAGGAGCAGCACTGGTATCACAAAATATTTACAAATTACATTCATGTAGTCAAAACTTTAGAATGCTGAGCTGCCTCTGAGACATGTTCCATATGCTATCATACTGACTTGATTAGTTTTATCAAACAGGATCTGGCTGAGTTTGCAAGATGGTGAGGATACTTGCCGAAGTATAGGCTGTTTACAGAACGTTACTCCAAACACCTCTGGTTTTGTAACACAAACATAATTCTCTTCAAGGCAGAATGTACCTAATGAGCTAGTCTTATTTTTAGGGTGGGGGTTTTTTTAGGGCACTTTTTTTTTTTAATCCTAATAGCACACAGTCCTATGGCTACCTTGATACTGAAGTGAATTAAATTAAAATAGTAAATTAAAATGACCCCCAGCATGATGTGGCAGAGTGGTGGTAGCATGGAAAGAGATCTGATGGTTGAGTTGTCACTTAAAATCCTGTATGTGTGGGGTTTTTTAATAGAATTGAAGGCAGTGTGGAATTCCCTTTGTCTCTAAAGAAAGCTTTTCCTGACTAACGTCAATTTATGTATATTCTTGTAGCTGTTAGCAGCTATTAGTAATTTTAATCAGACACCAGGCTTTCCACGATGAAGGTACATAATAATAATGCCCAAAGTGCTAGCACATCCAGATAAAGAGAAGCTGGATTACTCTGATCATTATGTTCTTTAATCAAAGCCCAGAAAAGGTGGTTAGTAGTTTGGGGGTTTTTTTTCTAAATACAGTGTGCCAATCATGGTATTTCCCTGACATGATTACAGATACTGTTTAGAACTTCTCAAATAATTTGTCTATATCATTTTTGGAGAAGATACTCTAAATTTAATGAACTGCATAGTCTTAAAAACATAGCTAAATGGCTTTTAATTTTAAGCTTTTCTGTAAGACCAAAATAGGTAACTGGTGTGTCTTGTAAGTTACTAAGTTCATGGAGATCTTATTTAGAGATATGTAGGAAGCCATTATGTTCTCGTACTGCTGCCAAACAGGGTGGGTGTTTTTCCTTTTAAGAGACTAGTCTATGAGGTATCTGCTTTTTATACTGCAATTACAGAAACGTTAAGCCGTGTTAAGTGGTATGTAACAATGGGGGGGAGCAGGAGTTGTCAGTGTTGGTAAGTTCTGTTAAATTCTTGAGTGGGTGAAAGAAAGATTTCTGTGTTGAATTACTACAAAGGCTACAGCTAAAGCCTCCCTGTGAGGGGATTTATACCGATTGTCTTCAACAGCAGCTTGTTTTCTGAATTTGTGCAGGAAGTCAAAGCTCCGTTTCTGAACTAAGAATTGAGGCTTAAAAATGTTTCTTTAAGGGATAGTAACTACATTATATTTTTACAGTCTCATTTAGTTTAGAAGTTTTTGTTCAATTTATCTGAAACAATCCTATGGTTAGTGACTTTTTTCATATGCTTTAACATAAACTACGCTTTGACATACAGTATTATTTTGTACTCATCCCATAATACTTTTAAAGCTTCAAGTAACTGGCTTTTAAACTTTGCATCAAGCCATAATGAAACGTTTTTCTCAGGCAGGCACAATTCATGCAAAAATAGCATTCTACCCGAGTGTGATAAATAGTGTTTTCTTACAAGGAAAACCTTTTAGTGCAGTAACTTGCCATGAATAAAATGAAGTATGGCTGACTCTCTGTTGTTGTTTAGGCAGGAATTTGAGAGCAGGATTTTAAAGTATTCAGTTTGGTCTGCTTCAGAAATGCATATGACAGAATTTCTCTTTGATAGATGAAGGGAAATGTTTAGGAACTGACATATGTCTGGAAGCTGCTACAATATGCTTCTATATTAAGGACTTTATAGAAATAAAAATTGGACTGTTTTATCATCCAGGAAGCTGGCTGAAAGTTTCTACTGCATTTGAATAAGTAGGCTGTAAATACTAACTGCTGAGCTTTAAAATGTCAGCTACTAGCAGGAATTTATCAGTTTGAGTACTGACTCTTCACAGATGTACAAGAATTCTTCGCGATACCTGAATTACCAACAATAGTAATTTAAAAATCCTTGTGCTTTGCAGTGAGTAGTTTGAGACAATGCAGAATTATGTGTACTTAAAGGTCTTAAATTTGCAAAGATATTTCATGTTGCAAAGATGCAACTGCAGGAGAGGTCTTGGTATCTGTCACAGGAAGAAGATGAACATCTAAATTAAATAAATAATGTATTTGTTATAGGTGTATGAATGACTAGAGAACCATTTTTCAGGTCACTGTTTTACTACCTGAATACTATGACCTCTACACAAGAATACTTGCTGAAATAAAGGTCTCAATGTTGTCACATCAGACTTAAATCTATTTTCTTGTGACAATTTTTTGATTAGAAGATGTAGTGAACCATCTAATAGAATGGTAGTACAGTAGTGAGAAAATGACAATGATTTCTTTTCTTTTTTTAGGAGCTGCTTCCCAAAAATGTCAATCACAGTTGGATTGAGCGGGTGTTTGGGAAGTGTGGTAATGTAGTTTATGTCAGTATACCCCGCTATAAAAGTACTGGTGATCCAAAGGGGTTTGCTTTTGTTGAATTTGAAACTAAAGAGCAAGCAGAGAAAGCTATTGAGGTGAGTGATGGTGCCTCTGGTCTATTAACATTCTTTCTGATTGTCCCTTTGTGGTATTGATGGTGTAGTCTTTACTAGTTCTCCTACTGAATCTTAGAGAAATTCCTAAAATATTATAATTTTGAAAGTTTAGCAGGAGTGACATTCCTGTCTCCTACCCCCAGACCTGCAGTCAACTTCACATTTCTTTAAAAGTGTAATTCTGTTAATAACCTGGAGAGTTAGATGCACAGTGAGTATTTTTTTTGGAATAATTTGGCGGGCTGCTTTTGGCATATTTTGCAGAAACAGATATCTGTGTAACAGTACAGTGGCTATTCAGTTTCATCAGACAAGCATGGCCTTACCTCATTTTCTGTATTTAGGTCTAATTTAAGTTTAAAACCCATTTCTGTTTCAATATCATGATAGTAACAGACGCATAAAGATATAACACGGTCATTATATGAAATCAAGCAAGTTCTGCACTCAAAAAGCAAACAACAACAAAAAAACCCCACAAAACTCACCACACCACTGAATGTATGGGAAGAAGAATGTAGACACCTCTGGACTCAGGAGGGGCTACATCTTTCTTGAATGACTACAGGACTGCTCATTTTAACTTGGGTTGAGATGCTTTAGAAGAAGAAAATAAGACTTTTATAACGGTGTGTGGATTTTAATTTTTTTGTTCTTTTTTTTTTTTTGAGTTTTTGAATAATCCACCAGAAGAAGCACCACGGAAACCTGGGATTTTTCCCAAAACAGTGAAGAACAAGCCTGTTCCTACACTGAATACAAGCAACAGCAATGTAGTAGGTAAGTGTTAAGTTACTGGGATCAAGAAACAAACTGGTTTATGCCTCAGCTTCTGAAGAGAGAATTTTGAATTGCTGTGTTACTGCAGTCTAATCTCCGGTTTATTAGAAACTTTATACAAAAAATAATGCGTGTTGTTGTTTGGCCAATGTAGGCTTAAGAAAGAAAGTGTAAAACTAAAATACACTAGATTTGTGTCTTTTTGTTTTCCTGATTAATAAAGAACTTAATTTCTTTTTTTCCTCTGTTGCCAGCTGCTACCATTAGTCATTGTTGGGCTGGCAGAGCAGCTTTCAGGCTGCATAAGAAATCATTATTTAAGCATTTAGCATTAGCAAAAGACAAATTTGACAGATTGTTTTAAAAATATTTAGCATTGAAGGGAAAGTTATACAGAAAAGCAAACTGATATTTAAACGTTAGTGCTGTTCAGATGAGTTTGTGATCATCTGACATGTTTCAGAGCAAACCTTGTGGTATTCTCTCTGCTGAAACTTTCTGTGAACTGTGAAAACTGGATTTTTGCTCTTTCTATCTCTGGCTATTTGAGCAGAGTAGTCTGTAGCAAATGAAATTTTTTACAATGTATTTGCAGTTCCACTTAATGATTCATAACTACTTGTAAAAATCTGGAGGATAGCGCTGAGAAAAGAATCCTGAATTCACAGTTGAACATGTTTCTAATAAATACATATTTTTTTTTCAGACTGGTTAACATTCTGCAGTTTAGTAGGTAAATAGTTGTTCTTTATGTAAACAGTGTGATAGATGTGCATTGGGATGAATCTCTCCTATTCTCAGAATACCAGTCAGCAGTCTTTTTTAATTTTCTTGGTTTTGGCCTAGAAAGAGGAAGGTATCCCTTCTCAAAGGTGAGTAAGGGGTGGCATAACTATGTGCATCTTTTTAGTTAAGGAAAAGGAAAGAAGTCTGTCTCCTTTAATGTGAGAATCCTGTAGTCAAGCTGCCCAAGACTGAGTCTCATCTGTGGGTTTTTTTTCTCTTCTACTTGCAAGCCCTAGGAAGAGCTTTGAGGCAATGTATTGCAGCTCTCCTGTAGGCAGAGATGGCACAGACATCCCAGATTATGATGACGTGTGGTATTGTGTTTATTTAGGCCAGTTGTTCTCATCTGTTTTTTAAGCATTGCCAGTTTGAAATATTTTTTTTTTAATACAGAAGAGAAGAAAAAGAAGAAAAAAAAAAAATCCAAAATCAAGAAAGAGAGCAGCAATGCACAGGCATCTGGAGAGGCAAAGGAATCACACACAAACACTACAACGGAGCAAGTACCTAAGTCAAAGAGACACAGGACTTCATCAGAGTGTTCAGAAATGGAGGGAGTTGAGACCCACAGACAACCCTCAAAGAGAGAGAAAAGAAAATGGGACAGAACAGAGAGCTCAGGGGTACATTGGGAAAGCAGGCCGGGGAAGAGAAAAAGAACCAGCTCTGGAGATGGTGAGACATCAACTCCAAAAGTCAAGAAAACTGTTCAAAAGGATGAAGTTCATGCTGTAAAAGATGAAACCACAGAAGCTCCCAAGGAATCAAATGGTAAAACTTTGTTGCATGGGGTTTTTTTTAGTATTTTCACGATTTATGTATGAACGACATCAAGTGGTGGATGTTAACTCTTAAGAGATTACAGTGACATACTTAGTAATGAGGGAAAGGTCTTGATAAGGAGAAAAGCTTGAGTTAAAAGAAACTGCATTTGCAGCTGAAATCATATTTGTAGTGGCTTAACTTTAAGTAAAAAGGAATCTTAATATGCTAGAGGGCAAGGAGCAAGTGAGTAAAGTGGGGATTGCAAAGAACATGACTGGGAAGCGGCAAGAAATGTAACAAAATGTAATGTGTGTAATACAAATGCATTAATGAACTAATGAGTTTATTATTTTAATTCAACAAGTAAACCCTTGCAGCGCTGGTGAAACTTTCAGACACCGAATTTGCCTTTGAAAGACTGAAAAACCAAAGTGGTAAAAGGTTGTTCTGCTTGGGTCAGTAGGTGAAAAATGGTTGATAGTGGAGGCATAAACAAGGTTAGTTCAGCAGTATGTGATGTTCCCTGCAGTAAAATAGTGAGTCATTCCAAGGAGGTAGTTTGCATGGAAGCACTGAAGTAGGGTAAATCTCTTCAGAAGTAAAAATAGTTCACGAAAAAGTTAATATGAATGAGAACTTCACTCAAGTAAAGTATGGATTAAAACAGTCAGCCTAGGCAAATGGTGACACTTAACCTAGATAAGCAAGATTAAAATACAAAAGAAAAGGCTGCTGATCTCCATTTCTTACATGAGATAAGGGGTGGGGGGGGGGAANGCATGCAGATATTGCTATAAGTAGGCTTTTGAGCCTGTAACCGATTTCTAGAAACGCATTCACGAACATTAGGATCCACCGCCACTGAAACATGGAAGCACTTACTTTTTTNGATTAAAAACTCCATTGAAATGACATTTGGGTTAAGAAGAAAGTAGAGTAGAAATAATAAGTAGAAGGCTTGAATTTTTGAGAAAGGGACAGAAGAACCTCTGTTGATTAACATTTTTCTTTTGGACTTTTTAATGTAGACGTTTCAGGGGAGGATGACAAAGATAAAAAAGACACATCGCTTTCCAAATCTAAGAGGAAACACAAGAAAAAGCACAAAGAAAGACATAAAATGGGTGAAGAAGTCATTCCACTTCGAGTACTCTCCAAGTAGGTTATGAAACCGATCTATGTGACTAGCTTACTAGCTGGACTTTTAGCTTTTTAGTCTTGGCAGGACAATTTTGCTTATTTGTGATAGTTTTAATTGCAAAAGATTTTTATTGGCTTGTTAAAATTTTATTACCCAACTAGCTTTTTGCCTCTCTCCAAGCCGTGAACATTGTTGTCAGTTACAGGAAAGTTTTTGTATACTTTTGTATAGTTTTTATTGCTTAACAGGCTCATATACATAACGATTTCACAACGTTTCCCACTTTTGGAATATTTTATTTCAGACTTTTAAAACCTTTGTACGTCTGACAGTCCATCACCATTGCTAAAGTGCAATTCCAATTTTGATACAACAGAGTTGCATTATTAGCAACAGTATTAGCCTGTAGCTAAAGGTTCAAATACCAAGTCTCAATTACTGCTGTGTAGAGTTCTGCCTAATAGTTCCTGGACAAATTGTAAAATGTCAACTGTCGGGCTTTANGCAGCAGGTACCTCCATGTTAAAGCAAAGGGAGTCCTTTAAAAAAATTGATTCAAATTGATTCAAATTGCTTCAAACCTAAACACCCCTGAAAGGTTGTCCTGTTCAGTTTTTTGAAGTATGCTTCCAGCCAAAATTCTTCGGTTTACTTTTCCCGGATCAAGAAGAATCTTGAGATGTAAGTGTAGATAAAAAAAGAAATCCTGGGAAGTTCTCAGTATTGCGATCAGGATTCACCTCTACTAAAACATGGAAGCACTTACTTTTTTAGAATCACAGAAAGCACCTCCATGTTAAAGTAAAAGGGGTCCACAAAAAACGGAGTTGCCAATGATGCTTGTCCTCTTCCACCGACATGCTGAGACCTACTGTATCAAACAGAGAAAGAGTTTTAGGTTTTAGTTAAGTATACCAAGAAGAAGAAAAATAAAAGAAAGCATTTAAGAAAAATAAGGGGTATAAGAAAAGTAAACTCCAGCCAAGTTTTAGAAGAGCATAAGCACTGCAAATACTTGCCTCACTCATTCCCCATGATCTTCTCTCCCTTCGAGTGAAGTTAACAAGAACCTCCTTGAGCTTGTATTTATACCAATACCTTGCCGTGGTATGGTGTTGCCTTTTTATCTCTAAGAATCATTACGTGGGTCTTTTGTTATTTTAATGTCTTTGCTCTGCTGAGAATGTATGATCCTGGGTGAGTCTGGATGCTTTTTNAAACATGGAAGCACTTACTTTTTAGGCATCCAGCAAGTACCTCCATGTTAAAGTAGAGGGGGTCCTTGCCATCCTGTGCTATATATACACCACAGCAAAATTCTGCTTTACTGTTACCAAAAATGAAGAGGGAAGTGTTTTCAGTTGAGGAAAAAAGGATTCACCATCACTAAAACATGGAAGCACTTACTATGCAGGAACAAAGCAAGTACATCCACATTTAAGTTGTGGGGGTCCTTAAGTGGAGAGACTAGCAACGAAAANAATCACAGAAAGCACCTCCATGTTAAAGTAAAAGGGGTCCACAAAAAACGGAGTTGCCAATGATGCTTGTCCTCTTCCACCGACATGCTGAGACCTACTGTATCAAACAGAGAAAGAGTTTTAGGTTTTAGTTAAGTATACCAAGAAGAAGAAAAATAAAAGAAAGCATTTAAGAAAAATAAGGGGTATAAGAAAAGTAAACTCCAGCCAAGTTTTAGAAGAGCATAAGCACTGCAAATACTTGCCTCACTCATTCCCCATGATCTTCTCTCCCTTCGAGTGAAGTTAACAAGAACCTCCTTGAGCTTGTATTTATACCAATACCTTGCCGTGGTATGGTGTTGCCTTTTTATCTCTAAGAATCATTACGTGGGTCTTTTGTTATTTTAATGTCTTTGCTCTGCTGAGAATGTATGATCCTGGGTGAGTCTGGATGCTTTTTTTGAAGTATACAGTTGTCAATGTTAACAGCTAAAACCATTACCACAAGATATCCTCCTCTTTAAAAATCCTCTATCAGCTCGTTTGATAGCACAGATTAGGGTAACAATGAGTCGTTCTCACAGTGGCACTATAGGCATTGTGTTTCTGTGGAGCAAAGCTCTAGCTGTTTGCAGAAACATCTCCATGTTAAATGTATGTAAATATATAAATTGCTTCCATGTGGTGGTATTTTTTAACCAAAATGCATTTGAATAGTAAGGAATGTTCTTATCTCAGTGGGTTTTTGGTGAGTTTAACCAGTTGTTGATTTTTCATCAATGATTTTTCTAGAAAAGAAGTGACTGATTCTTAATATAGTAACACAGGAGCGGGTTCACTGAACTAATTCAGTAAATTCCGAGTTCACTGTCTCTGAATTAACTCTGAATTTAGTGTCTGTGCTCTGTGGACTGCCAGTAGAACCAAGCTGGTCTATATGCTTTTTGTGAACATGTAAAATAGTTCTGGGAGTCACTTTATTTGAATGATAGGTTGATCTTGTTACAACTTGCCTGGAATGTTGAAAGCTAAAGCAAAATTAATAAAAATGCTGATATTGACAAGGTTTAATTTAAGCAGGGAGTTCTCTGGTGGTAAGAAGGCTCTGCACTGCTCACCAAGTTCAGCTGGAGCTCTTTGTAAAGCGTTTTGTCCTATCATTGAGTTTCTAAACGTTGTTTTCTCGTTTCAACTGACCTCCTGTGCTGCTGCTTGTAGGACCGAATGGATGGGCCTGAAGCAAGAATATTTGGCCCTTCAAAAAGCCAGTATGGCCGCCTTAAAGAAAACAATGTCACAAATCAAACCTGAGCCTGTGGGAGAGATGGAAACGGAATCTTGTGTGCAAAAAAAGCCTCAGTCTGAAAATGACCAGAGTAATCCTGGTTCTGGTAATTTTTTTTGTCTTGTTTTCCTCATAATTCTAGTACAGAAACCTAAGTGCTTTAAGACAGTAGTCTTCCAGAAAAACTGCAAAATGGGTTTGTTATTAAAAGTAAACCCCCTCTCAGTCAGATACATTTGTGACTAAGGAATTTTATAAGTAAAAACTAAACAAATAATTTCAGCATATTCCAGTAGCACTTCTTAAGGATCTGTTTGGGTAACTAATTGTAAAAGCCTCATAGAGGTAGATCAAGAATCATCTTTTTTTGATGATGTAACTTGGGCCTGATTTGTTTAGGTTGAACTACCTGCAGCCGTTTACAAAACATGTTCTCCAAGTAAGGCATATAAAAAATAGCTTGCATTTGGGTTTTATCTGCTTTATGGCTCAAAGTAGTTATATAATTTTTATCCTTTTAGTTAATTTCTACATTTTTGAGAGCTAGAGTTGTTCTCTTTTTGCTCTGGATCCTCTGTATTTCTCTTTGCTAACTTCAGTACTGACACTTCAATGCTTGCTTACATATTTTTAATAATTCTAAAACTGAGGGTTCAACTATTAACTGTATTGAATAGAATATAAGTAATTCTTATAAGGAGACTCCGTAGGCTGTAAAAAACTTCTCGAAGACTTTTTTGGGAACTATTTTACTTTTTTGCTCACATTGACTTTACCTTATGAACAGTCTTGATCCTAGATTTAAAAAAAAAAAAAATTAAACTACAGTACATTTGATGCCCCTTGTTTCATTTCTTGTGTACATCACGTGTCTTATGTCCTTTCATAGCCTCTTTAGTTTGTCAAACTAATACGTGTTGTTATTTTCCTTTTTTTTTCTTTTCTCCCTTATTTTTGACTTGCCCAGCCACCAGTGAGGACTCTGCCCCTCCCGCCAGGGCGAACACAATGAGGCCCCGCTTCGTGAGTGGAGTAATTGTGAAGATCATTAGCACTGAGCCCCTGCCGAGCAGGAAGCAGATCAAGGTAATGCCTTTGTAACCTCAGGGTAGCTGTTGGCCTTTCCTCTTACAGTGCCCCTCAAAAGGTTGAATATGGAATACCATTTAAACAAGTCTTGCTGATTTTTTTTTTTTTTTTTTTCATTTGTTTGGCCCGTAGCTGTGTACAAATTCTTCTCTAATACCTGCCAATGTCAGATTTTACGACGGCAAAACTAGGGGAAAGAGAATATTTCAAAGCAAAACTTTGCCTTTAGAGTGTTTCAAGCAATGTCAAGTTCATAATCAAAATAATAAATAACCTCTAGAGGATGGAGAGTTCTTCACAGTTTCAATAGAAAAGTTGAAGTCAAAGTGCCCATCATTCTGGCACAATTTATCCCAAGAAATCTATAATAATATATTGGGATTCTTACTATTAACAGGAGTTGGAGAGGAGCTAAAAGCTCTCTGCACGAGAAAACAGCTGTCTTTTTTTTTTTTTTTTTTTCAGTAAAAAAAAATCAAAATTACAAAACCAGTGAGAGTTCAGTGAGAGTGACAGCAGTAAATGTGTCCACTAATTCATTCACTCAGGTTTTTGGTTTTGTGTTGGGTTTTTTGGGTTGTTCTTGTTTGTTTGTTTTGGGTTTTTTTTTACTTCTCCCTGTGGCAAGTGCCCATTTTTCTCTTTTAAAAAAAAAGTTTTAAACATAAAATAACAGATAAATTTTGTTTCACATCACAATATGAAAGTTACACATGTTAAGTAGACTGTTAAGGAAAATAGGAGTTTTAAACTGCAGCCTTTTGAGATGGAAATATTAAAAGTTTTCCACGTACTGAATTGTCAGCGATTATGACACGGGATGTTTTCTTTCACAAATGGCACTTTGGAATGAAGGACAACTGGAGAGAACTTGAACAAGTGTAAGCCGGGTTGCAATAAATATTCAGACCACTTAGGACAAGGAGAGAATGGTTCAAAAAGGGAGTTCTGAGATGACTTCTCAAACTACCTGTATCTATAACTGAGTCATCTGAAGTCACTAGCTTCTTGCAAGTGTATGAAATTTAGTGTGTGCTGAAAACAAACTGCTGATAGGGTTTCGACTTGATCAGTCTTATCAGCCTGGGTGTATTTGCAAGCAGTTGTCTGAGTGCTGGAGACAGTGAGAATGTGGTAGTTCTCCACCTAACATTTGAGGGCTCCTTTGACTGTAGTTTGCACCTTCCTGGGTTAGTTGTGTCACAACTTAACATACTGTGGTCAGGAGGTAAGCCTGCTGTTCTGCTGTAGCTGGAAACAAACCAGTTGGGTATTTACAGATCATTTCCATTTATTCTTTTGGTTTGGTTTTAGGGAAGTGTTTCAGGGAAAAATAATTCCTTATGAAATTATAGGGCAACAAATCAAGATCAGGGTGGCCTTCGCTGTTATGAACAGGTCTTTGGTTCCCATAAGTAAGTGGACAGGCAAAGTATTTCACAAAATGTTAGGAAACAAGGCAGGATTTTTTCGGGAGGCCTGTAGTTGGAAGATGCAATAATCTTTAGGGTGCACTGGCTTTTTCAGGTCAGCAGTGGAAACTGTAAATGATATTTGACACTTGCTGGATTTTTCTGGCTGTACCAGTTGCTTTAATCCAAGGTGCAACTCTTCGACAAAAACTGGCTTGGCCTGTGTTCCTGGTCTCTTACAGCCTCCGCAAACACTGTCACAAAGCAATGCAGCTGGGGTTTTTTCCTTAATGAAATTCCAGAATTGATCTGTCTTTATGATTGGATGGCAGGCTTAATTACTTCCATGCACTGGAAAAGTGTTTGTTTTGATGTTTTACTAGATCCATATTTTGCTGTTACGGCACTTCTCAGAGGTTATAACGCTTGGCAACCCCACTGAACTGTTTGGGCTGTTGTAGTTTTTCCAGGTGAGCATGACTTTGGGATAGCAAAATTAAAGAGTGGAGAGTAGCTTTGGTTTGCTCTCAAATGCTCTCAGCAGTTAATTGTTTTTGTTTAAGGCCCTCCTTGGTAGTGGAGGGTTAAAAGCAGTGTGTAACTCGTGCATAGAAGCATCTTACTGGAGGTGCCTGCTGTGAACAAAATTGACTAGGAATGTGTGGTCTTAGCTAATTTCCCTAACAGCAGGTATTGCAAGTGAAGTACTTCATCTGAAAGAGCATTTGTGACTCTTCTCCCTTCAGCTGGCAGCCAGAATTTTCAGCCAGAGGTCACTTCATAAAGATAGGAAGGATTCATTTACTACTACTCATTTCTCAAATAATCTGCCATGAATTAGTTTGATTTTATGCATTTCATGCATAGCATGAAGTGAGACCTTTTTTCTGTTGGACCAACATGTATCAATGTTGTAGTACACAAATAATTTTTCTTTTAAAAAAGTCCATACGGATACAGTATTGAAACAAATTGGTAACTGTTGATGATCCATTATTAAAATTTAATATCTTCAGGAATTACTACTTCAGATTGTTATTGGAGGGCAGTATGAGAGAAATAGATGTTGTAGCCTCCTAAATCAGAATTCAATTAACTTTCTTAGGAATATAAATTCTAAACTATCTGAAAAGGGAGTCATTGGTTAAATGAAAAAGTTCAGTTTTTTTCTACTTCAGGACCTTTTTGAAACTGTCAGTGACCTACAAGCAGTCACAAGAGTCACTCTTTTGCTGTTCTTGTTTTGAACTCTGGTTTCTGCTCTGTGTTCTCTCTCACACACTGCTAGAATGCCTTGGCAGGGCTGGCCAATGTCGCTTATGTTGACACCCTGGAGGGGGACACAGAATGTCACGTCCGTTTTAATAATCCTGAGGATGCACAGGTGGTTGTGAAATCATACAAAGAAATACAGACTAAAACCAACTGGAAGCTTGAAGTTCTCACTGGTAAGACTTCTTTTTTTAATGGTAATACAGGAGGAGACTTGAGTACTGTGAAAAGGATTGTATCACAGGGTAGCTTTATAGCTATGTTTAGATACCTTGGCAGAGGAAAATACTGCTTTTTTTTTTTTCTGTGAGCCTTCTCATTTTGCTCTTACAGTGAGATCAGTCAAGCACCAAGGGGTTTTATGTCACTGTTCAGAGCAAAATAAGGATCTTGCTTGCCTTTATCAACTTTAATTCTGTTATTTTGAGATTGATTTATTTACATCACTTAGTGGTAATGGCCTATAGAACTTAACTCACATTTCAGCTTTAGCAATATAACTTTCAGATGGTGCAAAAGAATTTTATATGGAGATTTTCTTTAAAAATACTGAACTCTGTGTGAAATAAGAGAACAAGGATCTAACAGCATGGATAGACTTATAATGATTTTAGCACTTGCCTTCTCATTAATCATTCTTTTTTCAGGAAGTTGAATAGCTTATGCCAGAGTAATGCCTTTCTAAAAATTGTATTTACACTTAAATTTTTACTGGTTTACATTGGAACTTTATCCTAATGTGTTACTTATTTCTGAAATTACTCTCCTGTTCTGAATTTGCATCTTGGGTTAGATTGGACTGGTCTTCCTCTTTATGGAAGTGAGGGGTAGAAGGGAGGAGGGGGAAGTCTCTCAAACTTTGTTACTGTAGTGATAAAACTCCTAAATTCTAGACATACACTAAAAATCTGGTAAAACAATCCAGATGAGATTCTCTCATCTCATGAATTAAAATATTTACCACACTCTTGCACAGATGTCCACACAGGACCCAGTTCCATGCATGCAGGGATATAAACCCCCATAAATGGCAATCAAAGGTTGCAGAAGGAAAGGCTGTAATGGAAGCATCAACCTTCATAATATTACAATTTAATTGAAGTTTGAGACTCACTGAATGCGGCTAATGTCATTTGGAGAATGATTTGTCTCCAGAGTGCTCTGTATTCTAGAGGTCCAAACCCAGCTTTTTATAAGGCATTTTACAGCTGTGTGCTCTGTGTATATTTGTCTCCAGTTTTGTATCCTTATGTGAAAGAGTGTAGTAGTAGATTAGGACTAAATCCTGCATTGTAGGAGTGTTCCTTTCATAGTCCTCAGATTTTATTTATTTATTTATTTATTTTTTTCCCCCAAACTGGCTCATTGAAATGAGAATGGAAAGGCTTCTGAAGAATGCACAAGTGACTCACAGGAAGAATTTCAGCTTTTCTTGGTGGTACAAAGTGAATACAGAGGATAAGGAAAGAATCTTTAATGCTTCCTACTGCAGGAACTAAAGCTTTCCCAGTGATATTTTAAGAACTTGACTTTGAATAAATGTCTTCAGCTTTTAATCTGGCAGGATACTAAACATCTGTAGTAACGTGTAGTTATTGTTGTAATTGAACATATAAACAATGCTGTTAATGTATGTAAAATGATCAGCGTTTATAATTCCGTAACTTTTGTGGGAATCATTTCCAAGGTCACTTGAAAACTTCCCTGTAACTGATTTCCCATGAGCCTGTACAACATTACATCACAAAATTCCCATCACAGCAGTTACAGCACAAACCAGAGGAAAGGGTGGCAAACTGCTGGGGACTGCAAAAGAGCTGCTGGAAAAAGCTGCACAATTACTTCCTGTCATATTTCCCCCCATTTTTCAAACATTCCTCACTGCTGATGAAGTCCCCAGTTCACTTCTAACAATGGTTTTAATGAAACAAAATAGTTTCAGTCATACTTACAATACTTTTTTTGTTTGATAGTTGTTTAAAACTAGTCAGAGGTTGAGTACTTCAGTAAATCAAAGGGCCTTCAAGTGCTATGGTGAAACTTTAACTAAAGCTGAGCTCCTTCTGCTAATTCCATGTAGAGGGAGGTGTTTGCATATTTCATAGAATCATAGAATGGTTTGTGTTGGAAGGGACCTCAAAGATCATCTAGGTCTAACTCCCTTGCCATGGCAGGGGCACCTCCCACTAGACAGGTTGCTCAGGGCCCCATCTCCTCAGGTCTTCTTGTCAAGTTTAAGCTCCTGGCTCAGCTAAACTGCTTAGCTGTCAGTTCAGTCCTGAAGTTAGTAAAATGTGTAGAGCCTTGACTCAGGCCCTGTCCAGCTCATACAGAACACAGACCTCAGAGTCAGCTTTAAGCTTCTTTGGACATAGTTTTTGTTTTCTTCCTTGTCCTTGGTGTGTGTTGGTCAGATGTTGCAACACTGTATGACTGCTCTGGCTATGAAATCTAAGAATGATGGAGAAATACCTCTTAGGCCTCCCTGACAGGTATTTTACCTTAAAGATTCCTCCTTATCACAGCTGAAAAGGCTGCATCCATTTTTATTGAATACTTATGTTCACGTACTGTAATGTTGATTTGTTTTTCAAGGTGATAATGAACAGCGTTACTGGCAGAAGATTTTAGTGGACAGACAAGCCAAACTGAACCAGCCTCGAGAAAAGAAGCGCGGTACTGAGAAGGTAATTTGCATGTCACTTTTTTCCTGCACAGCTGTGGTTGAAAGTCTGACTCAGTTTCTATGTAGGCCTATGTTTTTTGATACTTTAACGTTTGGCTCTGTATTTAATCCAGTTAAATCATTTTCTACTGACTTTGCAGCAGGGTTTTACAGCCACAAAAAAGAGAACATGTGGCTGACCTGGTCCAGTTGCCAAATGCAAGGCTTGTCCTAATGGAGTCAAACTGGAAAAAAGTTAAGTCCATGACTAAAGGCGTGAAGTTAACTTGTAAACTGGATTTCCTTTATAACCCTGTCTGGATGAACTCATTAAAGTTAAGTAGTTTCCATTTGCTCTAGTGTGATTAAGTCTAGTGTTTTAATCTTAGTTCTCTAGTATGATAAAGAAAATGTTTTTCTTCAGAATGAATCTTCTTTTTTTTTTTTTTTTTCATAATTTATATGAGGTTTTTTTAGTGTAGAGTTGTAGAGTTCTGTATGAATGCTGGTGTGTTCCTAGTGTAGTTAAGGGTCCGTGCACCAGTGTCTGTGTCCTGATGCAGACAAATCCAAATGCCACTGTGAGTAACTGTAGCTGGAGCAGCTTCCAGATCAAACCTGCTCCCCATCTAGGGAAATTTCCTTCCTTGCCTTGACCTTGTTATGCCTGTCAGGTTGCAGTGGTGAGGGCATGTTGCAATGAACTTGCAGACTGCAGTCTCCACTCCTGCCCTAGAGCATCCTTCCAGGCATGAAGGGTTCTTGACTAAGCCAGTCAGATCTTTTACCTGACAGAGAGGAGCCAAGGAGTATTTCACAGACATTTTATTGCTGGGTTTACTTCACACACATGGCAGATAAGGGTTCTGAGTTGGCTTTAACCCAGATCTTTATGCTGCCGCTTGCAAAACTTCACAATCATCTGACCTTAATGATTTACTGGTGATTTTGAAGACTTTTTATTTCCTGGACTCTCCAGTGATGCACACAGTACCAAAAACGTCCTGCTTGTTCTGTATGTACTTGAGAAGAAATATTGCATTGACCTAAAGGAACAGCAATTGTCCAGATCAAACCTTTGTCTTGCACAAGTGGCATTTTGCATGTATAATCTTGTTTGTCTAAATTTCTTTCAGAGATCCTCAGACAAATGGATCTAGTTCTTTTAAACAAAGGTGTGCATAAAGTATTTTCTCAACTGACTGATTTAATTGTCTTAAAAGCATAAAAGCAGTATTGGCTCCAGCCCTTATTCTTTAATATAAGCAGTAAGGGACTGTGAAAGCTGTGCAGTTTTAGAGCCTTTTCCTGGGTGTTGCCAGGGGTTTTTTTCTATCTTTTGAAATGTACTTTTACTTTTTCAAACAAAAGGTGCCAGTGGCACCTTTGACTTCAATTTGGGCTGTAGGTGTCCTGCTCTCAAGTTTCTATCCTTGGTCTTTGAAGGCTGGCAGTTGTTGACCGAACTGGTGTAAATTGCCCAGTAATGTACCTCATCTAGGCTTGCAAATATGAACTGTCTCGGTTCTGCCTAACAATGGCAGCAGTGAGGGTGCAAACTCCTGCTCCCCCCCCCTTGCCCATCACCTCTGGGAGGTGTTAACTTCAAAGCTTAGTGAATACTATTTAAATGCTAACACTGTGAAGCAAAACATCGAGAAAAGAATGCTTCCCTGCAGTCAGCAACTCTTAACTCCTTCGCCCATCTCTGGCAGTCTGTGCTCCAGAAATATGGATTGATAATAAGGAAAAGTGACTATTTCTCTGTTCATTAATATTTTAATATTTTATTTTTGAAAATGCTTCCAAAGTACTCACAAGCTGACTTCTTTGGAAGGTCACAATAAGAGGAAGGAAAAAAAGGAATATAATGATTCATAATTAAGTATGTACGACTGAATGTGCCTTTAGTGTATCTGTCTTGTACAGATCTGTTAAAGGTTTTAAAATCCCTTACAAATCCCTCTTTGAAGACAATCATTTGCCTCTTAGCTGTTGTACACTTACAATAAAGACCTTTTATGCTTTCTTTCACCTAGTATTTAAATATAGGCTGAAAAGGTTGATTCATGCAAGCTATATAGCTGCAGTGATGTCAATGTATTTATAGTAATAGTGAACATGTTTCTTTGCTATAGTTCTTATAATAAACTAAATGTCCAAAAGAGACTTGGATAGGTTCCCCAGAAGTTGTGACCCACTCTTAGCCATCCTTTGGAGTTAAAAGTGTCAGACTTTCCCCCCAGGTGGTCATTCATTGTCACTGCTATGCTCCCCTCTGCTCCTCCTTCCAAATCCTTGTTCTCTTTAGTCTGTCCTTCAACTCCCTGATAAAACAACCCTAGTGAAGTAATGATACAGGTTAAAACCACCTCCCTAGAAATGTTTCTTTAGGGCAGTGCCAGTTTATGGAGACCTAAAGCAACTCATCAGTCTGTAGCCTTAAGCTCTCTGCACTGATTGAAGCCTTGTGTTGACAAAGCCAAGGCATGAATGCCTCCAAGCTTCCCTCCTAGGCCCTTGGCTCAGGGGGAGGTGGTGCTGCTGCACCTCCTTTACACCTTGGGCACCCCCTTACACAGAAGGAAAGGAGGACGTTTAAGAGGGTGGGAGTGGTGGTCAAAGTGAAAGGCATTTGGTGAGGAACTGAGAATTGGATATTTGCAGAGGGCGGACTGGTACTATAGAATATATGGGAAGGGAGGATAACGGGAATGCCTGGGCACAGCCCTCACCATTCTCTTCTGATTATGCCTGGGGGCTCGGGTGCTGTATCCTGGCAAGGCTGACCTGTTGTTCCCTGTGTGCTGTGGGGAGAGGGCCCACTCCAAAGCACAAACAAGCCCCTTTTCCTCATTCTGAAGTTGGTATCAATGAAAAGGTTGGGTACTGTTTGGAAACAGGAGTAGTGGTGTGCTTAGAAATAGGTGCTGATACTGGATTGATTGACTGAAGATGGGAATCCTTGAGGCCTCTTGCTCATTCTGAGGTGCTGGTATAGAAACACTCGCTGGTATGAACTGGGCAGTTAAAATCTCAGAGCTTTCCTTCCTGTGTTTGTGATTCTCCATTCCATATGTTGGATGAATGAGCCACTGTACTCCTCACCTCTTCTTTTAGAGTTTAATTCTCTTAATCCAGTTTGCAGATACCAGAGATTAAAAGTAATTCTTGCTTACATCTTTAGATCAATTTTATTTATGAAGAATGGTTGAGGAAGTCATCCACCAGAACTTAAGTCTGATGCTATTGAGAACACGTTAGAGATTGCAATCAAGCTCAGTGCTGGAGGACGTACCAGCAAAACTGTGGTGGTGTAATTCTATTGCAGCGCAACAAACAATGCATGCAACATCCAGGTGGAGTGTAATTCCTGCTGTGATCTGTGCTGCAGCATTCCTTGAGCTTCTGTGCTGCGTACAAGATGCAGTGTCTGCAGAACGTATGGATACATAGTAAATAATGTGATTTATATGTGAAACTTGAAATCTAGCAAACTCTGTGCTGGACTGCCGGGTGAGCCATTGCCCCTTCACCTCGGCACCAGCTAATAGGTTTCGGTGTCTCCATCAGATAAGTTAATGTGCATTTATGCTGGTGCTTTAAAGATGTGCTGGGATTCACCAGAGTTTCCTGCTTTCTCACATTTCGTTCAGATTAGGCAGCCTGTCTTGTTCCTTCCATTTTTTAAAACTTTATTTTCATTTTTTTCTTATTCATGTAACAGTTACCTCATGAGCTCTTGCTTATGATTAAGGAATGTTAACGGGGCACTGCAGTAATGAAGCTCATCTCTTTGCTGTTGTGCATTAGTATGACTTTGTGGCAGTACTGCAATTAAATCTGTGAATGATCTAGTATGGATGCTTTAAAAACAAGTATGCTGCTAACATTCTTCTCAGGGTTTTGTTATCTGACACAGTACCCAGAAGTTGAAAATGAGCAGGTTAGTTATGTTCCACAAGAGCGTTTCTCATGCCTCTGTACTGGGAGCAGCTCAGCAGGTACCCTGGTAATTGAGGCATTTTCCCTGAAACACAACTGAAAATGGACAGGTCCCTGGTCAGACAGGGTTTTGAGTTGAGGATTCATGGCATGGATGTTCCTCCAAACTGCACCGTTACTTGCAGTAATTCTCAGCAGGGTTGTGATACATGCTGTGCTGTTTACCCAGCCTGAAGGATGGTCCCCATCTGGAGTTCCATGGGTTTGTTTCCTTGCTAACTGAGTGTAGAAAATTACACAATATTCCTAAGGCCTTTTTTTTTTTTTTTTTTAAGGTCTGGCCTGTTTTTTCTTACATAGTAACAGCATGATTCCAATAAAAGGGTAGGGTTTTTAACTTACTGTATCAGACTGTGTTTGAGGATTTTTGAAGCTGTGATTTTTGTTCTCCTCAGCCATGTTGGGAGGAAGAAGGGATGGAGCAGAGTGCTGCACTGTCCAGAGGCTGAAGAGATGCTGCACTGTTTTTGCTGGTTCTGAGGCAATACTGAAATAAATGATTTCAGGGCCGCTGTACTATTTTTTGTCAAATGTCCAGGTTAGCTCTGCTGTTCAAACTTTTCTTACAAAGTTTGGTAAATCAGTGTGAATAATAGATTGATGATTGTGAGAAAATCATAACAATATAATTTCTCCTCTAATCTTCAGTGTTTTTCCTCTTTGCAGTTGATTGCTAAAGCTGAAAGAATGAGACTTGAAAAGACTCAACAAACAAGTAAACATATTCGCTTCACTGAAGATAACCAAGACTGATTGCCATCTTGAAAGTGAACTAGGTTATTTAAAGCCCACGGGCACCACTGCTTACAGCAACTAAACCATTTTTAAGAAGACATCAAAGCCTGGTCCATTCAATTCATAAGTCTGCAGACTGCAAGTATGAAGATTGTTCTGAATCCCATTTTAAAATAGGCTGAATGTTTACTGCTTCTGAGCCTCTAGGTAAAGCTTTCTGGAAAAAGGGTATTAAGAGATCTTGGTTTAGTTCACTTTGGGGTTTTGGGGGGTTTGTTGTTTGGTTTGGTTTTTTTTGTATGTTTGAAGTTTTCTACACTAGGTTATGAAATAAAAAGATTGAGACATTTTCAGTTGTGCATCTCTAATTCTTCTGGTTTATGACGCTATAAATAATAAAACTGATTAACGCTAAATAAAGCTCTCTAGGCCTCTGTTTAGTCCATCAAACTGTTCAAGAATACAGTAGAATGACTCTATAATGTTCCATGTATTTTTAAGTGCCTAGGACTGTCTGGAAATCTGTCCTTAAGTCTAGAAGAAAATTTTCTTGCCTAAAGTGTACACTAAACTGAACTGAGACTCTTTTTTTTTTTAAAAGAATCTTTGAGGGAAGAAATAAGAAAAGCTTTGTTACATCTGGTAACTGTAGCTCCAGAAGTAATTCTCACTTGCAGATAAGTGTTAAAGTTGTGTAGTTCACAAGACCATCATCTTAAAACACTTTAAATATGTCATTGTAGCATGGCAATATTAAAAA